>CM076077.1:9765000-10365000 GCA_038088235.1 Zacco platypus
TTAAGACTTCAGAGGACCTCTGGAGGACACGGGAAGAATATGGAAATTAGAAATGTAAGTATTTAATGCATGGCAATATTAAATAAAATAACAATTTCATATATTACAAAACGTTGCTTAGATCCTCAGCTCTGTTCTTTTTCAGCCTCTTACGCCATGAGCGTCAAGTTTTTAGGACTTTTAAAAAGGTAAAAAAAAATCTTAAAGATCATTTGAATTTGAACTAAATTATGATGAATCATTTATTTTGGTACATTACCGTAGTTTGGGATTAGATTTGTTTTGAAAGAAATTAATACATTTATTCAACAAGGGTGAACTAAATTGATCAAGTTACATTAATGACATTTATAATGTTACAAATTTTGATCAATTGATCAACTTAAAATAAACGCTGTACTGTTGAACTTTTTATTCATCAAAGAATCCTGAAAGAAATGTATCACAGTTTCAACAAAATATTAAGCAGCACAACCATTTTCAACATTGATAATAAGAAATATTTATTGAGCTTGATATTTCTTGGATCACGTGACACTGAAGACTGGAGTAATGACAGCTGACATTCAGCTTTGCCATCACGGGAATAAATGACATTTTAAAATATATTTTTAAAAATTATTTTAATATTGCTGTTTTAACTGCATTTTTGATTAAATAAATACAGCCCTGGTAAACATATGTATAAAAACAAAACAAAATTAAAAATCCTGAGAATTTTTCTTACACAATTATTGTTTTTGTGATCAAAAATCGGAACTACTTTTAGCTGGTTGAAATAACTCATTATTTTAGCTGGTCCAGGTTAGTTAAGCTGATCAGTTAGACCAGTGGTTCCCAACCGTTTTTGGCCTTAAGTACCCTAGTAAGAAATAGTAGCCTTAAGTAACCTTAAGTATTTAGAAATTATAAAACCACTACAAAAAAACAATTATCCAAGTTTAGCACTTTTTTGAACTGAACTGAAGTAGGAAAAGTCTCAAAGATTCATGAAAAACAATAACTTTTCTTCAAATTGCGAATGAATTACACAAAGCGTGCAATGAGTGCTCCTTTTATAATCACTGAAGCTGCCAGTCACTTCAAACTTATAAAAACTCCCGTTTTAATCAATGAATCCGACTCAAATGCACAATAAATCTCTAATTTACAATGCATCTACGCTTTGTTTGTTATAATGGGTTAGGGTTAGGTTTGTGAGCATGATAGGACTTAAACAGGCACTAAACAGAAACTCATTCAGCATTTTGATTGAGCGGATTCTCAGAACTGGTAGCTTAATCACCTCTCCTTGGCTATTACTTTCAATAGACAAGCCTGTGATTGGCTACAATGCTCAACGCTGCAAAATCATGCAGTAAATGGACACATTTGCAGTGACGATTGCGCCAGGCAGGGGTGATTGAAGCCATTCCTGACATGCCTAACGAAGCAAAGGTTTTTTGCGTACGCCCTGGAACTTGCTCACATACCCTGCTCACAAAATCAGCCATTCAACTTGGTTTGCTGGTACAGGCCTGTTTTAACAGGATTAGCAAAAAAAACAAGTGTATTTGTGCTGAGAACATTGATGTATCTATCTTTGTAGTCACATGATACCTGAGTGATAATTCTATACTTAACATGAGACAGAGCTTCAGATATGGCAAGGCAAACATCCTAGATAAAAGATTGTGGATTAAAAACGTACATATCAGTTTACGAGGGCTGGCACGGCATGAGGTGAACCCCCTTATGTTTTCTTTGCAGATGATTTATGGCTTGGAAGTCTGTCTACAGGAGGACAGGTGGGCAGTACGTGCTAAGGGGAGTGGGACCAAGTACTGCTGACCAGGCCGAGGGAAAGGGGGTGAAGAGCTAACCCAAGGGGTCCTGTTTCCAGTCTTGTGTGCCAGCAAGGCCAGATCAGGTCTTCCTGACACCATTTCAGGAATCCAGCTTTGTGCCAAGACCTGCCAGGCTCTTCACCCCGTTACCCCTGCCTGTCGCACCCGCAGGGCAACATGCGGCCACTATGACACCCGCACCTGAGACAACATTAACCCTTCAGGCGCAAAAAAAGCCTGAACAACAAGGACACTTACCCGCCAAAAGAAACGTTAATAATGAATAAACACCAAGTTTTACGCAAGACCGTGAAAAGGTAATGGTGCTCCGATTTATTATCTCTCTCACTGCTGTCTGTGGAGAGATTGACACTGAAACATGAGAAATTCTTTTAAGCGCTCACCTGCCACATGCTGAGGCTTAATGGGGCCCGTTTTCTTAAGAAATGATTCATCGCTCTCAAACGCCATGATTGGCTCATCGGGTCTGTCAGTCTCTGACTTCTCCCGTCCATTGTTGTGATTGGAAAGCTGAAGGATCTCTTCGAAGTGAGACACATCCCCTTTTGCTGACAGGCCATTCTCGTGTTTGGTAGGCTGAATACCGTTCACCGAAATAACGGACAGACTGCAATAGAAAACAGATGTTTTAAGTGCGAGTGAAACTGTTACAAATGTAATTTATATGAAATTGTCTTTGTGACATTCAGTTTTTTTTCTTCCAAAAGCAGCGTTCCCATCCCACGTTCAAGAGAACAAAACTGTCACTTCAGGGGAAATTGACAGAAAATAAAATGAAAGTTGTCCTGAACAAAGGACTTACCTTTCGTTCACTCCATCTTGTTTCAATGCGGTGCTTGGCTGGTAGTCAGCAGCTGCTAGGAAAAAGACCGAATGTCATGCTAATAGTTTCTTAAAATGGCAATCTTGTTTGTTTAAACGTTCCCCTTGCCAAATCAATGTTCCTTTCCCAGATGGTCGCACAACTGACAGAAACATTTCAGCAGTTAATCTGGAATTGTTTCCCAGATTCCCAGTGCTCATTGAGTTTACAATGGCTATTTGTTTTTAATACATAATAGGAGTTTGCTCTGAAAATGTGTTCTTTTGTATGTGTATTTACACTACCATTCAAAAGTTTGGGGTCATTTCATTAAAAAAGAAATTATTATTTTTGTTCTGCAAGGATGCATTAAATTGACCAAAAGTGACAGTAAAGACATTTATCATGTTACAAAAGATTTCCATGTCAGATAAATGCTTCTGAATGTTTTTTTTTTCCCATCAAAGGATCCTAGAAAAATGAATGCACAAAAATATTAACTGTTTTCAAAATTCATAATAATAAGACATGTTTCTTGAGCACCAAATCAGCAATGAATTTTAAAGGATCATGTGACACTGAAGAATGGTGTAATGACGGCTAAAAAAAAATCGGCTTGGTCATTAAAGGAATAAATTACATTTTAAAATAGATTAAAATAGAAAACAGCCATTTTAAATTGTAACAATACTTTGCAATATTACTGTTTTTACTGTATTTTTGATGACCTTGGTGTGCAGGAGAGACTTTCAAAAACATTAAAAAAAAAATTCTTACTGACTCCAAATTTTGAACAATAGTGTTTGCATTTCAAGGGGCTAATGGGAACAATATTGGCTGCTGGGTAAAAGTAGACTCAATAAAGGCCTTCATCTAGTTATCTAATTGGAAACAACAGCTACTGAGCATCTAGCACTATGTAAATGGAGTGTGGTGGATTCACAATGCTGCTATGCCAATATTCATACTCCATTAATTAAATAAAAGGTTTTGAACTGCAACAGATCTTCGAGAGGGACGTAAGTAACAAGCAGTAGCGTGTACACAGTTTTGCACGCTATTCCCTCTCCGACTGACTACATGGAGCAACAAATCCATGTCCTAGCCTTGAGGAAATATTCCAAATACAAGCTTAATCAGGAGGTTTGGAGGGGGTGGAGATGTGAGAACATTTATTTATGCATTTCCTAATAAGGAAAAATTATTTTGAAAGCTAAAGTGGACTCAATAAAATAAATAAATATTGCCTGAGACTTTGTAAATGGGCGTTTGTGGAAGGTTCAAATAGAACTGAATGTGTACTACATGACATATCTAACTAAAGATTATCCACTAGTGAGAGTAAAGTAGTGATATGAAGGTTATTTAATATACTAACATTCTCAAACATAATTTTATACCTTTATTCGTCTCTGAATCTGAATCTTTTCCATTGACTTGAGATGGAGATTTCGCATCTTTCTGCATGAAGAGATAAATGAAGAAAAGAAAAGGGAACAATTAGATTCTGAGCTCTTAAACCGCAAGAGGAAATTGGAGCCGTGCTACTGCCACAGTGAGGCTGTTTAAAATGAGAACGCAGCTGTACCTTTTCTCCTGCATCTGTTTTGCGTGTTCTTTTCATAATCTCCTCCAGACGCTAAAACAATGCACAGAAGAGACAAAGAAAAAGATCAAATGGAAAATGTTTCAAGGGCTTCAGAAATCCTATTTGAACATGGAAAAAAGGACTTTTTTTATGACTTTGAAAAATTAAAATGAAAAATGAACATCATGATGATGTAAAAAAAAAAAAAAAAAAAAAAAAAAAAATTTAAGATTTGCAATCAAATCTGATTCTGGACCACAAAACATAAAGGTCAGTTTTTGGAAATTGAGATGTATACATCATCTGAAAGCTGAATACATAAGCTTTCCATTGCTGTATGGTTTGTTAGGATAGAATAATATTTACAACTATTTGAAAATCTGGAATCTGAGGGTGCAAAAGCATAGCACATGCATATCCACTTACAAATTTTTTTGATACATTTACAGTAAATATCTTAATGGAACATGATCTTTACTTAATATCCTAATGATTTAAACGATAATTTTGACCCATACAATGTATTGTTGCCTATTGCTACAAATACACCAGTGTGAATTATGATTGGTTTTGTGATCTAGGGTCACAAATAGGCAAACACTGTGACATTCGTGTATCTTATTGATCATGAAGCACAAGATGTTTTTTGGGTCATTCTCAAATCATACTGGAAAACATGATCATCAGGTTTCACATAAACTTGAGGGGTTCATTTAAAAAAACGGGGAACCGTTTCATATTAATTTTCTCAATTGAACTTTTATGTTACATCACTACTTATTTTCACTCATGTGTTCAGTGAAAATAGGTAGTGAAAATGATGTATTAAATTAGAAGAATGCAAAACAAAGTTGTCTCAGATTTACATTATAGTATTTAGATTTTATTTAGATTTTAATTTATCCATTTTCATAATTTTATTTTTAATTTAAATGTTCTACATTTACTAATTTTAACAATGATTACCAATTCCAAAATCTCTACAAAAACACAGGATTTTTACTGTTTACCAACAGATATCTCTCTGGTCGGCCCTGTATATATTTTTGTTTATATTTGTAATGAAAAACTATGCATTATAATAGAAAAATGCAAAATAGAAGCATTTTCACAAGTGGTCTCAGATTAATCTTTATTTTATTTTACAGATTTATTTTTTTATTTATTGTACAGATTTTTATTTACAGATTAATCTTTCTTATTTTATTTTATTTTAGATTTATTTAAATTATTCTACATTGTTCTCCACTACAAAATATATAGATATTGTTTATCTTTCTATTCCTCTATATGTCAAAGTATCAAAAGCATAAACTGCATATTGCGGCTTTAAGCAGTCTAAAAATTCTGTGTGAGTGTGTCAAGCTCCATGGACATCGTGTCTTCCAAAAACCACACCAAGAGCTGAGGACAGCTGGGTTAAGGCTCTAATACACGGCCTTGATAAACTGACTTGTAGAGGAACATAGTGTCGTGTGGGGCAATAACACTTGAACGGGTTCACAGAAAGGGATCAGGGGTGGATGTGAAGGTGTTGTATGATTTATAGCATGTGCATGTTTTTTCAGAGCTCACTTTCCACTATGATCCTAGATAGTGACCTTGAAAACTTCTTTTATTTCGTTCTACCACATTCTGTGCCTGAACGCTACTGTGCACATGTGTGATTGGTTAGGAGAGGAAATGAAAAGATTTAACTAGACTGAGTTCTCGGTTTTGTAGATATGCCTTTAATACAGGTTTTAAAGCAGCAGGATGATTTCAAAGTGATCTATAAAGAAAAATATAAATGTGAGGTGGAAAACCCTCTTACCTTCTTTCTCTCCAGCCTTTCCTGCTCCTCCTTCTGGAAGTGTTTCTCTCTCTCCAGGCGCTGTTTCTCGGCCTCCTCACGGGCCTTTGCTTCAGCCTCCTCTTTCTACAGACACAATCAAATTGACACTGAATATGTAGGGCAAGAAAAAGAACAGATTCCTCTGCAGTCTTTCGTTCATCTAAAGCTGATGGGTGTTCAGTTCCAGTGACAGGACAGACCACATCTTGTGTGCAAAACGACAGTTTATAATATCTACTTCCCACTTCCCACACTTTTTATCCAATGAATTTCCATCATTTTTCCAATGAGTTTATTCTAAAAATAATTTTATTAATTTCTATCACGAAAGAGTAACTCCAGAGTATCACCAGAAAAATCTAAAATCAGTACAGAAATGTCCTTTTTTTTCTTTTAGGATGTCGTCTCCAGGTCTTGGATTCACTATTTTAAAATTGCCTTATATAGCTGTGTTTTCCATCACTGTGGAAACCCTGATATCTACTTAATATCTCCTTGAACACAGTTTTGAACACCAGGTGGTGGTAAAACCTCAAAAATGCTACTGCACAAATGCAAAAATGGCACTCTTGATATCCATCCATTCACAGAATAGGAAAGAGAGGATTTGTAAGGACTTGACTTATTTGCATAGAATTTGTCGTCTCATCATAGCTCCTCAATTGCTTTAAAATTGAAGATAGAATTTCATTTGTGTATTTGACAGCAAATTTAGGGTCAAATAATAAGGCTTGAGTTGCTTTGGCATACCTCTGCTAAAAACAATTAAATTATAAAAAGGAGAAAAAAAATTTGGAATTTGAAAAAAGCAAGATAGAGCCTTATTGTTCACTAAAACAAACTATTAAATATCATCTTTTTGTAATTGAGATAAAGCCCCAATAAAATATAAATATTACATGAAAAACTCAAACGTAAAAAAGGCCTTGCCAACTGACTGAAAAAATAATAATGGGCAAATTTCTAAAAAAAAAAAAAAAAAGAATGCTATATAGAAATATTACAAAGAAAAAAAGCATATAAAAACAAAATTAAAAAGAAAACTGAAAATATAAAATCTTCCAAATATTAAATAATACTAAATTAACACTAATCAGGACACAACTTATGCCAGATTTGAACCCATGTCTCCAGTAGACTCAACATGTCTGGAGCATGTGCGGTAACTTCCAGGCCATCGCTCTGACACAACTGAGCAATTACTGAAAATTCAGTACTGGGAAGTCTACATATGTACCGTCAGTATGTATTTATACAGTGAAGTCACTAAGGATTCTGAGAAACGGAGTTGCATTTCTGACCTGTTTTTGAAGCCGTTCGTTCTCTTCTTGTTCGATCTTGGCCCTTTCCTGTGCCTCCTTCTCCTCCTGCAGGCGCTGGGCCTCCTCTCTTAACCTCTCCTGCTCCGCCATGAGCCGCGCCTCCTCCTCCCTGCGCCTGCTCTCCTCCGCCTCCTGTGCTAGCCTCTCCACGCGCTGAAGCCTGCGTGATAGAAGACAGTCATTCATCGTGCACAGTACACACAAGATTAAAAAACCTCCTCCAGATAGGTACCATTAGTCACTGAACTAAGTGAATTATGTAAAAGAGGACGTGTGAATGCAAGTGGACTTCGGTGTCTCTTGCAAAATTGAAATTCACTGCGGCTGGTAACATACCATGAAACTTTAAATTGCAGATATGGTCCATGCATTATAAAGTGACAAATGCAAAGTGGATGGAAAGCGTGAATCAGGGAATCTTTTTAGTCGTGACCAAAATATCCGCACCCATAGTTACCAGCGGCACTGAAGCATAAACAGTGTGGAACTCTCATTACGCTGTTGCCAAAGTCCCTTTTGGCTGATAAATGTGTGAAACTCATAAACTGTCACAGAGAACTCCAGACGTCAACAGCTCCACACCGCCGAGGCTATTCCTGGAGCTCACGCCGCACACGGCCTGCTGGAGCAGGACATGTTTAAAAGCATACCAAACACGTGTGTCAGCTGAGGTGGAGAGTTTGGCTTTGACGGCAGGGATACAAAGGGTGAAAAGTTTAGCAAGTTGATATTTTAATGAGATTAAATTCTGCCTAATTGTGCCTCTTTATTAGACAGATATATCAGGGACATATCTCTCTCTCTCTCTCAGGATATATCAGAAAGATATTTATGACAGACAGTTATAGGGGAGATAAAGGTGGAATGGAATCAGCGCATGTTGCAAGCTGGACTCAAACCTATTTCTGCCACACGAGCACTAACTGCTGCATTAGGCCCCGATCAGACAGAATGCGTTAAGTTCTGAAAACGCGATGCCTTTTTTACTGATTTTATAAGAAAAGTGCAGTGCGCTGCAGTTATTTATGTTGCTAGGCAACCACTGAATCAGCTGACCTGTCAGTGTAGCACGAGCGCTCTGGTTTGCTGTTAAACTGTCATATTAGCAGAAACTTGTAAAAAATGTACGTTACAAGCAAAGGGCTCCATCTTTGCAGTGTCCAAAGAACTGTAAACATTCTTCAGCACGACGGAAAGCCAGTCTCTCCATTCATTCGATTGGACAATGGGGAAAAAAACGGGAATGACGTAGGCGCTTTTCTGCTCAGAGTTACTTTTTTTTTTTCAACTTCAGGCACTCCGAGCACTCCTGCAAAAATGGGAGGCGCACCAGGCGGTTAAAGCACGAGGCACCCAGGGCGCATGAACAGCGCGCAGAACGCTCACTGCCATAGAAAACAATTCAAAGAAGGCGCCTCTCACTGCAAAAAACGTGTCAACTATTCTCAAACTGTTTTACTGATGTCTTTCTGTGGTTTAAACACTGGTTGAGAGATTCCACATAAACATATCTATGCATAGATCATCTGTTCTTCTGCGCTTTTTCCTATTGTGGGAGTTAGCAAACAGCATTGCATTATAGAGCGCACCCCCTTCTGGATTGGAGTGTGGATCGCCTGTGACGGACTGTATGTACTGAACCGTGATGTGATATACAAGTATATAATAATTTTGGGTTTTTTTTTTATAGAATATTGCCATTATATTGCATTTATAATTATAATAAATTATTCATGTACATCTTTTTTTTTTAATTCATGTGCCCTCGTAATCTTTATTCAAAATAACTTTCTCCTCGAGGCAACCTGCCATTCACATGAAATCACAATGATCCAATTTGTAACTGATGGTCCCATCCCACATTTTTTCTTGTTTAAGAAATCGTTTGACTTGGATATATGTAGCAATAGGGAAGAAAAGACTATATCAACTTCTATTTCATTCAGACTTTAAATAAAATAAAATAAAATTTAAATATAAATAACAATAAAATAGGTAACCTCTCTCTCTCGAGCTGTTCTCTCCGTTCTTGCTCTTCCTTCTCTCTCTGTTCACGGGCCTGTCGTCGTTTCTCAGCCAGAATGCGGGTGGCTTCCTCTGGGTTATTGGTGCCAGCCATGGGCTTGCCTGGAGAGGGAGTTGGAGAAGCCACCTGTGGGAGGGCGGGGACAAGAGGGGACTCCTCGGGGACAGAGGGTGCAGAAACCGACATGACTGGTAAACTTGCAACAGGGGGCGTGTCCGGAACTGATGACAGGACAATGGAGGGGACGGGAGACGAGGCTGGAGAAAACACAGAGAAACGGAGCGGGCGAAAAATGAGGACTGGAGAGAGGGGGAAAAAATGTAAAATGACAGAAACTTTGGAATACATATGTGTTTTTAGGGAACAACTCCATTGAAAGAGCAACCTCTATGGCAACACTCATTACCATACTCACTCTTTGGTTCTTCAGGCGTAGCAGGCCTGCGGGTCTCTCTAACCCGCTCTATGGCGACAGGCGAGGCGGTGCGGGTCTCCACGCGGGCAGGGGTCCTGGCCCTTTTGGGTCGGGCTTTAGGAGTGCTGGGACTCGTTCGTGCTGATGGAGGTTTAGGAGATACTGCAGGGCTGGGGGAGGACGCACGGCCTTTGGGTGTCACAGGAGATGCCGATCTTAATTTGGACATTGGACTGGGACTGGAAACATGAAGAGAAACTTAATTTAATGGTTGAGCTGAAAAAAATTAAATACATGTTCATTGTAAGAGGCAAGAACTGTAAATGTTCATAGGAGGGACATGAACTAGACCTAAAATGCAGCCAATTTCATAATGTCCAAGAAATAGACAAAATAACAATTAAACTAATTCAACAGAGAAAAAAACCCTTTACAAATACAGCTAAACTGTATCTGTTAAGAGTACCATAAAACTAAACTATGACTTCTGACTACTACCAGAAGGAGAAATGTTTAGCCAGAGACAGCATTACATAACACAGCACTGGTCTCACAGAATTAGACGACGCTCAAGGCAAAAAGGTCCATTAAAAAGCTTCTATTGTATTTTCCTCTTGCACATGCAAGGCACTGCTTCCAGAATATAAGCATCTTACACTGTTTACATGTTTCTAAGACTGTTTCACTCTGATGAGACTGAGAATGTATGATTACGATTAATGAGAATTTCCATTTTAATGAAAAGAATGTAAATATATATTATTCATCCAATTAATCAATAAAATCTTACCTGGACTCTATTCTGGTTTTCATTGATGGCATGGACTGTCTCTTCTTCAGCACCTTCTCTTTGGTGATGGTACTCTTCTCCTTTTCATTTTCTCTCTCCTTGTCCTTCTTATCCTTCCTCATCTTTTAAGAAATGATGGAACAAAAAATAACTACATACTCAAACACAGACTCAAAACCAGGAGTAAGACTTTGCTACCACTAATTTGTAATTTATCATTAAAATTTGTTCTAATGACGGTGTATTTGCACATGAATGATATTTTACCTACAGTATATGCCGTTTCTGTGGTTTAAAAATGAATTATTGTCACTTCAATAATATTAATGTTAACATTAACATGTTTCACAATGATAGGTCTTATCGAAAGTGCTGCAGGAGTAACATAAGAAATTTCAACACCCTCTGTACAGACTTTGATATGCGAATTCATGAACGTGTGGATGAAGATATATTATAGCAAAATATGATATAACAGGCGAGAAAGACGGAGAGAGTGAAAGGAGCCTTAAATAACTCACAGGTGTGGAGTCTCGTCTGCGCTGGGCGATATCTGGCGTGCTGGTAGTGACCCTCCAGCGCTCAGAGCAGCGGTGATGTGGCCGATGAGAACACACTGCGAGAGGGCTGGCAGACGCTGAGCGTGGACACAACGGAGACTCTGCGTGAAAAAAAACATTTAAAAATGACATTGTGCAACATATAGAGCACAAAAAGGGTCCAATTGTTATTTCTAACCTGCACAGACCCTATAAACTGAAGAATATTGTAAGTTGGAGTTTAAAAAGACTTTCCAAAAATGGTCAACTTCTATCTGATGCTAAACACACAGATATCATGATGGTATTCGGCCACTCACGGGCATCTCTGCTGTTGTTCAGCACACTGGCAGCACTGCGACTGCGAGCCAGGAAGGAGAGAGTGGGTGTCATCAGTCTGTCCACAATGCTGCTCTCCCATGGACTCAGCTGCATGCTACGAGCTGCAAGAAAAGAATATCAATTAGTTTCCACATAATATATAAGCAACAATCACTTACCTTCTCGCATTCTGAACTTCATTTGATTGTTGAAAAATTATGTTTGCAAGTAGTGAAAAGCAGATGCTAAATTTTACATAAATACAATATTATACAAAATAGTTGTGATATTATTTGGTTTTAAAAATGATGAAGTCAACTGTGTTTGTCTACCTTGCGGTCAATACGGACGATGGATTTCACAAAACTGCTACATGCTAGAAAAGCCAGTAAACAAGTCCAAAAATAACTTTTCTGATAATTAACAAGTTTGAAACACTTTTTAAGAATAATTCATCCAAAAATTATGAATCCATCTGCCATCTTTAATTCACCCTTATGTTGCTCCAAATCTGAGACACATGGATTACATTTGTTGCTTTTTTACATGCATTTCTTGCAGTGGTTACTATAAACTGTGTGAAGATTCAATGCATTTAATTGTATCTCACACAGAAAAAAGACAGCCAATGCAGGTTTGCTACAAGTAAATGATGATAGAATTTTTTTTGGTGAACTATTAACACAAAAGGACAAAAAAGGAATAAAACAATCCAAGCTATGTATAAAAAAAAAAAAAACATAAAATGATACAGTAAAAGTGAAAAAGTAACTGCAGTTTCTCAAAAAATAATCATCATTGCTAATTCTGAGAAATGATTATGTGATCTTCAAGAAGATATGAGAAAAGAAGAAGTGGAAAAGATATTGAAGAGGGATGTCCATAGCTGAACATTCATCAGCACTCTGCAGTAATTTCTCTGCTCATGGAAAACTTCCCAGACTTGATTAGCCGTCAGAGCAGTGAGCGTGAAGTCTACTTTCTGCTCTACTCCATCTATTGTTGTAGGGACCACTCACAAATAGAGTGTGGCCTACTTACAATTGGGTTTTCATGACCTCAGCACACTAAATAAAAGAAGCACCACAACCAACTAGCATAACTTCACCTCAATTCACTGATAAATGACCCTTCTGTGCGGAGCGTACGAACACCCATCAACACATTTCTCATTTTAAATATGGCAGCAGATTCAGCGCATTCCATGGCCACAGCGTTCAGTGATTGAACACTTACAATGTATGAATGTCAACAAAACATCAAATCAAAAATTATGCTTTAAAGAATTATGGCACAATCACACTTTAAACATTTCACAAAATGATGTTTGTTGGGTTTTAATTGATAAAACGGTAACACTTTACAATAAGCTTAGATCATTAACATTACTTAATGCATTAGGTAACATGAATAAACATTTACTGCATTTATTAATGTCCTTGTAACATATTGAATTTAAATTTAATTGAATATTAAAAGTAAACTAAAAATCAAATTAATTTAAATATTAAATCAAATTAAATGTAGATAAATAAGAGGATGTAGTTTGTGACACCTAATGCTTTAACTAACATTAAAGAATAGAACCATCTTGTAAGGTGTTATCAAAAAAAAAATATATATATATATATATTGTTGAAATAGATAAGTATTTGGACACTATGTTGGCTTAGAAAAGAAACGTTTGTTCTGAGAAAAGCTCTAGCATCATTTGTTTGATGTTTTATTTTCTAATTCTGTTCATACTAAACTCATTTACGTTTTCAGAGTGGTTTAAGTGTCCAAATACTTTCTGGGGCCACTGTATCATCTTGAATCATATGCAGGTGAAGGTATGGAGAAGTATGCAAGTATTCTTGAGTACACTTTCAAAGACAGTTACATCATGAACAAGGAATAAAGAAGAGAGAAAGCCACCACCAAAAATGAACAAAAAAAAAAAAGAGCACCATTTAGGACAGTCGACGGTGAAAGACGAAGAAGATTTCAAAATTCACCTTCGAACACATTAACTGAACTGAAGACACTGACGAGGAGGCGGTTTGAAAGGAGGGAATGATTGAGTGATCACGGTGGACGAGCAGGTGATTGGTCTCAAGGAAGAAATCAAAGGTGGGGGGGATAAAAATGGAAACTCATAAATATGCGAAGGGTGGAGCCTGTGAAGACGAAGGGGAGGGGCTAGATCTGGAGGCGTGTCCTTACTTCTGCTAGGGGAGTTCCAAAGAGTGCCAGAGGATTTGGAGAGCCTCTTGTTTATGACTGAGTCCACATGTTTGGGCAGGTTGACCGCTGATATTGAGCATCTGCCTGCAAAATCCACAGAACACCGCATATATACACAATGCTGAGGGGACCAAGACGAGACGAGACGACACGACAGCCGGTAGTGAAATAATTAAATATGAATCCCTCAAACAAAAAAAAACAGGCACTGATATATAGGGCAAGTAAATGTATATTGGTTGAAATAGATCTTAAAACTCGTGTTTGAACAGCCAAAGATGATTATCTTTGCCCTGGATAACCATTGGAGTGTTTGCGGTGTATGAATATTAACTCAACTACTATTTTTATGAGTTGCACTACTCAAAGTTCATTATTACAGAGTCTACAGGCAGTGTAATGGGGTCGCTGCCTCCACTTCTCCTCTTGAGACACCATCAGGGGCTATAATGACTGTGCACAAGTTTTAGGAGAGGAAAAACTCAATTAAGTCGGTTAGAATTTAAGATCCTTGGAGAAACAGCATTGGTTAGCCTATAAATTGAGGTCGTGTGTCTTGGGGGAGGTGGTGCAAAGCTGCACTGAAGGTCATTACCATATTTCCCAGCATTCTTAGCACATCATTCTCACCTCCTGTTATATATAGACTCATAAAATACACAAAGGCTAGTAATTGAAATGCTTTTTCCTTTTGAGTTTTTGTACATTTTCAGCTGGATAAAATGCCAATTTTGGTTCATGGCCAAAAGCAAAAATTCTTGGCTGAAAATCTGAACAGAAACTGTTGTTTTAAAATATGATAACAGCAACAACGAAATGGAAAAAAACAGCATTCATGTCAACTGAATTATCTTGGTTTAACATGTATAATGTTACAAAAGATTTCTATTTTCTATTCATCAACGAATCATATCACTAATTCCACAAAAATGAATTAAGCAGCAAAACTGTTCAACATTGATGATAATAAAAAGAATGTTTCTTGAACACCAAATCGGCATAATCAAATGTTTTTTTGAAGGATCATTTGACACTGAAGAGTAATGGCTGCTGAAAATTCAGCTTTGCCATCACAGAAATAAGTTATTTGAAATATATTAAAACAGTTGTTTTAAATTTTAATACTATTTCACAATATCACTGAACAGTACATGTCACTGATAAAGGATGATATATTGATGGTAACGAGGTTGCGATGAGTATAGTTGGAACACGCGCACCTTCTGTGTGTGTGTAGAGACTCCTGTGAAGCAAGACCCTCACTGAAACTTAAGCTACGGAAGAATACTGCAGTAGAAATGGAAAAACGTTTGCAGAAATTAGTTAGTATTTGTGTTTCCTAATAGCACATTAAGTCCCTATGATCCCAGGAAGTGAAGCGATTTATCTCGTTTAATATCGCATTAGTAAAGAGTGTTTACTTGGGCTAAAGCAGAAAGTTGTAAGGCTCTTTTACGCAACACATAAGAAACCGTCTCACATGTGAAAAGTCAAAGAAGCTAGAAAAGCTGCTACTTCTCCTTTAGAAATGGAAAAAATATATTTTCCTATCTCAGATCTAATGAAGCCAATGACATTCCAGTTTATTCCTTACTTAACACAGATGATGAATGCATTTAATACGAAAAAGGAACCAGAATGCTATACCTACAGGCATCTCATGTGTTTATGTATGTGCCTTTTGTGTAACTCACTCTGGCTTTGGCTGGAGTTGCCGCTTAAGCCTCCGGCCCAGGACCATCTCTGCTGCCGAATCTCTGCCCATGTCTTCTTACCAGACCTTTGGATGGCGGCCTCATACCGTTCCTTAAAACCCCCAAATCAATGCCAATATGAGTATCACTTTAAAACAACAAAAGGGCAGCAAACACTTTAGATTGTTCATTTATATATAATGGGCACTGGGAGGAACAGAGGAAACAGTATTGATCTTTCAAAAGGGAAATCTTAGAGCCCTGGTACAATGTGCTCCACTTTCACTAATAAATAACTCATTTAGCATTACTCAGAGAAAACAATGCATGCCGAGTTGGCAGAAACCCCAAACTCTCTGATCCTCAGAGTACGTACAATTAGAGGATGTAACAGAATGTGTCATGTGGGTTTGCACTGACCACCACTACTCATTCTCACCTTGTTCTTCTCAAGTTTCTGTCTCTGTCTCTCCTCCAGCTCTACACGGCGTCTCTCTGCCTTCAGCCGCTGCTCCTCCAGCTTCCTCCTCCGCTCCTCCAGCTGCTGTTCCCGCACCTGCCGTGCCCGCTCCTCCTTCTCCAGCCACTGAGACTTTTTAGCAGCTACATGAGAGAGGAGAAGAGCTTCTGAAACCAGGCCAGCATCTCCAAGAACAGAATTCAAACACCCATCATTCACAAATTTCGACACATTCCCAAATTCTAATGCATGTTCATTCATTAGACATTTGATCAAATGTACAGTATTTGGCCATCAATGAGAGTGCATAACTCCTAGGTCTACTTTACCATATTACATATTGTCTGAGTTTGGAATGACACAAGGGTGAGAAAATGAAAGAATTCTCATTTTTGGGTGAACTACCCTTTTAATATACACTACCGTCCAAAAGTGTGGGGTCGGTACGATTTTTTTACAATTTAAAATAACTGCTTTCTATTATAATATTTTATTTCAAAACATATTTTATTCTGTGATGCAAAGCTGAATTTTCAGCATCATTACTCCAGTCTTCAGTCTAACACGATCCTTCAGAAATCATTCTAATATGCATATTTGTTGGTCAATAAACAAACTTGGAAACTGTTCACTAGAAAGTTCAAAAGAACAGCACCTTTCAAAATAGATTTTTGTAATAATGTAAAAGCCTTTACTGTCATTTTTGATCAATTTAATTGAGTCCTTGCACAATAAAAGTCATAATTTCTTTAAAAAAAATTTTTTTACTAACAAAACGTTTGAATGGTAGTGTATTTAAATATCTTACAACTTCATATTTTGTAAAGCTATTGCCACTGATCTGGTTTAAATCGCCCTTAAGATGCCATAAGGGTTTACAACATCAATTCTAACCAGTAAATCTTTAACAACAACAACTTCATACCCTCTTTTTAAGCACATGTAGAAAATTTATTTGATTTTGAGATTTTTGTTTCAATAAACAGCATATTTCATATCCCAGCCATGCAATACTAGAGATAAAAAAAAAAATGTTTTGGGTCTTAAAGAAATAAAAGTCAAAGTATCCAATTGGGATTTGAATTAAAGAGGGTGGTTTGTGGCTTTAAAGCTTTTATCATTTATAAAATGCAACACTCTTTCTTTTTAGACTATAAAAAAATGCTAATCAAATCATTTACAGTATGTGCAATATCTACTGTCACTCCAACAAAAAGCGAAAGCAAGGCTTGACATGAAAAGACTCTCCGCTGAGAGCCTTCGTATCTTCTGAAGCTGGAGGTTGAGCCTTTTTCTCTGAGTTCCACAGTTATAAAATACTGATGGACTGAGAGCGCCTGGGTGACGCTCTTCATCAAACTTTCATAATCCTGCTGGCAGATATACGAGGTGGAAGACGACCCACAGTCTGAGAGAACACAGGCACTAGATGTCCTACTATTAACATTTGACTCACTCAATGCAGCCCACACAAATATTACACATTAATGTGAAAAACCATGGTGATGGCAGAAGAGATGGATTGATGAGATCAATTGACTACTGCCTTAATAGTTAGGTTTAAATGACACACTTTGCACTTGTGTGCTGGAATGTAGCAGAACGTGTGTTTATCATGATTACATTCACATCGATTGTGATTTATTGACAGTTCAGTCACAACAGATGCGAAGACAGCAGCAGATGTTATTTCTGAGTCTAAATGGATCCTGCAGTTTGTAATTATGGGATACTTGTAAAATGTGCTACCATGAAAACAAGTTTTCGGAAAAGCATATAAACAGAGGTGAGGTTTAGTGGTCAAAAGTTCAAATTTGGTGCAACAATGACCTATAACTGACCCCAGTGCTAAACAACAAGATTCAGATTATTGTCATACGTAAAAAATATATGACCTAGGTGTCAAAACAGATGCACTGAGAGGTCATGTTTATTTAGCGTACATGTAAGGACATGAACCCAAATAAACAAAAGATTTTCATTCATGCATGAGAGATAAAAAATTAACCTTAAAATCAAAGTGTAAATTAGTTCAGCATCACATTTCTTTCCTTTTATTTAGGTACCAACAAGCCCCGTCATGTTCATTGTATGAAATTCCTAGTAGGGCAATTGTAAAAGCAAAGTGTTAGAGTAAAATCAGAAGGATAGCTGACCCTGCTGGAAAAAAAGGGTCATACTCCAAACTAAATGTACGATGCAGCCAGTGTGGTCAAATTCAAAAACGAATGACTAATGAACTGGCTCTTTTAATGAAACAATCAAAACAATTAACAAACTTACATTTTATTGGTCTGAATCAGTCTGATGAATCATTGACTGAATTAACTCACCGAATTCCTTTGAGCAGTAACTGAATCAACTCACTTAATGAACCGTATGTCATTGCTTTTAACTATGCACTATAATTTTAATTTTAATTAAAAAAACCACTACATTAAAAATGAAAGGAATTCTAAAATATACTAAATTAAATCTTTAAAACACTGAAACATGAAAACACTGACATTGCTGTTAACCAGGTCCTAATCAACCACCTAATGACCATTAATTGCCAGTTCTGACCAGTTATGTAGAAACAGTTCCTTATTAGAATAAGCATCATTTTCCAGCAGGGCAGTGTGACAAACATTGTCTGGCAGCTTTCACTCAGAATCACGACACCCAACATCCTGTCTCTAATTAGAATTATGAGTGAGATATGACGGAAATGGAAAGCAGCTCTACAAGAGAAGTAGTAACAGAGAGAAAGGGATGAAGATCCAAAAGTGCATCAGTCACCAACACCACCAGAGACGGGGGAGTGGCTTACCTTGAGTCTGGCTACGCTGCTCTGGGGAGGGAAGGTGAAAAAGAAGACAAAAACGTTCTGTCAATCATGCAAAGCAGAGCAGCACAGCAATCTCAGCAGCCACGACAAGCACAGTGATATGACGGACAAACAAAACTGTGCATGTGAGATATTTGTAATTCTCTGACAAGAAAGAACTCTCACAGTGCTGGTTTAGTAAACACACAGAAGCAGAAACACATTTAGAAGTTATTATTATTACAGTCATACTAGCTAAAACTAGGAAAGAGGTTTATAACACTACTAGTTACGAGCCTAGAAAATATTCAGAAAAACTTGGTATAAGTAACAAAGCCAGTACTGACATGTATTTGAGTACGTTTTTAAATAAAGCAATTTTTTATTTAAATTAGTTATTACATATTTAGTTGTTTAGTTAATCTGTCATGAAATTAAGTTATGACAGCTATTGAATTGGAGTAGAAACAGATTTAGAAGTTAATACAAAAACTGCCTTATGGGCAATTTACATGTTTGCATACAATTTTTATGTGAGTGTTGATTTTTATATCTAAAAATAAAATAGGACCTTAATTTAAGAATTTGGCTCTGTTGTTAATTGTAACCTTTAATATTATAGAAGTGTGCAAGAAAGAGCTCCCTATATAGTTTACAGCATTAGCAGAGATAGATTTTTTTATCCTTTAGAAAATATTAGTTTTATTTGAATTTATTTAAAGGCAGACACAATTTGTTCAGTAAACCACTGTTTAATAAAAAAAACAAAAGCAATTTTATGTTTAGTTTACCAAATTCTGCTGTACCAAATCCCGAGATACGTACCCATATTTAAGAATATGAATTTTAGAGGAAAAACAAAAGGCAAACAGAATGGAAAACAAGAAAAATTGTGGGAAAAAATTATAAATGTGCAAAGATGTAAAATGCATGCACATGCTTGTTAGTCTAAAAAGCATGTGACCCGTCATTAAATGCTTAAGTGCTGTTGCACAAGACTCAGGAGTTTGACATGAAGTGTTTTTTGTGTGAACACATCTAGACCCCAGACAGCAGGGGGCGCTGTCTCACTGTCTTTCTTGTGTTATCTTACCGAGATATTTGGCCCTCTCCTCCCTCCTCTCCTTCGCCTGTTTTAGTCGCTCATCCAACTTCATTCCATCTGAGAAAAGAGGCAGAATCAAATGTTTAGTTTTAGTGAAACATTCTGAAATTGCCACACTGTTGCTTGGAAAAAAATGTGAGGTTGTCATTCCACCCAATAAAGCTCTCCTGGAGGGAGAGAGAGAGAGAGACAGAGAGAGACAGAGAGAGAGAGAGAGAGAGAGAGAGAGAGAGAGAGAGAGAGAGAGAGAGAGAGAGAGAGAGAGAGAGAGAGAGAGAGAGAGAGAGAGAGAGAGACAGTCAGACAGCAGGGTGCCATGAATGAGAGAGGTTATTGTGTGGTAGAGGCAGTGCTCACATCTGCGGCACTATAAAGCACTGGAAGCTGGCAGCAGCAGAGACTGGCAGCATTCACACGCTCCGGCTGACAGCAGAAAGCTCTGAGGACTCACAGTACAGATACCATCAACCCAACGTCACTAATTAACATTCATTTGAAGGGAACCTTTACCTGGGCTAAAGACTAACCACACTGGCTAATTCCTACATTTGTTAATTAGTTTTTATTGTATTTAACGATTAGGTCATCCAAAAATGAAATTTCTGTCATTAACTACTCACCCTCATCTTGTTCCAAACCTGTAAGACCTTCGTTCATCTTTGGAACACAAATTAAGATATTTTCGATGAAATCCAGGGGATTCTGAACCACACATAGGCAGCAACGTCATTGCGCATTTCAAGGTCCATAAAGGAAGTAAAGATTTCAAATAGTCCACGTGACTACAGTGGTTCAACCTTAATGTTATGAAGCGACAAGAACATTTTTTATATGCAAAAAGAAGAAATTGTTGAATAAAATTGTTATTTTTGTTTTGTTTTGACGTACAAAAAGTATTCTATTCACTTAAGGTTCAACTACTGTAGTCACATGGAATATTTAGTTGTTCAGAAAACCCTCTGATTTCATCAAAAATAAGCTAATTTGTGTTCCGAAGACAAACAAACGTCTTACGGGTTTGGAGCAACATGAGGATGAGTACTTAATGGCAGAAGTTTAATTTCTGGGTTAACTAACCCTTTAATAAAAAGAAATTCTGCAATCACCTAGCAAGAAAACTCGAGAAAACCACTTTGCAATGCCCTAGCAACCACCCATAACATCCTAGCATTGTGTTAACAAGGTTTGCACGAACAAGCTCCACTCGCATTTTCTGTAAATTTCTAGTTTATATTTTATAATCATAATGACAGACAGACGATTATTGCCTATACATGTTCCGATCCCTGTGCACCTGATATATTACACAACACATCAAAACTACAACACAGTCACATTTTCCTATTGTTACGCCTTCTACACGACTGGTAGCTCAGGTCTGTGAAGAAACTGCTTTATACTCATTACACATTCAAACTAGTTCACTCAGAGTTCATCATTTTAAACAGCACTCAAATTTAAAACCTCTGAATTGGTCCCATGAAGTCCTTTTGTTGACATCTTATGACCCAAAGTCTAGTACAAATTTTATCTGATGACTAAAACTCATTAATAACGATCATAAGACTCCAGCAGTGTTCATCTTCATGACCTGTGCTCCACTTTGACTCAGTATTTATAGAGCACAGGAAGCTGAAGCGCAGAGTCTTGTGGGCCCTTACGAGCGGCCCATGTTCCCATTGATGAGTCACCGGGCAGAGACAGAAAAAGCAGAAGACTGACCCAGAAAGGGATTCCAGAGGGTCTGAGGCAGTGGAGTAGTGCATAATCACTGACCTTACCATCTCCTATAGCACTAAAAAACACAATCTGCATGAACCAAAATGATTTAGCCATGTCTGGAAAGCTGTATTGACCAATCAGCATTCAAGAACAGAACTATCCATCTTAAATGACATAAGATCTATATCAAAATCAAAGTACAAACAACAATTACAAAGGCTTTTTGTTCTCTCAATAAAACCACTGAACAAAAATGACAACACTCTCTGCTCCCTTCGAACGGTGGTGAAATCTAATGGTTATGGATCCTGGCGCTAACAACATCATACCCTAGAGTAAGAAATAGATATGGACATAAATATTATGCAAACAATGAAAGGCCAATGCCACTCATTACAAGTTTTCTAGAATATGATAAAATAAAGAAGTGTATTATAACATAGTAATAAAATGATTAAAAATAGAAAATTATATAGAATTTTTAAAATGATCTGAAATAGCATAATGAAAGGAAAAATAATATATATTTATATATCTTAAATGATAAAGTAAAATGAAGATATGCTAAATAATAATAATAAAATGAGAAGAAGCAGCAGAAGAAGCCAGAGAAAAATTAATTACAATTTGCCGATTCATCACTTTAATGACTTATTAATACTGAAAATTATGATCCAAAGGTGCAGTTATGATTCTAATTTACGAGGGGTGTGAGAAGGCCTCATAAATGGGAGGGAGCAAAGTATAATACTTGGTACTTATGTACCATAGGAAATATTATGCTTTATTAAATTATTAGTTATTTTGCATGCTGTCAGTGTCAGCTAAACTTTACATTCTTCCCCAAACTTTTACTATGTGAATTTAAATTGCATTTCCCAGACAACCAGAATAAAGATGAACTGCAACAGGCCAGGTGAGAAAAAAAAAAGAAAAAAAAAGATGATTCAGCATAGAGCATATCACATGAGTCAACGTCTAAACTTCAGCTCTTCCCTTCCTTCAGGTCTCTTTATGTTCTTTCACATAATAAATGTATTATGAGTAAGGCAACAGTGGACCAGGATCAATCGAGGACCATATCCTGTGGAACAGGGTGTTCGGTTTTATAAGATGTTCAGTTCGACCTCTGCTTGACAGTAGTAATATATTTTATGATGAGATGAGCTGAACTGTGCACAAACGGTAGTAAGAAAAAGTCGAATCGCATAAAACCGTCTGAGGCTGAATGACAAAACTTGACTTGTCAAGAAATGTATCAATTACAAGGTAAAAATGTGAGTTAAAATTAAAAGCTAAACCTGACTATCAATTGATTGAATAATCATTATTACCAAAAAAAACAATTAATGACAAATAAAATAAATTGAAATTTATTTATGCAACTGGTATTTTGCTTTAAATTGTTCTTTTAATACCGTACTTTAACACATTTAGAGTAGTATGAATTTAATTTAAATTCAACAAATGTATTAATGTTTAGAGAAAATACATAATAATAATAATAAAATCATAAATTAAAAAGATTAAACCAAACAAATTAAAAAAAAAAAAACATTCACTTAAGTCATTCATTTTGATTTGCTTGAGACAAAAGTGTTCCCGGAAGTAAAATAAAATAAAATTAAAAATAAACATTAAAATAAATGTTTAGTTAAACTCTACAGTTGATTACTTTATGGTTACTTTTGATTATTTATAGCATGTCACCTCACCAGAGTTTTCTTCCGAAACGTTTGCAGTTGAATGACTTACAAATGCTATTAAAATCAGAACAGAAGGACCATTAAAAGGAACCATATCAAAATTATAATTGCATTTACAGTATCAAAACGCAGCAAGAATGTATAAATAGCTAGTCAGACAATCAGTTTACCAGCTTTTCCCACAAAATTACCCACCAAGCACTCTACAACCACATCCTCAGTTATATAAAGAGGCAACAATGAAGCAGGCAAAGAAAAGCTGCTTACTTTCTCAAACCCAAACAACTCTCCCATTAACATGTATCTACATGTGCTTGTACAAGTAAAGTCATTATGCTATGAACGTGACAGCACCAAGGAGGAGGGTTAAATCCCTCTAGTTGGCAGAGCTCTTTGAAATGTGATGCCCAGTCAGGTTTCATTGCTTCACCTCAGCTGATGACCAGAGGCGATTAGGAACTGCCTGTCGCCAGCCTCCACAAATCAGCATTAGCATCAACATTTACCTCACTAAACGGATCTGATTCTACATTAATGTAATAAAGCCAAAAAAAAAAAAAAACTGTCTGAGAGCATTTACAAAGGCCTGACTGTGGAAATTCTTTGTGAGACATTAAACAAATGCCTCTGTTAGCTTTCAAGACTTTGAGTAGAGGTAAACCCTTAATGACTGGCTCCTTTCTCAAGAGACTTCCCAAATGCTTAACATGGATTAGGAAAACTGCTTTGAATGGAGTTGAGCGAACATCTATCAATGTTATGTTAGAAAAATGGACATACCAGATTATGGAGGTCAAGCAAGTCAACAGGTTTTGTGTTAGAACACCTTAAGCATCTCAAGATGCTTATAAATCAACTAAATGACCAAAAAAGACTAGCTTCAACAAACTAGAAACCATGTAAACCCAATGACCTGGCACTGATAAGCTTCTACTTACATCATTTGGGTTAAAAGGACTGTTATAAAAACTAAATACTGAACTTGTCTTAAAATAAATGGCAGATGGTCTTCAAGATACCCACCTTTCTTGGGCTGAGGGCTACCACTTGATCTCCGAGTGGGCGACTTTGGAATGACGTCAGGTCTTGTCGGGGTAATTGACTTCCTTGCGGTGTCCATGTTTGTGGGCCTGCTGGCTTCAAGGCCTGATTCTGTTTTTGATGGGGTGTTGACTTCTTCAGAGCTGGGATCACTGGGGTTGGCCTCTGGAACAGCTGGGGGATCTGAGATAGAAGACAAAAAGAGTGAAAAACTTCAACTGAGATATGAAGACCAGTCGAACTTCATTCTACAGTAAACACTCAAGTGTATTTGTCTACTAGATGTGTGATTACACAGAAGAGTTATTCAAAGCTACATTCCGCAGAGATTGATTTGCACACATGATCCATAAAAGAATATTTCGGTACAGCGAAGTCATGCCCTAGATGGCTCGATATGAACCTTAACTGCACTCCAGTCAATTGATTATTGAAGGACTGCTCTCTAGACACAAGCAAAAAATGGTGATCTTGCTGCCTTCCATTTCCCTCAAGAACATCGATTTAGCGAATAGGGGAAACTGTCTCTCTTACTGATGATCAGAATTTTCTAAACACTGCAGGCTAAACCATATGATTTACTTCCTGCAAATGGAAAACATTCCAACAATTGTCAACTCAGATATTAGAAGAGCATGCAAATGCCACAATCTGAGTTTTTCATTATCATTCCCTGGAGTCAATATTAAATCCTAATGTTATTGAATATTACAGAAATTATTCAAAAATGCATCCAGGTTCTTTCTTGAATGAAGGAACTATTTATCACAATGATGTCATGTCGAGACAGTAAACACAAAGGAGGTTCAGCAGATCACCTGTTTTTCACTGATAAGAGTATGACCTGGGTTAAAGTCCAATGTGAAGTTGGCCAACATCAAAGACTCAGTAAAGCATCTATGTATAAACACACATATCCAGACAGATATGAGAGTAAGATTGGAAAATATACCTTAAAAAACCCAATATTTTTTAATGATATTCAATACAAATTATTTCTTATTTTAATTATTTTTGGTGCCAATTAGATTCAAAATGTTTGGAAGAACTAAAAATATAGAAATTATTAAGGTAAACTGTCCACACTGCTTTTCACTGAACAAGCGCAAGAATGAATTTAAATCATTTTTGTTTATGCACCAATATAACTAAACAAATATATGTTACATAAATACTGTTGTTCTTTACTAAAACATTTAAATTAACATTTATCACATTTTTATTATCATTTTCTTCACATAATAAATGAAGAATGTCCCATATGAACTTTCAAGAAGCACTGAATCAACTTTCTGAATCAATTTAATGAAACTGGTTAATTCACTGAAATGATTCAAACTTACCAACTCTAACTTTGTTTTTCTACTAATCAGAGACATTACTAAAACAATTGGTTTTATTACCTCATAAGGGGGGGGTCACCTAATGACTATATTGTTGTGTAAATTCATATTACCAGCAAAATGCATACAAAAATATACTATGGATATTCATAGGGGTGCTATAACAGTCAACTAAACGTTAGTAGAGGCATAGGTCGATCAAAATTTAATAAGTCGGTAAATCACACACAAAAAAAATCTACAGGAAGTGATGAAGTCACGCAGTTCGCTAGGGGGGGAAACCGTTAACGGCGGGTCCTTACAGTAATTACAGTATGTCGAGCAGGAAACGCTCACCTATCATCCACCTCAAGTACAGATTATCATTTGAAACATGTAAGTAGTACCAACTTCACTTGGCCGCTCGATCTAATGTTAACCTAGAAAAATGTGTGCTATTTTTAGGCGTATATCCAAGTGTGGAAGCTGAAGAATAGCTTGCTTACTGCGTGACATGGAGGCGCCGGCGTGATCACTTGTATTTTTTACTGACAGCTGCGGAAACAACTTTAAATACTCCATAATTTATGCTCATACAGATAAGAGTACTTCACTCGAAACTAAAGGGTATACAATAACAATAAAACTTTGTACTTTAGTAAAATAAAGAAAAGGTCTTGCGGGAAGCTTAATGTGTGTGTTTGAGCATGGAATATGCCATACATCCCACCCCCAAGAATTTATTTAAGTAATTTAATTCATATAAACGTACGATTAGTCGACTAATGGCTTAAATGAATGACTACCAGTCGACTAGAAAAATCTAGGGTACAGCCTTAGATATTCAACATATTATCTAGCCCTATACTACATCCTAGAGTAAAAATCAGCTTGGTTGAGCAAATATGGAAACGTCCTGCTTTTACTCAGAGAGACGCCTCCTCAGTAACTCTATTCAGCTGCCGTGAGGCGGAAGAGTTATTCTAACAAAAAAAACAAAAACAAAAAAAAAAACCCAGTGGTGGCCTGTTTTATCCCTGGGAGAATGAGATAAATGAAAGGGGGGGTTGAGAGTTTTACAGGGACTAATATTTGGAGATTTAAGCTGGCAACTTCACCTCAAGTTCTTCTTTAACCCTCAGGTGCTTGAGCCGAGATATGACTCTTTTTGATCTACCCTTGCATCCCTTTTCCTCTCGGCACTGGCACTGCACGCTGTCCAGGGACAAACCGAGTAAATGCTGCCATGCACTGCATTATTCATGTTGAGCTAAAAATACCATTACCACCAGACATGAAATGATACAAAAAAACATTAAGCATAAGAATATATCTGGGTTGCATGCATAAAAGGTTGGGATTTAAACTAGGAGATTTCATGACAAAGTACAGCTACATGGGGAAAAACCTGTAATGTGACTGCTGATTTCTGTTGCATTATGCATTTGTTTTATACGCATTATCATGAAAATAGACTGATACTATAGAAATGCACCATGCTATCAATCAAAACAAGCAACTGACACATAGAAAAAAAGTTCTCAACCAGTAAATAACTCAAAATTACCAATTTAATGACTTCAATTGCTATATGTGGTAGCAATGCATCCAGTTAACAGTTAATACTGTCTGATAACAGTGTGGGCTGGAGGACAGATTTTAGAGGGGCAAAAGGAGACATCTTATGCCACAATTTTACTATCAGTGCATCCCTAGTTATAGTATCATTCTCATAAAAAAGAAATACAGGCATATTCTTTTAATAAGTATGCATAAAAACAAATGACAAAAACAAAACTGATGAATGAGCTATGTTTTATGACGCATATCCTTTTTATAAAGGATGAGGACTATAAAACAGTATAAAATGGTATTTATCTGTAAAAAAAAAAAAAAAAAAATGAAAACTAAAAATTTTTTTAAAAAATTCCTTCAACCATTTCTTTTGCTCTTTTTCAAGGACAATCAATACGTTATTATGTGTCCCTAAACCACAGAAAACAGGTTAAATGAAGAGTGCAAAGCAGTCTCGCCAAGAGGATGCATTGATCTTGAAGGGTAGAGAGCTTGAGCAATGCTCTTTTTCAAATATGGAAATGAGACAAACAGGGAGCCGGAAGTGGAAGCAAGCAGCGACCGTTAAATCAAAGATCGGAAGAGGTGAGTGGGGGGTTGGGGGGAGAATAGAAGAACCGGGAGGCCAACTGAGAATGGATCTGCATCTCATTTGAGGCCTAATGAATTACCTCATCCTCAACCCCCCGGCCCCTCGCCCCTCACCCCGGATGGATGATGTAAGCAGGCAGGGCGCCTCTTCTGGGGGGGAGCATGAGGGAGAGGAGCAGACTCACTGGAAGCCCAGAGTAAACACCAGCTGCTGGGACAGAGCCAAAGAGAGAGAGAGACTGAACTGTAATGGTGCTCCAAAGTTCTGACAGTCTGGATTTGATAAAATGTGATGCGTCAAAATAAATTTACTTAAGCTCCACCGACTCAAGCTGGAGGCGCAACTCAGAGCACTGCACAAGTGAACGACTGGGTCACACTCACTGCATGCCTGACGAATGCACTTAGGATTTGAAAGGCTCACACTGGAGCTCAAACTTGTTTCTGTGCATGTTTGTGTGTGAGAGAGTGTCTGAGAGAGGAAAGGAAAGATATGGGTGAGTTCTAACAGTAGCTCAGGATTAAGTTTTTCAGCTTCTGGATTTCTGTTACGTGACAGGGAAATAAGAAATATACTTAACTTTTTAAATTTTAATTGTGAACACACACATACTAATATCCCAGTATGAGAAAATTATATTACTGTAACACTATAAATCACGATACAAGTGGATAAAATAAACAATGACATGAAAAGTAGTGAATCTGTCATACTATTTGATCATATATTTCTTATAAAATAGGAATGGGATGAAAATCTCAAAATATACATATAAATAGATTTAATGATATAACAGATGTTCATAACAGAATGAATGAGGAGTCTGGCATCAGTGAAAACTGACATAACATTTGAGTAAAAAAATGTGTATATATACAGACACATACTTAAAAGGGTAAATCTAACATTATAAAATGGTTCTGACTCTGAATTCTGATTGAAGCCATTGTGCAGTAAAATGTGCTGCTGAACCAAACATCAATCAAATTCTATATTAGTTCATTAGTTGCGGCATTGCTTGGCAACCAAAGAATTGAACTCTGTTTTGCAATGACAATGATATTATCATTTCGAGACCACATTCATTGCTGAATACCAGTATCCTCTACAAAACCTCAAACACAATGAGATAGGATGGCAGCGAGTGGTTTGAACCCAGCAGAGGTTCTCTTGGGTCTGGAACCACAATGCCTCAGCATGTTTTCCTCCAGAGGATGGTCCTCAGAGGAAGTGAAAAGGACATACGTGGCAGGCCACAGCTGCCATGCCATGATGCATGCCATTCCATTCATAACTTCCTGCTCTGTCACCATGAAAGCATTAAGGAAAGCAGCCTTTGATGACTTGTGCAGTGTGTTAATATTCAAAGACTTCTCATATGCTTACCAAGCATGTGCTTATGCTGCATTTATTTGATCAGTAAAAACTGTAATATTATTAATATTGTAATAATATATTTTAACATGCAATTCATTTCTGTGAAAGCCGAATTTTACTCCGGTCTTTAGTGTCACATGATCCTTCAGAAGTCATTCTAATATGCTGATTTGGTGCTCAAGAAATTATTACTATTATCCATGTTGAAAACAGCATATTTGTGGAAATAGGAAGTTCAAAAGAACAGCATTTGCATGAAAATTTTTACTACCCCTTTTGATCAATTTAAAGCATCCTTGCTGAGTAAAAGTATTAATTTCTTTCAAAACTTTTTTTTTTTTTTTTTATGAAAAAGGCTTTACCCAATCCAAACCGGCCTCTAAAACCTGAGAGCCGTTTTCAGATCCTTCGGTTGAGCTCTGGCATGAGAAGCAGCACGATAAGAAACCTTCAAACTGTTCATTTTAAACCAGCAAAGACCCAAACATCACTTCAAAACAGTCTGGAGATTCTGCTAAATTCAGTGTTTGGGTTTCCAGCTCCACCCAACAATCGAACGGCCTTTCCAGCAGCAGAAGCCTAATTATGGGATCCACATGCACACCACCCTTAACGCTAAAGCACTTCCATGTACTGTGAACTCCCTCACACTATGAGCAAGAAGAAACCAGAGCCAAGTACAAGATCTGCAAACTGACATCTAAACTATCACATGGGAAATTAAAAACACAAGGCCTTATATAAACATTTATACATTTCATTAAATCAATATTCAACCTCAACATGGAGATTATTTTGGTTTGGCCGAACAAAACGGTCATATGATTTGAATCAGTTGCTAATTTTCTAAACTGTTAGCATCTGTAGCTAATAAAAACTTTGTGCTGTGCTGCTGGTTTGGTGATCAAATCAAAATATAAAACTATCGAAAATCAAACTGAGGTAAAGTCATGGTCAAACTACAAGCTGCATCAGTGATTTCTAATAATTCCAGCACACTGGGATTTGAGAGTGAATGCATTTTTCTGTAGATCTGAATCCCATCACCTTTAAAACACTTTGAGGTTTTTGCATCGTGCTTCGAGACTTTCCAAACCACAAAGCCAGCAAATATTAACATAATGATTATTTGTTACATATTAAATATACTATTTTATTGCTGTTGGTCAATGGATATATATCTCGGGCGATACTGGATAGTCATTCTCATTCCCCAATTTTTTAATATAAAATCACCTTTACTGCCATCTAACTGTTTTTAAAGTAACGGTCTTAAAGAGAAATAAAGATGTTAAATGTAATCCTTTCAGTAAATTTCAAAATTAATATCTATTTGTCATACTGCACATTATAATGTTGTGATACTTAAATTCTCTTGTAACATTTAAAATGATTGGTTTTATTTTTTAACAATTTATTTGGACAAAAATAGTAAAAGAAACTTTACTATTGGCCATAACATGAAAATAATTGTCAGCTTATCAACCAGAGTTATCATTTGTGCATCTCTAAAGAAATTACAATAGAAAACCTGCATGTGAGAAAACAAGAAACATAATTGAAACTCAATGGCATTTAGTTGCGTCAGACCGACATTACAGCACAGATCAGCTGACTGTCACTGCATTCCGACTTCTCCCTGATATGATCTTCCCACCTCCAGAAGAAACAGACTGTAAATCCAGCCTTTGACAACATACAGCAGTGCTCAAAGCAGAGTACAGCTGTTATGAACTAAAATTAGGGCACATCAAGATGTCAAAACGTTAAATTCCCACGCAAGGCAAACAAAACAAGAATGAAGGACAGGAAAGTCTCTGATTGCATTCCAAGGCTTCCTGTGTTTTGACCTGAATTTTACACCACCTATGAGGTATGACAATGTGGCCCATAAAGATTCCTCAGAGTGACTTTAAAGTCAGCATGAAATGAAAATAAACCCCATCTATTTTATAAATGCAGATTATTGTGAACAATTCTTCAGTGCATTTGTATTTTTGTTTTGACCAATGACAGACTTCTCTCTGGTCATGTTTGCCGGACTTCTCCAATCATTTAGTCTGCATAAAACCCTGCCCCTCTCTTACAATAGACTGCATCAGATCTGCCTCCATCCAATCAACAACCGATACCAAAACCAAGTTCCTACTTTACATTTTTTCTTTTTCAATAACCCGTTTCACTTATGAACGTTCAGAAGAAAAGATCTGTTGCTACTTACGTTTCATCGCAACTTTAAAAAGATAACAGCTCTGTTTCAACATCTAGCAAGCTGACTACACAGAAAACATTTTACGACAGGTATGTAACACTTAACAACATGTTAACATCAAACCAGATACAGCACAGGAGATTTCAGTGTTTCCCCAAGTAGACAGGATCTATATTTGTACGCCTATTACCTACATAGGAAAAAAACTCTCTAGCTAGCAATGATGGCCACAGAATGAACTAACATGTCTTAAACTTTGGTCAAAATCTATAGCAATTAATCGAGGTACACGTTGCTAATGTAAGGTGCAGAGAGTTGCTGCCTGTGAAGGGCATTTCAAATCAGTCACTTATGAGGGTCCATTTCAGATTGGATGCCGTCTTAGAATGTGGACACCTAGACAGTAGACAGCAAAACGGCTGGCTAATTTAATGTTTTGGTAGATGATGTAGCCTAACTAATATGCCCACGTTTGTAATCAAAACATTTATAACTTTGCAGGGGCTTACACGTGATCTGCTGTATCTTATGCATCTTAAAAGCTGAGACTAATGAAGTGTGTAGTGAATCAGCAAATAATATGCACAAGTGCTTTAGAGCACTCAGAAGAGCTCATTAAAATCAGGAACATGTAAAGAGTTTAAAGTTCAATTCATTATTAAAAACTGTAGCCCACAGTATTAAAAAGCCTTTAAAAAAGCATCTTAAATTAGTCTAAGCTGGTCTGTTGGCTGGTTTTAGAAGCGGTTTCTGGGACTTTTCAACCAGTCAGGCCGCCTTTGGAATAATTTAAGTTTTTTTTCAGCAGGAACAGACCATAGCCGCGTTTCCACCGCAGGAGCTATCCCCAGGAACTAGGGACTTTGGGGTGCTACATGGCGTGTTTCGACCACAGGAACCAGGGTCTAAATGAAGTTCCAGGTTTTTTCAAAGTTAAGGAACTTACAGGGGTGGGACTTGGGCGCTGAACATGCTGATTGGTTGAGTTCATGCCACATTGTAATTGGTCGACTCCACACAGCAGTGGATCCAACTGCCATTTATAAGAATCTGTTGCGTTGCGTAAAGTAGTTGTTTGCATCCAAAAATACGACCGCTGGACCGACGAGGAGGTTCAGGCTTTATTAAGTGTATTTGCGGAGGAGGAAATCCAGCAGGAACTGAAAACGGTGACCCGCAGTGGTATACCTGAAAATATCAAGTTGGTTATGCGAGCTGGGCATTGTTACTTGATGCTACTGCTTGATGTGACGCAGAAAAATGATTGCTGTCCGTCGCTGACGGGGAGGAGCAGAGCCACGCAGTCCTACATCGCTGGACAAATTTGCCTCATCTTCTCGGTACTTTAGACCACAGTGAAAACGCAGAAAGGTCTGGGGAGAAAAAAATTCCAGGTACAATTGTTCCAGGTAATTTTGGTGGAAACACAGCTTATGATTTTTAAATCACAGTAAGTTCTTACAATTCTAGTGGTTCCCAGTTTCTCACATTCAAGCATAACACACATTTTTCCCAGCTTAAAGCCACTCTAAGCAATTTTAGCAACGTTAGCCTCACCAACTGCATTAGTGCCGCAGGTATCTGGATAATACAAGTGATCCATTTTTGCCACAGAGACAAATGTGATTTCTCAAGACACCCATTTCAGTGTAATCTGTCAGATAGTAGTGACATTTTATATGTGAACTTCCAAAAAAAAAAACAGTACAATAAAGCATTCAGTGTAATGGAGATGGTGGCAGTGCATTTGATTCATATTCTGGTGCGGATGGATGCCTTTATTCAATCAGATTGGGAAAGCGGAAGATGGGAACGCACTGTCCCTCAAGCTCTTCATGTCTGAGGACTGTGATTTACACCATCTGGGAGCTACACAGGAAAGAAGACCTGACGTGATTCCATCTGTATGCACTAGGCATGAGCTCTGGAATCTTGTCACACCGTTGCTTGCTCGTCCGCTCTCTCTTCCCTCATTTCTCTCTCTCGCTCCTCAGCTGAACAGAAGACACACATTCAGTGAGGAATGTTTAGCATTCCTAGCACTCAGTGGCCACACCAGAAAACACAACGCCTGCTGTAAATGACAAGCATGAATGCTGTCTCCATACTGAGGTAGCTCAATGTTTGTCCCTATTACAACAAAATCACACATCTGCTGTCTGTCTTAAAGGGATAGTTCATTGAAAAAATTAAATTTAAGCTGTTATTTACTGATATTCCGTTGACAACCATCTAATTAATCTTCTGAAAAACCCACAAAATGATTTGTCAGAAATCAGAGATAGTTGATTCTCTCATGAATGCACCAAGAACAACTAGGATGGACATCACGCTTTTCAGTGATGAGTTTCATTTTTCACCCAAAAATGAATTAAAACTTTTGTGACTTTCATATTTTTTCCATCACCATACTCCATTAGGGTCTCCATAAGTTGGATGGCATGAGTAAATAATAACAGAATTTTCATTTTTGGACAGACTATCCCTTTTTCTAACAATTTGAAAACTGGAGGCAACAGCATATGTTATGTAGAGGCAAAAGATTACACAGACCTACACAGAAGAATTACCAGATCCTTTATTGAATACAAACTCTTGTATGCATTGTGGGAAGCAAAATAGATGAATACAATCTGTAAAGCTTATTTGCCATACAATAGTTTTGAGGTCATGTAAATTGGATTATCAGGAGTCAAGCCTTTCTATTATGAATACAAAGAAAGGAAAAAACTAAATCAATATTTTAAATAGGAGCAATATTAACCAGTTAAAGTATCTGGAGTATGTGGCCTTGAAAATCCCTTTTGTTCACATTTTCTGGGTCTGACAACATTCAACTCTTCAGAGAGGATTAATTACTCCAGAGACACACTTTCTAGGCCAGATTTGATGCAGTGGAGAACAGCTACTATTCCTCAGGCTGAATGTGCTTCAGTTATCACTGGTGCATATGTGCGTGTGTGTGTCAGTATTAAAGCTTGTGGTCGGGATTCATAAAATTGGATCATTTGATTGTTACATGCCAATTAAACAATTTCCCCTGTAGGCTGCCGGCACTCATTTAATGACATCCAAGGTCAAATATTTCCCACCACAAAAGCAACAAAATAATATGCCAACTGCCTCATTTTAGCATTTTATCTTAATTTAGTGCACAATATATTTTGCAAAGCCGTGGTTTCTTCCTTCTGTTACAAAGTTATTAATGTTGTCATACTATGTCATCCTAAAAATGTCATTTTCTGCCCATTACATAAGAGCCCCTTGGTTCAGGGTTTGGGCGTGACAGAGAGGGGTGTGCGCATATGAATGTGTGTAGGGGGTGGTTACATGTTACCCAACAGAAACTGGCCCGTGTCAGTCAGACAATCTCTTTAGCCTCCACAGAGTTGAAATGAATTAAAAGGGCTTTCTTGTGACACCAACTATCTAACTCCAAATACTCACTAAGCAAAAAATATAATGTCATGCATTGTGCTCCCAAATGCAATATTTTTTTTAGAGGAAAAAAAAAAAAAATCAAACTTGCATGGCGGAATAACTTATAATGTGATTTAGCCTGACAGCAAAAGAGTTCTTATATTTTATTAACATAAGACTTGTTTACACAGAATGCTGAAGGACTTGTTTTGACAAATATACTATTTCAAACGGATATCCACTTACAGCATTTATTGATCACAATAAACTGGCACGTTCTCCACAAAGAGAAAACTCAGACCTTGACAAACGTGTTTAATGTTCAGTTGAAACCTCATTATCATGAATAAAAAAAAAAGTCAACAAGAAATAAAACATTGCTGGGAACATCCCTCTGCTCTTTGTACTTAATCTGCATTAGAAACATAATATACATTTCCATTTCTTTTGGAAGAATTTGGCCATTTGGCTAACTTTGGCTAATTTCATTTGCAGTCAGTAAATATGATGATTATTTAGATATCGGTCAGTAACTACTCTCAATTCTCATTAGTTGCCATTAGATTTCATTAAACCTGCAGAAAATATCTATAAACAAGTCAACACATTTCGGGATACATTTTAAAAAAATGCTGGATGGAAACACCAAGATGTGCATAAACTTAGGCTCTCAATATATGCTGTTTTTTTAATCCGAATAGAAGACATATGCATTAACTATGATGTAAACACACTTACTGAATAAATCCCAAAAAAACTCATGTAACTTTGCCTCAACAATGGATGTGATTGGATACCTGGACTAACTAGTGGACCAATTTCATTGCTCAAATGTTGGTCATTCTGAAATGCAAAAGTCTGTCATCAAACTGATTTGGTTCAATTCCCTCCCAAACACATGACTGTGTTCCCAAACACCAGGCATGTGAACACAAGACAACATTACAGCATTCATTGCGTTTCGTCTGTGAGCTCTGATACACAAGTCACTGATGTAGGGGGAAAAAAAGAGCTACAGTGCTTCCCCAATTGCAGCAACTTCCATTTTTATTACAGATATTTTGCACCAATTTCCAAGGAAGTGACGATTTTGTTCTCTTGAACAGATGGGATGGAAACCGTTCTTTATTATATAAATGTTTTATGGTATATTCCAGTTAAATTCGCAACTTTGGATGGAAACATGGCTAGTGAAAGCTATGAATCTTAATGATTCAAGCACATTAGAGACCGATTCTCAGGTTAGCATAGGGAGACTATAAAGAAACCTCTTTCCAAACAGTGCCGACAGTTGGGGATGTAAATGAAAGGCAGGGGGAAGCAAGCGTCACTCGTGCCTGAATGCATATCTAAAGAAAAGAGAGATTAGAAGATGCTCTTCAAAAGTCCTGACAGGGCAGAACTCAACAGAGCAGACCTCGGCAGACTGAAAACGCCTCAGCTCCCATTCAGGGCATGCCTTTAACATTGACTACTTAAATTTACTTTGTATTTTCTCTCAAACAATTGAATAATGGCCTCATAAGTGTCCACTAGCATGCAATGCGTCTTTGGTATAAAATGAAAGGACAACGAAAGGTGATTAATCAGTCTAAAGACACAAACAGAGCTCTCTTATGAAGGATAAAAAAGAAAGTTAATGAGTAACAGACAACAGTGAATGAAGTTGTAAATGCAAAGGACTTAAACACAAAAGACTCATCTTGTCTATAGAGAAAGAAACTCAAGCTCACTCAAGGACAAAATGTTTAATTAGAAACTTTTGCAAGCGTCTATGAGGTCATTCCGTGTTTTAACCTAGTCTCAAGAATATTTACGTCACTCATAGACATGATCCTCAGTCACTGAGTAATGACATCCACAACAAACGGATGACCAAGTCCGCATGACTTTCAGTAAACATATTCATCACTAACCACCATAAAACTGCAGAAGATCGGCAGTGCAAAACATGGATTTAAATCCATGAATATTCAGCAGACAAGAAAAACAGTTCTGAGGTTGCTTTACCCAAACCAATGCTCAATTATAAGCCTGAAGCCAGCAGAAATCACAAAAAAGGAAACAAAACCTAGCTTAAGATGCTGCAATGTTACATAATCAGAAGCAACAGCCAAACCCCAACTCCTAAAGATCTCCATCTTCTCAGGAGCTCCATTAATCGACTGTAGTTTGAATTGAGAAATTGACATGTTACAGTATATTCATGCTTATCCGGACATGCATAATTGCAGGGTGTATCTTAATGGCTGATCTTTCTGCATAGACTAGCTGGGAATGTATCATCCAAATCACTTTGGAGATCATATGGTTCTAACTTCTATTTATTTGGTAACTATGGCGTCATGATGATTGAGTCAACAGATTCATTAAAACTCACTTGCATGTGATCTGGAGCTTTTAAAGCGTTTGATGACGAATCCATCATTGGGATTGATTGAAAATTCGTCTTTAATCATTTTATATTCTCACGTTAAAGACAGCAAGAGTGACGTCACAGAGAGAAGGTGATAAAACGTCACAAAATCCATGACATCAAAAGATCATCACCGAATAACTACTAATAACTAGTATTGTGTGGAAAAACATTGTGAATTATGTCAGATATAGATTTCGTTGTGCATTCAGCGTGAATGGATTGAGAAATTCATGACGGAGCTCGAATCACTGTAACACGTCACATATGCCACCATAAACACGTCATATTTATGCATTTAATTAATTCAAAATAAATAAATAAATAAATAACACCACGACAAAACAACGAAAGTATTCGCATTATTATCATTAATAATAATAATAATAATAATAATAATAATTTTAATAAACTTACTTAGCATAATTGCACACCTTGTCAAAGTTTAATATTGTTTTCATATTGCTCCGCTACTATTATTCATATATTGAACGCATATTGTCGCTGGAAGGTGAAAGGCTGCTCTATGCAACAGACTATATTCATACCCACAGATATACAGATTTAACATAAACTTACGTGTTTCTGATGGTGTCAACTGATTTATACCCGGTCGTGTGTCAAGATGGTTGAATTCCATGGTTTTCGCTAAATCATGTGGATTTTCCTCTCTAAAATGTATTCATTCCTTCCGTGAGGCAGGGAGAAACTTTCTTCAATCGCTCCGGATTTCCACAGGCACACGAAACCGATCCCTGTTTCTGCTCAGCGCACACAAAACCCCCCCCAAAACAATTGAAAGGTCTTGGGAAAATATTATGGATACGATGGACGCATGTAGAGCCCGTGGTTAAAGTCCAGTCATAAAACTGTAGATTTGTCACGGCCTCATGGAGCGGTGAGATTCAATAAACTTTCTGACACACAGCCGACGCCTGTGAGCTTCTCTGCCGCTCTGAAAGTGATGGCATGCGGCTCATTGTGAGCTGAAGACCGTCCCGACTCGGCCTCCAGTGTGGAATGTACCACATTTTACCGTAGGGGTGGATGAATTAAAGTAATCTGTAACTATCCACGCTGGTTTGTTAACACTATTTAGAAATTACAAATCTAATCAGAAAAAGACGCGAAAAAATAATTTTGTGTTTCTTACTTTTACAAATCGCTTCTTTTAAATAGTACTGTTACCTATTTTATCTATCCAACCTGTTTTACATCAGACGGTTCCGCCTGCCTGCGTCTCCAAAATGTTCAAACTGCCTAGTTTGTGACTCGGTGGACTAAACCCTAATTTCATTATGGAAAGATACCGTAATGAGTGTTTAGAGAGATGTTTTCTCTCTATGTCTGAGACTACACCTCAACCCCCCATATTTTCTTTAAATGGGAAATATATTATATGCATAAAAATGTAGAATTTTCATGTCACACTTTTTCTTTAAACACCCATGAAATCAAGAGTTTTGTGGATTTTTGTCCTTGTGTGTGAGCTTAGTGGTCACATTTGCTAGAGAAAGTTGGGGAAAAATCTAATTTAACTCTTCCAGGCAACAGCCCAAAAATATTGATGACTCATACTGCACTCACTTATTTTATCCAATCAAATGCTCTCTACCACCCCCCATCCTACCTGCATTGACCTACAATAGCAATTAGCAAATCATGATTTACAGTTGCAAAGTCCCATCCAAACTTCCTGTTTCAAAAGGAAATATGGCAACATATGAGAATCTGGGAACATCTATAGTGGTTACTGCATGCTTATCCCCAAATAAGACTCAAAGCAGAAGATAAAATGACCAACAGTTCAAATTTATTAAAAATAAAATGTCAGTAATATTGCATCAGAAGAAATCAGTTTCTCTTTTCAATCGAAGTTCAGTTCAACATATATCCAGAGGGACAAAACAACTATAACACGAAAAAAAAAAAAGATGTTTTGCTAAATGCTATGAATTACGAAGCTGCTTGCCACCTGTAGAGCCCAGCTGGCATCTGCTCAAGAGAGCATAAGAGTGGACGCTATTGAGGGGAGAGGGGGTTGGTTTAGGAGTGAGATTGGGAGGGGGTGCAAATGGCACGCTTGAGAGGGGACATCCCGTCCCCCGAAAAGACCAGTGGGACTCCTTTGTGCAGCTGTTGGCCTGTGCTAACACAAACCCCCAAGAGCCACCTGTCACTTCAACTGGACAGAGTGATTTGGGGGGGTTTAGAAACTTGGGACAGGGGCTGAGGAGCCCCAATAAACATCCATCCATCCATCCATCCATCTATCCATCTATATCCATCTATCTATCTATATCTATCTATCTATCTATCTATCTATCTATCTATCTATCTATCTATCTATCTATCCATCCATCCATCCACCCACCCATCTATCTATCTATCTATCTATGTATCTATCCATCTATCTATCCATCCATCTATCTCTTCCTTAAATTCAAATTGCAATTCTGATGTCATTTTAATTGGAATTTAAACAGATTTCTCAATTCATTGTTGAATGGCGAACAACCATATTATATGAAATCATATACAATAATTTCTAGATCATATGCATGATACTGCCAATAATTACAGTATGAACAGACCTCATTCTGAAGTTGAATCTTCCTGCAAAGCTTTGGGTATGTAAATATTAAAAATGAGCTAAATTAATAGATACTAAAATTAGCTACAAATCTGCTAATGCATTCACAAATCCCTCTATTCACCGACCTCATGTTCTTCACTCGCACTGTTTAAGCATGACACTAATAGAAAGACTCACTCAGAAACTTCTATGAGATGAGAATAAATGAAGTGTGATGAAGCAGAAAATAGTGCAGATTTATTTTATTGAGGACAATTTTGTGATAACACTGAAAATGTCATTGTAAACAGCATTTCATTAGGGAAAATAAGAACAAAACAACCATATGCCATTCACAAAAAAGGCTCTGTGAACTTACGACGTGAACTCACACACAGTGAATATTTATGTCTCTGTGGGCGTACACAATCTTAAACATATTCTGGGCAATATTTTCTAATGGCTTTGTTGAATTTGATAGCTGAATAGAGGCAGGACCGTAAAGGACATCCAACCACGGAGTAAACAGGGCACAATAGATCTCTAATATGATCAAATGAACATTAGAAAGGGAAATTAGACTGAGTTCTGAGTGAGAAACAAGTCTGGTTTAACTATTTTCATTGTCAAGAGAAGAAAGTGTGACATGTTTTGAAAGACAATACAGTTCAATTGCTATTTGACATCTAGCAGTTTGTTACATTGCTACAGTTTGGGACACTGGGCTTAAAACACAGTAGTTTTATATTCTTGGTCAGGCTCATGTTCGACAGTGTCATTCTCAAGAAGCTTGTCTATTGTCCTAAAGAACCCAAGGGTCAGCATCTCTGCATGGTGCAGGGTCATCAGCGGCCCCTTAATGAAATCACAATAACAGGAATACCCAGAATGCACCCAAATAGACCTTAAGTCTTTCATAAGTCTCTTTTATGTGAGGAACGTGAGCCAATAATGTTAGAGAAAGAATGACGTATTGAGAAGATGTCTGGGCAATGTCCTCTTTTCGTTATTTGAAACATTTCTGTCAAAGTCTGTCCTGCCTTGGAGAGTTCAGATGGGAAGCAACAGGATGTCTATAACTTGTTGGGTGAAATGCTTTGTTGAGCCAACATAAATATAATTTAGAAATGTAGAAATTCAAGACAACAAAAAAAAATCTAAACAAATTTTATCTGAAAGCAAATTTTCAAGGCCAAGATGAACTGTACTACATAAAAGCTTTTGTCATTCATTTGAATATTGTACTGTAGGTCCGTTTAAACTGTTTCCCTTGAGTCCCATAATTTACAAGCTCACTGTTTCTTTGTGTTATACAGATGAGTGAAAAAGTGTTTGCCCCCTACATGATTTCCTTCTTTTTTTTTTTGCATGTTTGTCACACTTAAATGTTTCAGATCATCAAACAAATATAAATTATAAATATTAGTCAAAGATAATACACATAAAAACAAAATGCAGTTTTGTCTGACAAAGTGAAGAAGACCAAAAGATCTTTGAAAGCTAGACATCATGCCGAGACCCAAAGAAATTCAGAAACAAAAAAGAAAGAAAGTAATTGAGCCCTATCAGTCTAGAAAAGGTTATAAAGCCGTTTCTAAAGCTTTGGGACTCCAGCGAACCACAGTGAAAGCCATTATCCGCAAATGGTGAAAACATGGAACAGTGGTGAACCTACCCACGAGTGGCCGGCTGACCAAAATTACCCCAAGTTAAAGTGAGTGTTCATGACTCCACCATAAGAAAGTGACTGGGCAAAAACGGCCTGCATGGCAGAGTTCCAAGACAAAAACCACTGCTGAGCAAAAGGAACATTAAGGCTCATCTCATTTTTGACAGAAAACATCTTGATGATCCCCAAGACTTTTGGGAAAATATTCTGTGGACTGACGAGACAAAAGTTGAACTTTTTGGAAAGTGTGTGTCCCATTACATCTGGCATAAAAGTAACACCGCATTTCAGAAAAAGAACATCATACCAACAGTAAAATATTGTGCTGGTCGTGTGATGGTCTGGGGATGTTTTGCTTCTTCAGGCTTGCTGTGATAAATAGAACCATGAATTGTGCCTACCAAAAAATCCTGAAGGAGAACGTCGTGCCATCTGTTCATGACTTCAAGCTCAAGCTGAAGTGAACTTGGGTTCTGCAGCAGGACAATGATCCAAAACACACCTGCAAGTCCACCTCTGAATGGCTGAAGAAAAACAAAATGAAGACTTTGGAGTGGCCTAGTCGAAGTCTTGACCTGAATCCTATTGAGATGCAGTGGCATAACCTTAAAAAGGCAGTTCATGCTCGAAAACCCTCCAATGTGGCTGAATTACAACAATTCTGCAAAGATGAGTGGGCCAAAATTCCTCCACCACGCTGTAAAAGACTCATTGCAAGGTATCGCAAACGCTTGCATTGCTGCTAAGGGTGGCCCAACCAGTTACTAGGTTTAGGGGGCAATCAGTTTTTTCACACAGGGCCATGTAGGTTTGGATTTTGTTTTCCCCTAATAATAACAACCTTCATTTAAAAACTGCATTTTGTGTTTACTTGTGTTGAGTCATTTTACCCATTTTGAGATCTTTAATTTTGTGCAACAGATACTAAATTAGCAAATGTTTAAATTTATTTACCTTAAAGGATTAGTTCACCTTCAAATTAAAATTACCCCAAGCTTTACTCATTCAAGTCATCCTAGGTGTATATGACTTTCTTGTTTCAAACGAAGACAATCGGAGAAATATTAATAAATATCCTGGTGCATCCGAGCTTTATAATGGCAGTAATGAGCTACCAAACAAGTATGAGCAGAAGCAAGTGTCTTCATCCACATCCATCCATCATAAACATATTCCACACGGCTCCAGAGCGTTAATAAACGCCTTCTGAACTGAGAAAAAAAAAATCCAAATTTAACAAGTTATAAAATAAAATAAGTAGCTTCCGCCAGACTACTATATGTTTCTTCAAAAAGCTTACGCTGTACGTTCTACGCCTTCCCAATTCACCACGTTTTTTCCATAATTTGAATACTTGAGTAAAGCTTGGGGTAATTTTCATTTGAAAGTGAACTAATCCTTTAATATATAAGGATGATGCATTGCCATACTGTACATGCTAAACTGTACATGTTACAATTTAACAGTAAATGCACACAGTAAATGTCCTTAAGTGGGGCATCTTCCCTCATCTTACCCTATAGGTAACAGAGCCACGCATACACAAACACGAACAGGAACACGCAAAAGATGTTCATCCCCCACACCTCACCTCCAGACCCCTTTCAAAAGCCCTGAATTAAACCTCGCGCCACAGAAACCACAGCCCCCTTTTTTTGCCCTTCAACACCTTCATGTAGCCCCCAACCCGTTCTCCACCATCCAAAGTTCCACCCACAGACCCTTTCATTACCATGACAAACATTGTACTTACGGGGAAGATAAAGAGAGAATGAAAATGGGACAGAGTGGGTGAATGACCCACTGTGACCCTCCTGGATGAGTTTAAAAGCTTTAAATTCCTCTTTAAGAAGTCCTTCGCCATTGAAATATAGACTATTGATAAATTTTGAATGAAACGTTTTTTAAAAAAGTATTTAATTGTAGCTGCCTAAAGTGTAATTATATGCCATTGACTGTTGTCCATGCACTGGAAATGCAGCTGTAGTTTTAAGCTAAACTAGTACCGTACATATAGTAGTCTACTTACTTACTGAGTTGCAAGCATATTCAAAACTTCTCTGGATCTGATGATGAATGTGCACTCTTAAAAATAAAGGTTCCAAAAGGAGATTTTTGCAGTGATGCCAGTGTAGCCTATAGCCAGTAGATCATTGATAAGAGAGCTTTATTTGAGATGGTGGAAAATCTCATTGACAAAAAGGAACATCCTCTTGCAGACGATGAATAGAATGAAGTTTGTCCAAAAGCCCGATCCCTCCACAGATAAACACAGATTCTGTGGTATTCCATATTTAATGGATTGCATACACCAAGCCTTCACAAGGAGCGTGATAAAGAGGTCTTGACAGCAAAAAGAGGACAGAATGTGCTCAAGAACATACAGTGAAAAGAATAGAACAGGAACGAAGAAGAAATATATGGTCATGAAAAGCAAAACATATTTAGTTAACCTCACAATTTCTGGCGAAAGCACGGTGACATCTGCTCCACCTGCTACAAATCTCCACTAGCCGTGTAGAGCCCTGGACTATAACCAAATTTCAAGGGCAGTCTATATTCTGCTATAGCCATTACTCTTGCCAAGTCATTAAAAAGCAATTGAAGTCTAATCAGTAAAAAGCAACAGTGAAATTGGACTAGTATTGTTTACTGCAAAGAGATTTAAACAACATCACAGATAATCATCTAATAACAACAAAAGTTTAATTTGGGTTCAAAATCACTGCAAAATACGGACAACTTCTTTCTGGCGCACATATATGCCGGCATCTTCCCAATCGTTTGTCATGCCCCAAATATAGTACACAACATTTGTACTGATATTTTGCCCTGATTTGCAGTCTGGATGTCATGCTGCTCAGGGAGAGTAATCAACAAAACAAGAAACAGTGCAAAACTTAATCAGAAACCATAGCAACAAATAATAAACAAGAACACAGGATAGATAAACAGGGGTGTGTTTCCCAAAGCCAACTATGGTCACAAGTTTTGTCGTTACCAATAGAGTTCAATGGAACTTGCGATCCTAGTAACGATTAACGATGCTTTTGGGAAATGCACCCCACAACTGAACATGAAAATTACATTGGATGAGTTAATTGCTAGTTGCTTGTTTCAAAGTCAGTTTACAGATTTCGGACAAAGAGTTGAAAGATTTTACAGAAAATCGGGCAGTGCATGATGGATACAGATTTTTTTAGCTTCAGACTATGATAAAGCAGTTTACACAACACTGTTTTCAACTAAAAACGGAAAACATTTTATGCGTTTTGGCCATTTTACAGTGTTTTAGCAGCCTGAAAATGCAAGCTTTTGAAATCCGCTTTCAAAGTTTTTAATGCCATTATCGTCTCCATGTAAACAACAAAAATGCAAATTTGGTGTGTCATGCACATGCGTATTATGTATTCAGTTTATAGGCACATAATGTTTCTTTACAAAGTGACATCGCCAACTACTGGCCCAATGAAGTTTCCCAATGATTCCATCCTGTCAGACGATATCAAACAATTTTAGATCCCATATTGTTTTCATTTGTCATGCGTCTCCTAACGAGTTTGTTGTGTTTGAAAACGAAGGCCTGGTTCTGTGTGATCCTAATGCCCAGTTTTAATCTGGAAGAATTACACATCCAGCAGGCAAAAAGATCCATAAATAGAAAGTTTATTTACTGCATATTTTACTGAGAACATTGTCATTTTTGTGATTAGTTTTATCTGGAACCAACTAGTCAACAAGTGTATGATGCCTTGATTTTTAAAATCTATTCAGACTTAAAAATTGTGTAGTGTATTCCAGCCTTTTACTGAAAAAATACAAGGTATGGCTTATTAAAGCTAAGATGCTAAAGGACAACTGACGCTTAGCTCATTGATTATCTCATATCCTTTGTGAAGAAGTGTGGGATTAAGCCCTTCATGTTCTTGCTTGACCAGAAGTGGATCACAACCACATAAGAGTCAGAGAAAAAGAGACATTTTCCGGGTGGTAAACAATGTGATCCTCAACCTGGAGGCAGGGGTCAGAGGATGATGTCATGGCCGTTACCAAGGCAACATCAACAGAAACATAAGGAAGCACGGCTGGAATTGTTAGATCAGCTTCAGTGCATGGCAGCATTTCTTCCAAAACCACCCACCATCCAAACACATACGCTAGACATTCACACTTTGGATTGCCAGGAAGGGTTGAGGCACATCTCTGAGGAATGTGAATAATGACAGTGAAATTTCTCACTGGAAAATGGCGTTGCTGCTTGTTTACAAGGATTTTTTTGGACTGTACTCTCATAAAATAACATATTTAGATGTTCAAAAAGTATTCCAATACTCTACTGTACCAACTATTTTACATATTGTTAGCGTTCCACTGTGCCACTCGACACACACACACCTTTCAAAAGAGATGTTAGAAATGCTAAAGGGTTAATGCAACATTTTTTGAGAAGTGAAACTGACTTTACACATTTGTAGCGTTTTGAAAAGCTAGATTGTCTAAAAAAAAACTGCACCAAGAATAAAGTGAATACGCTGACTTAGATGTTTAGCAAGTGTCAGTCTTTCACGGTGCACTTGGGTTTGCAGACCATATTTTCTTCTATGACAAGATCATTGCTTTAACATTTTTGCTCTAGCTAAAAAAATACAATAGATGACATCAAAAATACATTTGAAAAGTGAATGTCTTGCGATGCGACGTTCTACACATTTAAACAACTTTCACGAATTTCTTTTCACATAGCTTTTGTTATCTCATATGAATTGAAAAATTACTTGGAACAGTTGCACTTTTAAAAATTTATTTGTTGAACAAAAAAGAAATCTTGGTCAGTTACAGTTTCCTTTCACTTGCTCATTATAAATGAAAAGCTTTACTTCTAAGATAAATTACTAAATTGTAGTTTTAGTTTTTTCAAGTTTTGCTGTCAGTATTGTTTTCTTTTGTAAGTGTAGCTAATATATAGAATTTAGCATAAGAACACACAATTCATAAATACAGCATTTTTGTACCCATATTCATATACACAGTATATACACAACTCAATGCCCTGCACATAAAATTGTCAGATGATGTTAGAATAAATATTTCACACATTACAGAGATTTAAATGCACAAATTGATTCTCTTTATAACAAGAAACGGAATGTTCAAGCTGTTCTGAGATTGTATATTACCATTCAAAAGTTTGGGGTTAAGATTTTTTGTTAAGGAAATGAATCCTTTTATTCAACAAGCACACATTAAATTGATGTTGTGACAGTAAACACATTTATGTTACCAAAGATTTCTTTTTAAACTATTTGAACTTTCTATTCATTCAAGTGTGTTCCATGGCTTCATTTCCATGGCTTCCACAAAAATAATAAAGCAGCAACATCAACATTTTCAACAAGAAATGTTTTGAGCATCAAATCAGCATGAATGATCTCTGAAGGATCATGTGACACTGAAGACTGGAGTAATGATGCTAAAAATTCATCTTTTCCATCAGATTTAATAAAAATGTTTTTAAAAAAAATTATTAAAAAGGGTCATGAAACCCTAAATCAAATTTTTACGTAATCAAAGAAAACAAGGAACAGGAGCAAAACTCAATCAGAAACCATAGCAACAAACAATGAACTAGTAAACAGTGACAGGGAACACAGGATAGCTAAACAGTGGTGCATTTACCAAAGCCAACTATGGTCGCAAGTTCCGTCGTTACCAATAGAGTTCAACTGAACTTGTGACCATAGTTGTAATCATAAGAAATGTTAAATGAGCACCAATGATGCCATAACAGCAAATTACAATTTAAAATATATTGCATTAGAAAAATATTTTAAATCGTAATATTCCACAATATTTCTGTTTTGACTATTTGTCATAAAAGCAGCCTGGATGAGCACCAGATCATTAAAAGATCTTACGACCCCAAACCTTTGAACAGTAGTGTATATTTTCTATAAAATTATTTACCTTCATCTTAGTGTCAGGCACAGACGAAAAGTAATTGTGCAAAAGAGGCACAGACTCTATACACTGCAAACTCACTGAGCTCATAGTATCTAAAAACCGGACAAGAGCGAGTCACTCATGTCTGTTAGAGAATGGTATCTTCACTGTCCTCTTTGACTGTACTGAGATGAGACTTCCTCTGCTTGGAGATGGCAGCCCACAAGCGACACAGCATCCCGCCTCTGAGAAACAAATAAATAGATTTACGTCACATTAGACACTACCGTTCAAAAGTTTGGATCAATCTTTTTTTTTATTTATTTTTTTTAAAGAAATTAATTTAATTTATAATTTTAACATTAAAATTAATTCAGCAAGGATATATTAATTTGATCAAAAGTGACAGCAAATACATAAAATAATGCTGTTCAAATCAAATAAATCACCAAATAAATGCTGCTCTTTGAACTTTCTATTCATCAAAGAATCCTGAAAAAAAAGTGTATCATGGCTTCCACAAAAATAAGCTGCACGATTTTCAACATTGATAAGAAATGTTTCTTGAGCATCAAATCATCATATTAGAATGATCTTTGAAGAATCATGTGACACTGAAGACTGGCGTAATGATGCTGAACATTCAATCACATTTTTAAAAATATAATTAAGGGTAACCTTAAACCAACTCTTCTGTGTTGAACATCAAAGAAGTCAATGTTACCATCCATTAGTTTCGATTACAGAAGAACACTAGTTAATTTTTTAAACCTTTTTGTGCTTTTTCAACTTAAAGGTTTAAATTTGTCTTTGTGTCAAAGTCACATGATGTGACGTTTTCTTATAATATAAGGAGATTGATGACTCATCAGTGTCTCATAATTATTCATGAAACTGCATGTGCTTATCTTATGGAAAGATGCCTTGCTTAATTATTCATGACAGAAAATAAAAGCAGCCTTGGTAAGCATAAAAGATGCCTTTCAAAATCATTAAAAAAAATTGTGTGTATAGCATTTTAGTGTAAAATGGTATTGTATATGTAACTTCTTTCATCAAATGCTGAATTTTAACTATATTCATAATATCTCTCCTACACCATGCCATATTTCTCCTGTTCAGTACTGATGTCTAAAAGACTTACTTGATGCCACAGTATTGCAGATCATCTCTGCAGGCGAGGTGGAGGAGACTGTCCAAGGTGAACTCATGAAAAACAAGCTTAAAGAAACCAAAAAAACAAGTAATCACTATTAACTTTCGCCATTAGAAATGGATAAATATGAATTAGCAATCAAGGCTTGTGGTCAAAAGTAATATATTTTTGCATATTTCCACTCACTAATTCTATGGTTTTCTCGTCCACTGGAACACCTCTTAACCAACGCACCATAGCAGAATTGTGAGCATTATGGGATGAAGGTTTATTATCTGTTGGAACAAATAAACATAACACACATTTAGTGATAAGTGACAAGTGATAATTAAATGCATTAATTTGTACCCACGTAAAGTGATGTTACATTACATTACATTACAATGAGTAAACATTACTGCAAAACCGGTCATTACAAAAGTCTGGAGATTTAGAAAACGGATTATTTCTTTAGAAGTACATGTGATGAAAACGCAAGCCCCGAGGGTAAGCCATAAACTTGGGTTGGTTGAAATTGGGTAACGGTTGTAAGTGATTACAGGGCGTGTTCTAGGGTGAGTAACAAAAAAATCCTCCTAAAACTAAAAGACAAGTAGTGGCATGTTCAGTAGATGTGATTAAATGTGACATATTGCTCTACAGCCACACCTTTTGACTGCCTCGAGCGAGAACTTTCTCTCATATGGAGGAAGCAGTTCAAAAACAATTGTTCAGCGGGAAATATGGTGTTCACTTCAAAATAGGAGAAAAAATGGTGAGCAACCTGTAGCTGTAGGCACAGCTCTGACCTCCAGGGCGTTGATGTGCCTTTGTTTGGTATGAATGGAGTTCTTCAGAAGCTCCTGGAATTCTTTCTCCTTTTCATTCAGCTGAGACAGCAACCTGGGACATAGTGTGAACAATTCCCAACAGCAACAAATCAATGTGGTTCATTGCATTCCTGCCTTCATTCACTGCCCTCTTGTGGCTAATTTGAAAAATAAATAAATAAAGGTCATTCTGTTGTGACATCACTACCATATAGCTCTGATAATTGCTGTACTTTGCTGTATGCCGGCCTTTAATTGTGATTGCATCATTTTATTTTGTATATTTTGTATATTACACACACATACACAATATATATTCAAAATATATAATAAGTTACATACATACACACGTGTGTTATGTATAGACATATATGGCATAGAAATCTTTTGTAATAACAAATGTCTTTTGATCAATTTAATGCATCCTTGCTGAATAAAAATACTTATTTCTGACCATAAGATTTTGAACGGTGGTGTACAGTGTTATATTAGAATCATTGAGATATTATTATATTTTTTATTAATGTTTTGGAATTAGTTTTTTTTTTTCTGTTATAATTTTAGTTAAAAGTTAGTAATACTAATAGTAGTAATAGTAATACTATTTTTAGTATAAAGTTAAGTTAAAAGTTTGTCATTCTTATTAGTTAACTTTTAAAGATTAAACTCCTTTTTTTAAATGCATGTTATTTTAGTTTTAGTTACTTTGGTGCACCAGGTTAAATTAAAAAGAAATGTTGTCTTGGCAAATAGCTGAAATAAAATAATTTTTTTATACTTCATTTTATTTCAGTTAAAGTTTATGTTAAAATAACCAGAATTAAAACCATAAAAAACTAATTTCATTAAGTTAACCCCAGTACATAAATAATTTTATCCATTAAAGACTTTTTAAAAGTTTTGAGGGTAACAGAGAGAGGTAAGGTTTTGGATACCTCATAGATTCAAGGCGAAGTTCTGATAACTGCTTTGCGAGCGAAGAGTGACTGGAGATGACGTCACTGCGGAGACCGTTGCATTTGGCCTGACCCTCTTCAGAATTTTTAGTGATACCAGATTCCTCTTTGTCCTTTGCGAGGAGAGTGACAGCTGGTTCAGAATCAGCCTCTGGGGTTTGCTCGGTTTCTAGAGAACTCTCCTCATTTTCAAACGATGACTGTAGCTGAAGCTTGAGCTCTGAAAAGGGAATTTGATGGATCGCAATGAAGGTATTCTAGTAACAGAAGATTTAGTGATGCAATAGAAACATTTGGGGTCACTGTTGAATTTGAAATGGTTTCTTTTATGTACCTGGCAGCAGAACTGTGATAGTATCTTGTACGGCCTGTCTCAGCAAGTTGTCCAAAGCAAACACCCAATGAGGTTTAATCTGCTGTTTCTTCAGAACCTTCTTGACCTACAAACAAGAGTCACATATTATGAAGAGTAAGATTTTCTAGGGGGAAAAAAAATCTGACTCATATTCTGGGTAAGAAGACTTTTAAAAAAGAAATAAAATTCCTTGATTTACACCTTTAAATAAATAAATAAATAAAAAATGTATTATATTATATTATATTACCAGTCACAGCTTTCGTTGCTTTCAGGTGACATTATGCCAGTCCTGACACAAAAATTCAAACAGCTCGGCTTTGTTTAATGGCTTGTGGCCTTCCATCTTCCTCCGGATCACATTCCAGAGGTTTTCAGTGGGGTTCAGATCTGGAGATTGGGCTGGCCATGACAGGGTCTTGATCTGGTGGTCCTCCAGCCATAACTTTATTGGCCTGGCTGTGTGACATGGAGCATTGTTCTATGAAAAATAAATCCTTCAAATTGGGGAACATTGTCAGAGCAGAAGGAAGCCATTTTTCTTCCAAGATAATCTTGTACGTGGCTTAAGTCATGCATCAAAGACTGATCTATCCAATTCCAGACTTACTGAAGAACCCCCAAATTAGCACCAATCCTTCACCAAATTTCACAGTGGGTGTGAGACACTGTGGGTTCTAGGCCTCTTCAGATCTCTAGCTTTGACCCACCTGGTCCTCTAATGGTTAGACAAAGACTGGACTCATCGAGATCACAATCAGGCAGATTCAGTCTTCGTGAAGGACACATGACTCAAGCCACATACAAGGTTATCCTGGAAGAACATGTGCTTCCTTCTGCTTTGATAATGTTCACAAACATGAAGGATTGGTTTTTCCCATGCTCCATGTCACACAGCCAAGACAATCAAAGTGTTGGAGGGCAACCAGATCAAGAATCTGTCAAGGCCAGCCCAATCTAAAAAACCTGAACTCCACTGAAAACCTCTGGAATATGAGCAAGAGGAAGGATACAAGGTCACAAGCCATCAAATAAAGCCGAGCTGCTTGAATTTTTGCACTAGGAGTGGCATGTAATCACCTGATTGGTAGAGAGCAAGACAAGATGCAGGAAAGCTGTGACTGGAAATCAGGGTTATTCCACCAAATACTGATTTCTGAACTCTTCCTAACTTTAAACAATAGTATCATGTTGTTTAAAATTTAATATAAACTTGTTTTCTTTGCATTATTCGAGGTCTGAAAACATCACATCTTTTTTATTTTAAACAGTTGTGTTTGTTTGTTTATTACACTAAAACCCCGAGTATGAGCAATGGAAATAATAATAATAGCCCATGCCAATAATAAGACCTTAGCTTTAGTTTGATTCTGGTTTAACTGAGATGAAGGCAAACTGAAAGCAAAAGAACATACTGCATCCTGTAAGCTAAAGAGCACCGCCTGCAGGCTGCTGAGAGGCACAGAGGACTTCAGCAGACTGGAGCGCAAAGTCAGGAGGCTGTTGCTCAGATGCCTTTTGTCTGGAGAACGGATGTTCTCTCGGAGGCAGCAAATCAGTTCGCTGATGTGATCTGAGGTAATGCACGGCTCCTCAGCCTGCGAGATGGGAAAAGAACAGCAAGTGCTTTTTATTATTCAGGTAGTCAAGAAAGGGAAATGGTGGCGTGACAGCATTCTACATCAAACATCTCAGGTGACAAAGTAGTGTGTGAATGTACCTGCGGCAGTGTCTCCTGAATGTTTTGAACTACATGGCTGATGTACTCAGTGAGGATCCTATGTAGCGTGTCCCTCCGTTCGCTGTCCTTTCTCAGCATGAACAGTCCTAGATTCTCTCCAGAGCTAGCTGGACTTGTGGTCATATCTCCTTGAGGCTCATCCGGCACTCTACCAACAGCAAATTTGCATGAAGGCAAATTAGTGATTTTAGGTGCTGAAAGTATGTTTCACATGATTTCAACATGTGATCTGATGCATGGACTCACGTTAAAAAGCTACTGGAGCTGGGAGGACTTTCAGCCATGTCATTTCCTTTGAAGGCAGGAGTGGTCCTTCTCAGATCAAAAGAGCAGGATAATTCATTGTGTTCAGCATCAGCGTTCTCCACACGCAATGCGATGGGTACAGACATGCTCCTGTGAAAGTCTCCTACAATATGATGACCAAATAAACTTGAATATCCAATAATTAATTAATAATTAATTAATGCTATGACTCAGGTGATAATTAACCTGCAATCAAATTACTTAAACGTATAAGTCACTATTCGTAAGTGGGCGTTTCTTCAACTTTGGGCACTTTCATGTCACAGTGGTTAATTTGAATTATTAATTATATAAAAATATAAAAAAACGAATGTCTGGGAAACTTTTATCAAGTCTTAATTTTTCAAATATTTTTCATATCAGTGGTCAATGGTGTAAATGACACTTCAGTAGGAAATAAAATAAACAGATAAAATAAATATGAACAAAAATAATTTAATAATAAAATAAATGAGTGAATAAAGTATAATACACAAAATTGAAAAAAATGTATATAAATAAATAACTATAAACAACAAACAAGCAAATAAATAGATTAAACTCATGTGATGCATGTATAAACATGGATGGACATTATTGGACAAATAAAGTGTTTATTTTTTTAAACGTCCACTGGTACAAAAGTGCCCAAATTTTAAAGCTGCTGTTTTTAAAGTGTTAAAGATCACAAGGATTCATAGACGTGATTTTACAAGGTTACCGGCAGGTTCTTTCAGAGAGTTGTCGGACTGAGGCTTTGCCCTCTTCCTGGGACTGCCCTTCAGAAAGCTGTTCTTCAGGAGCTCTGAAGCTGTGGCTCTCTTGTCTGGGTTGGGTTCAAAGCAGCACATGATGAAGCCTTTAGCTTGCTCTGACATGCACTCGGGCACTGTGGGGTGAATCTTAAACATGCCCACCTGCAGGGGAGAAATTCACATTTAGTCCCGAAAACACAATCTTCAAACCGTCCTAACACTGCCAGTTTTACACAATCAGTCTTTGCCACAAGGGGTCCTATACAAGACATTAGCAAAGTCTTCTGTTCTTTGTGCACACATGCATAGAAGATATTTTCTGGCCTTAAAGTGAATCTAATAAACATGCAATGAAGCATAAAGTCAATTGGAAATGTGAGAACGGAATGTAAATAAACTTCACAGTTGATTTAACATGGTTATATAACATCAGTTTAAAATAACATTCAGATTCCTGCTTCAAAAACCACCAGCACCTTAAACATGGCCGCCTGAGGACTTCCCAGCTCATGAAAAGGTGGCTTCCCTGTGGCCATTTCTATGATGGTGCAACCCAGAGCCCAGATATCAGCCGGTTTGCCGTACCCACGAGGACCTTGGTCGATGATCTCTGGAGCCATGTACTGCAGAGTGCCTGTGGCCAAATAAATCAGGAGGAGTTCGAAAAGCAAACACATAAGAGTACATAATGTAATCTGAGAAGCATGCAAGTGTGCACTAGGAGACTCACCTGTGAACGTCTCTGTACATGGGTTGATTCCTGCTAGTCTCTTAGAGGTGCCAAAATCTGATATCTTGAGCACACCGCTGTACGTATTTATCAAAACATTATCACCCTGGTGAGACAAAAAGTATGCAATGTAAAGTATGACTTGATAAAAAAATACAGCCAAAATGTTCAGGTTGATGAACTTGAAAGTAATGGCAGCACTGTGATGTATTCATACCTTAATGTCTCTATGGACAATCTGATTATCATGGAGATATTTCAGCCCTTCCAGAATCTGCTTGGTGTAAAAAACAATGGTCACCTCATTATCTTTAAGAGGCCCCCACTTTGATCGTAAGAGTGAGGACAAACTTCCTGTAATGGAAGAAAAAACAAGTGAATACATGATCGTTAGTGTTCAGGAACTGTGCAATCATACATTATAAGATAACACACTGCAAATATACACATGTGAAAGATCAATAATATAGACCGCAGAATGAAAAGAATAGACAGATAATAAAAAAAATATATATTTTGAAAAAAAAAAAATCAAATTTAAAATGCATACACATTGTAATCTTTGCATTTATATAGATTTCATAAAATGCTCTATTTTCAACAATTTTAAGTTTTAATGACTTTTAAAACTGTGAGTCAGTAAGTTTTTTTTTTGATAGAAACTAATACATTTATTCAGCACTGATGCATTAAATTGATCAAAATGAGCCAGTAAAAAAGTAAAATAAATAAAATATGTTCTTTTGAATTTGATCCATTAAAAAAAAAATCCTTAGTAAAGTTTTTTTTATCATAAAAGCAGCAGAAATGACTGCAGAAAATTCAGCTGCCACAGGAACTAATTACATTTTAAAATATATTAAAATAGAAAAGTTATTTGAAATAGTAATAACATTTTATAATACTATTCTTTCTGTATTTTTGATCAAATAAATGCAACTTTGGTGAGCAAACATTTGAATGGTAATGCTGTAAAAAACAACATAAAAAGGAAAATATTTCCCTTGAGTCTGTGTGTGTGTGTACATCTTACAGCATTCATCAGGGCAAGAGGTATTTTTTGACAAATATGAATTTTTATTTATGAATATGATAATTTTTTAAATGGGTTATCATTAGACCAACAAAATCTACATTTACCTGTTCAGTTATTGTTGTAATTTTTAAGGAATACTGGTAAACTGATCACAAGGACCACAAGGGTCTACAGTAATATAATTTCCTGTTTTATGAAATTTGTCACATTACACCAAAATGGGTTCCTGCATGTTGGTTTACACCACACTGACTTTGAGTTGGCAAAAACATTTTTAAATATTAATTTTATCTTAATAGTCTTTCCAGGAATGTCAACTTTTTTTCCCTTTGGGACAAGCTAAGGATGTTGACATTTCTGGCCACAAATAATATTATACATGTAATATTATAAATATATATTGTATATTTATTTATTAAAATGCTCATCATAAAGAAGGTGCAGGACCAAACACATATACTGTATAAGTGTAACATCACTGACGCATAAAAAAACTCTCTGAACTCACGAATCCTCTGAACTGGTTTGTGATGTTTAGTAAAGCACATTTCTGTTAAACTCCCAGCTATAGATCTGCCCACACACCAACATTACACACCACGCCCATCCTCAGACACAAGGATTTCGCAACACACTTCGCAGAAACCAACATTCCACTATGTCATCAGAGGGAAACTTAAAAGATAATGACAGAGAACAATGAGCAAAGCACTCCACACCTCCAGGAACCTCCTCCATGAAGATCTTGATGAAGCCATCCTTACTGACTGATCCCAAATACTGAACAATATTCCTGTGCTTCAGCCTCTTGTGTAGGGCAATCTCCTCATGGAGTGGCTGAGAGTAGCTAAGAGTCAGAATGAGAAAGACAAGAAAGAGACCAAAATGGAACACAAAAATTAAATATTATGATGATCTAAGCTATGCAGTTCTGACCACAATCATAAGGGTTTTATGGGCATATTTGGTAAAACAGCCAAGCACAAATCTTGGATCACATGGAAAGGTCTACATCTGCAAACTGTCCATGTGAGGATAGTTTAAACAAGCATTAGTCCTGAGAACAAACATCACTGGGCCGTGGGGACCTCTGAACATGGTCAGAGGTCAACAAACAAGCACTGAGTTTTTGCTGAAGCAGATCAACAACGTACCTAATGCACAGCTATGAAGTGGCCTATAATTATAAACAATATATATAATTTATTATGCCCAATATTTAATATATTAAATTATTTAATTATTCATATATTTATTATTAAAATCATATAGTAATTTTATATGCCAAAAGTGGGCTTTTTTAGGTGTTATGAAAGTTATATTGTTAAGTAACATACATGTGGTTCAAACTTGATGCATATTTTAAGTATGCATTGTACCAAAAAATATCAACGCAATGGAAAAACAAGTTCATACGTGCTATCCTTCTCTGGGATCTCTTTGATGGCGATGCGCACATGATTGCTGAGGTCCCGTCCAGCATACACCACTCCATAGGTTCCTTTCCCCAGCACCACCTTATCTCCATTCTCATTGCTCTCATAAATGTACTGTGAGAGAAATAGTAACATAATGGAGTCATATGGACCGATTGTACAGAATGGGTAAAGACCAGTGATGTATATATACATATATCAATAACAATATTGAGGTGGCACAGTTGACATTTTTTGAGGAAAAATATATAGATTTATAATACTAATTATAGATTTATTAATACTAATACTAATATAGATTATTCTTTAAAAGTTTGAGGTTAGTACAATTTTTTTTAAAAGAAAAGAATACTTATATTAATGCATTAAACTGCAAAAATGACAGTAAAAGACATATAAAAAAAAAAAGAATCCTTAATGTATCATTTTCCACAAAAATATTAAGCAGCACAACTGTTTTCAACATTGATAATATTAAGAAATATTTCTTGAGCACCTAATCGGCATATTAGAATGATTTCTGAAGGATCATTTGACACTGAATACTGGAGTAATGGCTGCAGGAAATTCAGTTTTGTTAAAATATATTAAAAAAAAAAAAAAATTGTAATTTCAATGTTTTTACTGTAATTTTGATCAAACAAATGCAGCCTTGTTGAGCATAAGAGACTAAAAAAAAAACAGTAATGCTTGTTAAAAAAAAAAGCAAAACTGAGTTTTGTAAGAAGCAGCATTTACATCTCACACCTAACTGCTACATTCAGCAAGCACTAAACTTGCAGTAAGGACAAACTTGTGTGCGACTGTGAAAAATATTTAGGACATCAGTGCGACTGACCCGATTAGGGGTGCGTTTCCCGAAAGCATCGCCAACTATGGTCATAAGGACCATTGTACTCTATTGGTACCAACGGAACTTGCAACCATAGTTCGCCTTGGAAAACACACCCCAGGCCTGGTTCTATGGGGGGCAAAACAGGTTTTGCAAATGTCTGGAGAGCGTGGAGATAGAACGTATTAAATAAAATAAATAATGAAATAAAAGATTAATTATGCGATATAGACAATTTAATTAATTATAACGAAGGTTTGTGAGGTTGCAATGAACTGAGACGAGTGACTGCTTTTTAAATTATTATAAAGGGAGTTTGCAAATGTAATATTGCTTTTATACATCAATTCAATAAACAAAGTTAATATTAAGTGGCTTAGATTTTAGGAACAGTATTGTCAGATTTTGCTCTATTTCATCAATGAAAAAAAATCCCAGCTGAACCGCTGCGCATCTCAGATCAAACAGTGGTTTCGTTTATGAATGAATCTGCGTTTTCAAACAAATCTAGTGGGTCAATGATTCAACGACTCAGTCATATAAACAGTAAGACGCTTGCTTTGTTCTTGAATGATCCGGCCGTTTGAATGCATTGACTGAATTAATGATTCAGTGACAAAGACAGTGACTTTGTATCATTTCAGTTATTTAAATCATTAAATATAATTTAAAACGTTCTATTTAAAACATTAATCTCATAACATAGTTATCATTTGATTTGTAACTTATTCTTCCTGATTGTCTGTCTTCCTGTCTTATTATTCTTGATCAATTTATAAATATAAATGTTTGAATTTGATATAAAAAAAAAAAAAATGCCCTTTTATATATAAAATAAATAAATAAATAAAGGAAAGGTTAAATTCTGTCATTGATCATAAAGTGCTCCTAAATTTTTGACTGTGCTCCTTAATTTTTAAAATTAGGGGCACAAGTGATGTCAACTGAACTTTTTCATGATGATTATACTTTTCATAAAAAAAAAAAAAAAAAAAAAAAAAAAAAAACATTACAGCGAAGTCAAGACATCCTGACTGCCCAAGATCCGGGCTGGCAAAGTCCATGCCAAAACAAATGAATGACCTAATCGGTTCATCAAAACTAAACTAACCTGAAAAACATCTCAAGTCTATTCCACACAAAAATATAAACCAATTCTACCTGACAACATTGGTCTGCATTAACAAAAGTCATTTTTAATGGTTGTGTATCAAGGATAAGGTAGAAATAGCTGCTTAATCAACCACGTGCACATTTTCACTCATGCTGAACATGATCACTGGGCCTAAGCAAACAATGGCAGGTTATATGACATTCGTGGAGATTTCTCTCACCTCTAAAACTCCTTCCTCTCCCCTGACTGGACTGGAATCTTCCACGGGACTTTCTGTTTGAGGCAATAGCGAGTTCACCAAATCACAGAACCTGAAAAGCAACACACAAATTATAGGGGTTGAGAATGTGTTCAATGGAAACATTTCTTTAACTGTGACTCATTGCTATATGATTTCTATATGATAGATTCAAACATGCACTCACACTTTGGATCATTTGGCCATTACGTAATCGCTTAAGTCTTTTATCATTGGAAGAATGAGAATAACTTTAGAGGATTAAGTCAAATGTGACTTCCCGAACCTGATACAACAGAAGGGTAAGTAAATATGCCTTGTATTTGAAAGGCTTAGTGAACAGTGTCTGGAGCACAGATGAATTTAACAGTATTAAAATATCTAATTATTCTCAAAACTAATTCACATAGCCTAATTTTTTACGAGTTTATTCTCTGCCAAAAACACTCATGACATTGGAGCTCTTCTCTCATGTTGTCCTTGGCAGCATATTTGAGCAATGTGTTGGATGGTGGAGCTCACCCTTTACAATGAAGATCACTAGGAAAGTACAACTGGAAGTCATCTGAATTGTACAGGACATACAGGAAGCAGCTCCGTTCGTCGAACTTGGAGATGCTGCGTGAGTGGAATGACAGGGGATTCTCAATCTAAATGAACATGAGCATTCTCGATCCAATCCAACATGCCAGAAAAATAACACATCAAAGATAATGCATCGAGCTCTTTTACACCATTTGAAATTGATCCAAACAGAGCAGTTCAGTTTGTACTCCATGTGCTCCCTTGGGAATTTATTGGTCTAAGCTGTTTAGAATGGCTGTTTTTAAAATTAAAGTAAAAAAAAAAAAAGTTTGTGGTGCAGTTTCTTTTTTATTCTATTACATAAATTACACACATTTCATAACTAAATTGTTCATTTTGAAACTTGCAAGTTGTTACAACAACGTGAATGTAGTTTTAGGTTGAAAGTGTGTCATTTGTGCTATAAACAAAGTCTCTCTAATTTCAGCCACTGATTTTACAGAATAAACACTTTTAATATTTTAAAAGGAATAAAAATCCACAGGAAAATTCAACAGGCAATCCAAACCATCAAGGATGGCTGAAAAAAATGAAGTCACTCCCAAAAAGCTCTTTGCTACTAACATTTTAATGACAAATATAACACATTCTTGTTAGAGCCTGAGTGGAAATACCATAACTAAAATTATTTTTATATATGGGGTCGATCAGACCTTAAATATTAACATCCACCATCATTTGTTTTGCAACCTGAGCTCTAAAGAAGATGTCCGCTGCCCTAAGGGCCAGACATAGGAGGAAAAACATTAAGAAAAATAACATAAAGAGAGATTGACCTGTAGCTTAAAAAGCTGGAAAGAAGATAACAGGCGTCAACCAGGCCAAGCAACAAGGAAGTTTAAAAAAAAAAAAAAAAAAAAAAAAAAAAAAAAAAAAAAAAAAACATATTCAGAGAAAAATAGCTGGGCTGTGGCCAAAACAAAGCAGCCCTAGTGGGACCACAAACGGCTGCAAGCTTGGAAATGGAAAACAGAAAAAAGTGGAAACGACAGTATTCTCATAAGCGCACAGTACCTTACTCCACGAATAGCAGATGCTGGGAAAGTCCACTCATGGAGACCTTTCTGAGAAAGCCAAATAAAGCACATTACACTCACACAGACATGTAGAAAAGTTACATACATAAAGTTTTACAGCATAAAGCAGTGGGTTGCCACAAATAGATTTCAGTGCTTCTAATTTTTTAACTAGACTGTGGCAGCCCGCAAATATATTTAAACTTAGCTTAACTTAATAATTACATAAGAGGTGTTAAATGTCGTGTTTTGCACCAGCTCTGTCAAAGAAACTAAAATTGAAGTGCGATATAAGGCTTTGTGTCACGCTCACGTGTTCAGCTCCGTGTCTCAGTTCACAGTGAATGAATGCAGTGAACACAATCTTTGCATGTGCTGAATTTAACGTGCATTTGGGAACACAGCGGGCAGCAGTTACACATTTTCACAATTGCATAGTTGACGATCAAAGCATTTCACTAGATTTGTAATGAGACGCATTTGTAAACTTGTTTTCCACCAAAATAAAAGCTCAACTGCAATTTCCGTCAAAATAAAAGCGTACGTGTTTATTTCTTTCAAGTATAAAAATTAGGAAAAAACTAATTATGATTTTATAATTTTTGTTATGTAGTGTAATGTAGACTGAGACAAAACTAAAAAAAAGGGTTGAGTGTCCACTTTAAAGTTCAGGTACAAGTCATTGCACTTTTTTCTTTGTTCCAATTGGTTTAATTTTGAACTCTCAAAAGCACACCAGATTGCAGAGTTTAACTTTGAAATGTACAAAAAATTTTTTGAAGGGGGCATGCCCCCGGACCCCCCTAGAGGGACTGAGGTCCACCCACCACAATTTCACAAAATCATATGGGAAACACTACTCTGTCATGTTAAATGATGCCTATCTTACACATAAATTATTTAACAAGATGGAAACTCAACTACGTGACAACACAATGAAATGAAACTACACCCTGCACAATTAGACCTGAATGCCATGTGTGAAAAGCGCCAAGAGTCAAGGGTGTTTACCTCAAATGGAGTGACGTGTCTCAACTGCACAGTACGGCTGTCATCTTCCTCGCTTACGCTTATTATACTGGGTTGAAACACTTTAGTGGGCTCCAGAATCAGAACCTAAAAAAGATAAGACATTTTGGGGCTGTTTATGTTCTCCACTTTTTTGGAGAACCAAATTGTGCTGCAGGTGCAAACATATCCACATGATGTTTTCTTAACTGCCGTTTTCTCACCATTGTTATGTTTGTTGTGTTTATTTTTTAGTTTGAAAGCAAAGCATGCAGCACATATTTAGCACATATTTATCTGGGCAGCGTCAGGATAACAGTACACCGCTGGTCACGTACTTATTTTTATGTCAAACTACTTTGCTGTGAATATATATCGGGGACTTTAAGGTTGTACAGTTGGGGAAGGAGAAAAGAAGTTGTCTTACCGGGCAGCGTGCTGTGGAAACTGTAGGCTTGCACGCCTGCACCATCAACTCAATCCAAAAGTCCATAGTTTCCTGTTTAGGATGATTCACGTCTTTGGGTTTGGCAAACTGCTTGTATAGCATATATGTCTCCATAATGGATGCAACATACCTGTTTTCAGTGAGAAATCACCTTGCATTAAATAACACATGTCTTGTTTAGGGCAGTGTTAATGTTAATTTAGTATGATTATTTCTTTTTCTTCGAAAAAAAAAAAAATGAGATCATGGAATTATTCATGACCCTTTCAGATTCAAACTTGATGTACCACATTCATGATTTTTTTGCAATTCTTTTAATTGTATTCATTCATTTGCTTTACTCTTACATTTTATTGATTCTTTAATCTGTATATTGGGTAATTGGGTAAAAAAATGACAGGCCTAGTCTTATTTGAATAAAGGTCATTATAGTTCTGAAAATAAACCAAGTTTAGTTTTAACTTCATACTATCTAATCAAATCAAACAAAAATGGATAATTAAGCTTTTTCTTTGCTCACCATATTGGTGCTTTGAGCCTGTAGAGTCTCTCGGAAGCTTCTATGACTTTCTTGTGCTCATTGGCCAAGATTCCGGCCCCCAGATAAAAACCAACATCCCAGTAGTCCTGCATCTTCTCAAGACAGCCCTTCCTGCCCAGCAGGCTGCTGAGTGTGACACCTGCACAACAGGTACAAAAGAACATCACAAATACTCAGTACCTTACAATAAACAAGAACTCCGTCTGGGATATATGAAAAGCATGAGACAGGGCTGCAAGACTAAATTGTGAAAATAAGGTAACACCTGTTAACCACCTTATTTTCTCACATTCTCTATACACACTTTGTGTTATCATGGATTCATGTTCAATGCCTGAAGCAAAAAATGATCTAAAAAAGTAGGCCACTAAATATCAATTTCTATACACAAAAAATACCATGCAATAGCCAACAAAGCACTACATGATATGTAGACCAAACTATGATCCATCTCACGGTTTAAAGTCCACACAACCAGAGCAGAGAAGCTAAATTAAGGACACACAAACGCACCGATTTTCCGCAGTTCAATAGAGGTGTCGAATTCATACCCAGCGGCCATCAGGAGAACAACATTATTGATTCCGGAGTGCAAAGAGGGTTCAATCTCAAAGGCCTTGCCATACCTGCAGGACAAACAAAGGGAGAAACAAGACATCATTACTGTAAAAGTAATATTAGATAAATTAGCATAAACACAAATACCTACAAATTAACAAACATTTTTATTCTTATTCTATTTTTATTTTTATTCAATTTTTATGCTTAAAACAAGAAAATATTGTTTCTTTTATTATTAAAATTTATTTTTCTCACTCCATTGTCCAATTTTTTTCCTTGTTTGAAGCAAAAATCTACAAAAGGTCTTTATTGGAAAAAAAAAATACATTATATATTATGTTATATTATATTATATTATAGAAACAAAAAACGTAATTCTTTGAAAACAGGAAAAATATATATTCTCTGACAAGTCTTAATATCTTGTGCAGTTTTGTTACTCAAATGCATCTTGTTTTAAGAGTGTTTACGCATTTTTACCGTAAAGCAAGACAAAAATACTGAACAATTTATTGGAAGGGTGAGCAGACCACTAGACTTATATTAACATATATTTGTATTATTTGTGATCTGATCAGTTCTCCTACCACAGCACCTTATAGTAAAGTGGATGTTTATAAATTTGTGTTATTAGCTTGAGTCATTTGTTCATCTGTATACTGTGTAAATATTATAAGTAAGCTAAAAGTAAAGAAAATACTTAAGGGATGTAGGGGGTGAGTCGCCATTTATTTTGAATATTCATCTTTTTACACCATTTAGATTAAGGGAGGAAGGGAAGTACTTTATTTTCTTTACTTTTAGCTTACTTAAAGGTTATAAACAGGTTTGTTTTGGTTGTTATTTTGCCTTTGTTTGCCCCTGAAGTTAAAACCCATGTGGCAAAATATAGCTAATTATTTCTCTCTCAATTATCAAGACTCTTCCTTTTTTCCTGTTACGACTGACCCCTAGAGGTCGTAACGGTCAGCAGTCTTGTGGTGCTCCGTCGATCGAGAGGATAAAGCCTGGGACTCACCAGTAACATGCTCGATCTCTGCTGTATGTGTCTTTGAAGCCTGAACTCAGGAACATGTCCTTGTAGATGCGCCCGCACAGGCAGTACACGTCTGAGGCTACGGTGCCTGGCGATTCCACAATGGGTAAAATGAGCTTTAAAGCCTTGTCACGATCACCAGAGTGATTCCTCCTTTAAACACATTTCAAAATGTTGCGTAGTAAATAAAATGAATGCTTATTCCAATAAATGTATGCTTTTGTACATTATATTATTTTCAAAAATACAAAAACAAAGCTCACCTGTTCAATGCAAAAATATACTGAAACTTAATGTTCTGATGTGCTATCACCATGCACATGGGCAAATTATTCAAGGTCTCCACCAGATTTATTATGGAGTCATAGTCCTTGAATCACATGGAGAAAGAGTGCAATTTCAATAAATTATTCACACATTTGCTGGCACCTCTTATATTTCACAACCATTGTCAAATATTCTTGCTTATTCCTCTGGGTAAACAAAAATTTTTTTTTTTCATATAATTAAATTAAAAGCATAGTATGACCATCTAAAAGAACTGGAAGCAATAATTTACCGTTTACTACATGATTTATTACATAAAAGCTGGCGAGATCTCATTTCTATATCTCATTAATAATTAAACGGGTTCGGGTGTGTATCACAGCAACAATCAAAACATTCACACAAAGAACTGCTGACACAAACCGCAAAGTTTGAAAAAAATACACATTTTAGAAAAAAAGTATGATAAAAAGTGACTATTTGTTCATAAAATATAATGACTACACATTTCTATGCTTAAGTATCATTCACATTGGCCGTGTTTGTAACTGAAAGCTTAGCACATGTACACATCTAACTCTACTAACTCACCGGTATGTCTCTGTAAGACAGCAGGAGGCTCATAACAACGTCTGGACTCAGAAGCTCCACCGAGTCCAGACGCTTCTGGATCCGGCCCAGCTCCTGACTTAGGGTCTGTCCGGTGAAGTGCTCTCGAGCCAGACGGATCTCCCTGCGGATTGCCTCGTGGAGGTATTCGCTACGAGGCAAGAGTGTGTTAAGCTTTTACTCAGACAATATAAAAGAAAAATTTAGCAATTGACTTCCAGGAAAAAGAAATTGCACAAAATTACTTTCCTACCTTGAATGAATGTGAACACTTTCCAGCAACTTGACCAGTCGATCCACCAAAGGGGTCAGCAGGGATTCAAATTTAAAGCTGGAATGAAGGAAATCTTTGATTCCCCTCATCAGTGTGGCATCACAGGCAAATACTTTACCCTGCGGTGACACCATGTAGGGGATAAAAGTGTAGCTCCCACATTGTTCCTAGAATGAAGAACACAGAAGATCAAACAAACACATTATATAGGACCGGGGCTAGTTGTCACAAGGACGGTCAGTCAGTTCCTATAAGTTTATTTTATAACCTTTTTATATACAAATGCTTGTTTTCTGTAGCAGTGGTTTTTGTAAGTTAGTTTCAAACACCTAGTTAAAAACTTAAATTACATTAATTTTAGTTAAAGGCACAATATGTAAAGTTTCGCCTATTCAAAACAAAGGCGTAGCTTGATGACGCCTTTGATGATTGAGCGCAGAATTTTGGGAGTTGTGGTTTTCACCTCAGAGCCGGAGGATAAGAATCTTATCAGTCGCCGCTTCCGCTTCTTCTGGTCAAGCGTATGTGGGGTAAAGCAGTGCCGTTTTATCATATTAGATACATCTGAGTGTGTTGAAATGATGCTATAACGTCACTCTGAGCGCTCACTCGGTGGCTGCTACAAGTCTGCTGTAAGCAGTAAGCTAGATCGATATTAAAATATCATATTAATAAATGCTGGATGGCTTGTGTTGATGATAAATGGCATGTAATTGGTTTTAAAACATTATGTGACTGAGAATATTGTGCATTACTGTTACTAAAAATGAAGCTGTGTCTGGTTATGCTATATTAGCCACTTGTTTTTCTCTGAGGCATGGTAAAACAACGCAGTCACGGAAAATCAAGAAAACGAGATTCAAACAATAAGACAAAATGCTACGATATACTTCAAGCAAAGTTCTTTCGTTTAGGGGTAAAAAGAAGTTTGAAGGAGTTAAAAATGTGTTTCCATGGTTTCTACAAAATAAAATAAAATAAAACCGGAAATCAAGGGTCACGCAGGTATGACGTCACTGATAGGCAATGCACAGACACGATCCGTGTCCTGGTTAAAAATGCTTATTTCTCCATTAAGCCAAAAATCTTAAATATTGTGCCTTTAATGTCTTGTTTGTTCTTTCTTTGTAATAAAAAAAAAAAAAAAACCCTATCCTTCCCCTTTTTCCCTTCCTACTCTAGCTTATGGTACTGAGCAATGTATGAAACTTGTATTGTGAGCACTTCCTGTGTTATTTGCCAATTCAAGAAGAATCGCTTGTTTGTTTTCCTCACTTGTAAGTCGCTTTGGATAAAAGCGTCTGCTAAATGACTAAATGTAAATGTAATAAATGTATTTTTGTCTCTCACAAAGTTCTCAATAAATGTATCTTGTTTTATGGTTGTGTATATAAATTTTAAACTGGAAAGCAAGACAAAAATACAGATTAAGATTCTTTGGGAAAGTGTGCAGACCACTGGGTTTATATTTGTATTATCTCAGAACAAGAGCATTTTCAATAACTGAATATTTGAGTTAAGCGGTCACATGCATTACAGCTTCTTTTGGCCAAAATAATGGATTGATATTAAGGTTATGATTTATGCATCATTTCATAATACTTTTTAGATTTTGCTATTTAGTGGCAGGTCCCACTGTGACAACTTGCCCTATATAGCATGACAACACTGTTGTCAAAAAAATAAATAAATCAATGTTTGTTCAATGAACTAAATCTTCTTCATTAGACAATAACGGTGTTCGATGTTTTTTGTTTGTTTTTTAAGGTTTGTACCTGTACTCTGCACAGAAACTGACTTTCAAGCATACAGAAATATTCAACATAATTGTAAAGTGCAAGGTTGTTTGCGAAATTAATCATGAAGGTGTTTTTGTGTGATGTCTCACCTTCACAACTTGAAGGTTGTCCTCTTGTTTGTTACAGTACAGGATGACATTATTGGTCATACTGAAACTCTCTCTGACACCCAGGTGATAAAACAGCGACGGTTGGCAGATAGAGTTGTTCATCTCCACCACCACAACATCTAAAACAGAGTTAAAAACAACCGCTTACACGTGCACTTTGGAAGTATTCCTGAAAATCCCAAATATATACGTGCCACAACTTGCCTGCGTTGTAAAAAGTGTCCAGGATTTCAGTTGTGCCCAACGCAATGCGTTCAAAAGCAATGCTCTTCAGCACAGCGTGCGCGTCCGCGCAGGCTTCTGTCAGACATGTCTGTGAAAGATTTTCCTCAGTTTGAGGCAAAGACCCGTCGTCTACGGTGATATACACCACGGATAAAGGTCTGGTCCGACTCCGCGGGGATATTATGCCTTTATTCCCTGCGCCTATTTCGAGCGCCAAAGGTTCCTGCCATAAACTTCCAGCTGAAACTCGCACCGGATCCTTTCTCTTGGTCTCGTGCAGGCTCATGCGCCTGCGTTCAGTCGTATACATGGTGTCGAAAATAGTGCCTAATTAAAAGAAATCATCCTGTGATCTCGCGTCCGCGACATGCCTTCACTATGGCGTAAAAGTATTCCCGTAGTTTTTTTCAGGTAAGACTCTGAGGAGGATCTTTTAGACACATCCTCCTTCTGCGCCCCGCCCTCCTCGTGTCACGCTCCACAGCTGTGCGACCTCGCCTGCTTACTTAATAACTATTTGGCTTTTTCCTTTTTTTTTTTTTCCTTTTTTTTTTTTTGACAGTATGTTTTGTTCTCTGCAAAACTGTTCTATTACAAAAACCTTTTTACTAACAGAAGACAGAAGTAATCACTTATGAAAAAAATATACTACTACTTGCACTACTATCTTCATAAGTCACTTCATAAGTCACTTTATTTTTAATTTTGTTGTTGTTGTTGTTGTTATTGTCAATTGTCACCTGTACGCATCTGGGAGTAACAAAATTTCAATCCTCTGTATGTATATGCTGTATATATGACAGAATTGACAATAAAGTAGACTTTGACTTTGATGTTGGGTTGCTTTAAAAATGTATTCCATTATAGTTACAAATTACTTAATAAAAAAGGACAACGTAATCCATGCACCAGAATATGACGGTAATGTAATCTGATTACTTTGGATTCCTTAAAGGTCACATATGTAAATAAAGTGAAAATGAAATGTCATGAAAAATACTTTTATTTTTTATGGATTTGATGCGAAATATAAACTGTTTAAGAACATGCCATGTATGCTGTAACTAAATTCTCTGCTAATATGAAACCAAAATTTGCATTTCTTTTTTCTCAAGCAAAAAAATAATAATAAGAACAGATGCACATTAAAAAAAATATATTGCAGGATTCATAATTACTGTAAAGTGTAATCCTGTCAATTATTGCGGTTAGTGTGTTGGAAAGACTAAATGATCTCCAAAAAATGTGTGTCAAACATGATTTTTTATTACAAGCACTCTGTTGCACACATATATATGTGGAGGGATTTAAGATTAAATTAAATAATTAAATATATACTAGAACGTCGCAATAAATAAAAGTACAATTAATGAAATGTAAGTAAATAAATAGGCTAAATGTGAAAAAATATACATTTTTAATGTAAAATTAAATGCGATCAGACGGATAAAAGAAACTAAATAACTTGTTCTGTTTTTATCCCAAACACGTTGGTGAACAAACACACATTATAGATAACTAGCATTTGCCTTCTTGACCCATTTTGATAGGAGTCTAATCGTCCCGTGCAGTCGCGTGCAGCCCCTCCCCTCTCCACGCGCTGCTACTGACACACAAGACTACACGCGCACTAAAAACATGGCGGATAAACACTAACCCTCACACTAGAGAAATCACACAAAAACCTTTCCGCGCAAGGTAAACAGTCCCCTTCCTACCGTCCATAATAATTGCGTAGCAGTTATTACATCACTGTATAACTTCAGTTTTGAAAAATGTCGGGGAAAACACAAAAAGTGACTCAAGAGAGTTGCTAGAGGTTAGCATTTAGCTAATGCTTGTTGTATATGAAGTGAAGGAGGTGAAGTGTTGCCTTACAATAACAAAGACACAAATAAGTATGTTTTACTGTCTGTTTCCTATGTTCGAGGTCAGTATAGCGTAAAGAAATATGAAATTGTGAAATGCGATACGAAACATGCTGATTCTACGTAGCATGGGAGCATATTTGTTGAGTATGGTGTTTTGTGTGCTGTGTATATGTAATGCATGTTATTTTATATCGTCAAATGCACAAAAATCATCCCTAGAGCGTTTGGCATGATTACTAATGTACAAAAAAAATAAAGAAGAAGCTTTTTGTTCGTGTTGTCGAGTTTAAAAAGTGTAGCGTCCCATTGAAATGAGGTTGTAGTGGTGTTTGGTTCGTAAACGAATCTTTTTAGTTCAACGAATCGTTCATTTCCATGTATCGACTCATATTGTTTGCTTTTCATACCTTTCGTAGCGCGAATGAATCTTTTTAATGAATCGATTCAAACGATTCCAGACGCTGGGAAGAATCAAATCCCCGCCACTACCTCGCTGTCATTTATGGAGAGGGAGGGACTGTGTGTTTGGCGCTCAAAGGCGCTCTGCTTTTGAACAGAGAACTGGAAAACTGGGAGACAGGGAGCCATCTTTTGAGGTATCTGTACGCATACAGTTCGTTTTTATTGATTTAATCCATATTTAGGCATTAAGGAGGGGTGTACGAACATAAACATTTTCAGAATCGCGCGAGCAGAATAATTTGAATTGACTGAAATTTTATTGACTGCTGAAAAACGATGGTTTAACGGGATCTTATCGTTTATAGTATTATTATTTTGTTGTTATTGTGTTATTAACTTTAATATGAAGGGTTCCCTCTCTCTAACAGCACTGCCCAAACATGTCGCTTGTTGTTTACCACTTCACATTGACCTTTTGGGTCATTGCTGGTTGTTAATTGTCTGACCCAACGACCCTTCGGGTCAGTCCAGAAAGGAAAATGGTAAAGTGGTCATTTTGTGTAAGAAAAAGTACCATTTGGCTAGTTGTCTTATCCATATCCATGTTATTGTCCTTTGGGGAATATAGCTGGCTGTGTTCTGCATGTTAAGAATGAGAGACCAGTGACAGCTGACCAGGACAACCACAAAAAAAAACAGATATTAATGTAATAAACAAGTTTTAAAATCTCAGTTTTGTGTTTGTTTTGCAGAGAGGTTGAAAAAAGCAGGATCATGAAGAAACCTGTACCACAGAAAGGTGAGACTCTTATTTGTTCATTATGTAATATATATTTATAAATATTTTGCGGCATTTTTTGTGTCGAAGATATTGGAATTTTAATTAAATGTTAAGTTTTTTTAAACAAATGTAAATACATTTAATAAATGAACAAATAATTAATATTTTTATTAAAAAAATAAACGTATAATGTCACATTATGTTACTTTGATTATGTCAGATTGTCACTGACACATTATTATAAACTCAATATAACTTGATACTTCACAAAACCTAATGTCAGCCAGGTCGAAAATTTTACTTTGGTGACATTTAAATGTTCCTACAACGATGTTTAGTTCACAACACATGATTAATGTAAGATGCGGGGCTTAACGCTAACGATTGTTACTGTCATTTATAAAATTTGTATAATTTATCTAAATAAAAATATTGTTTACATATTTGTTCACCCATCTAAACTTGTATTCAAATAAATAAGGTTGATTCGACACCAACATTTTAGATCCCAGTAAAATTTCACAAATCTTGATACCAAAATCGATACCACAGCATCCTAAGAAAAATAAGAAAAAATAAACAAATTACAAGCAATAGCAAAAATAAATACAATTTACCAAAGTACAATATACAAATTATATACAATATACAAATAAAATAAACAGTGCTTCTTCAGTGTTCAGTGATTTTTTTTTCCAAGTAGGTCTAACAGTGGTATTCAGGTATGAAATTGAATAAAGTAATTAAATGTTAAATAACATGGCAAAGTCCTCACTGTGTGATTTAAATATAGATTCATCATTATATAAGTAACGAAATTTGCTTAGTCAAGATAAGAGCAGTGAAAATATTCTCATTCGAGTTTGTTTTTTCATTAAACTAATGTATTGACACCTGATTTTCAACAATTATTTACATTCATTTAAGACATAACAGAAGATATGAAATGAAGATTAGCATTTTGGCAAAATTTCAGTAATGAAAGTTAACTGTAAACAGGGGAGATATCAGGTTAATTAATAAATGTGGTGATTTGTAATTTTGAAGTGTTTTCCTCTCCCAGTATCTATTGATTGGAAAGATGGCAGACGGATGAAGCATGCTCGCAGTGGTCGCCCCTCTCGTGTGCCATCACAGTACCAAGGTAGCACACTCACTACAATTAAATAATTCAAATATCAGTATGTCTTTTATATTTATAATATTCAATTTAATATAGTTAATCAATATCACACGAATAGTGACGTTTTTTTCTTCAAATATCAGAATGATTATAAATGTAATATTATTTTTATACATTATAACATTTCAATAAACAAGTTAATATTAAATGACTTACATTTTAGACATAATATTGCCTGTTTCTGCTCTATTTCACCCCTGAAAAATGTTTGAATGAATGATTCAGTGACTCACTCATTAAGACTATTGCTACATCCCAATTAGCTTACTTATACTATACCCTAAAAGTATGTATTTTAGTGAAGAAAAAGTATATACTTTTGAGTTTGTAGCAAAAGAGTATACATGCTTTGGGACATATTATCACATCATTAAATGCATAGCTACACTGTAACTATTATTTTAACTGTCAATCAGTTAAAATCTTCCACATTCAATATAATTTAATTTCCCTCCATGTCAGAGAGAAATGTAGTGGCACGTTGATCTGCCAGTCGTCTGCCAGGATCTTTCATGCGGAGAACTTTCCTCGTGTGTTTCCAATTTGAAAAACGATGCATTAAATAGTTAATGGCCAAACGTATCCTCACAAAAGTTCACAATGCTGTTGCAGTTAGATAAAATATAATGTGGATTGAACAAACATCTTTTCGTCAAGTTAGAAACTAATTATTAATTGAACTCCTTCATCTAATGCTGCCTTTACGTGCTATTGGAATTATTGTAAATACTAGTTTCCTAGTTAAGAGATGGGACATGAACGCCCTCTCAAGTCAAAATTTGAATGCCATGAGCTTGTAATCATGATTTCAGAAGTGGGAAAGTTACTGACAATTTGGGAAATTTCTAATAACACATGAAGGTGGCATTAACCTCTCTACTTAACCGACTTGCATACCTGCCATGTTTGTAGTTTTTTAGCAGCTTTATATTCGTGTTCATAGTTCTAATCGAATCCTCGTCCAATGTGCCAAGGGTTGTTGGCCCTTTTATTATTTTAGCCGTTAAAGTGCGCGTAGATCTGCTCTTCAGATTCTAACTGAAATAAGTAGACCATCAGGGTGTCTTTGGAGTATTCATTTCAACATACTTTGATTTGGAACACACTAATTCTAATTTGAATACTTTTAAGGACGGATAGTATGCAAATTGGGAAGCAGCATATGTCTCGCTCATTAACAGTGACTTGCTTCCACCTACTGGCGGTTTTAATTTCACATTTAATCTTCATAATTTTTAAATAACTTCAAATATTAATATTTGACTTTGTATGTTTAAAACATCAAAAAATTATTTATGCGTTTGTGACTGCAGGTTCAATTTGTTCAAATTTATCTTGCCTCTGAGCTGCATTAAAAGTGTAAATGCATCTAAATGCCACTTCAGATGCAGGTTCTGTTTTTTCTTTTTTTCCTATTCATTGTAAAGATGAATTTTGATGATACTGTTCAGACTGTGGTTGCATTGCAAAACATCAGACCTGTATCTGTCTAGTACAACATATGGAAGTGGCCCAAATCAGATTCCATGTGTTTTGTGCTGTTAACAGCGTTATGGGGAAAAAAAAACTGATCTGAGTCACATACGAGTAAAAAAAAAAATCGAATTTGGGCCACTTTGCATGCAGTCTGAACGTAGCCCAAGAGTTGTTTGATGCTGACATGTTTACCTTTATTTTTAAGGGCATTTCAGTTGGGAGAAATACCTGAAAGAGACAGGAGCAGTTGCTGCTCCTGCTCACTGCTTCAGACAAGTGAGTCATTTTCATGCACGCATGCAACTGCAGAACTCATCATTATTTTGGACCAATTTTAATTATCATACTACCACATTAATAAAAAATATGACTCTTATTCTCAGAGCACGACCCCTCCAGTGAATGAGTTTAAGGCTGGCATGAAGCTGGAAGCTCAGGATCCTAGAAACACTACATCGACCTGCATTGCTACAGTGGTGGGCCTGACGGGTTCTCGCCTCCGCCTGCGACTGGATGGTAGCGACAACAAGAACGATTTCTGGCGCTTAGTGGACTCAGCAGAAATCCAGCCCATTGGCAACTGCGAGAAAAATGGAGGCATGCTGCAGCCACCACTAGGTCTAGAATCTCACAATTTTCAAACCTTGATTCTATTCACAGTGAAATCTGCTTGTTAAGACTACGTCATTTAAACGTAACAAATACTGTGACCGGGTCCAAAGAATACTATTTCAACAACCATTTATGATCACTATTTATTTATAGCTTTTAAAAACTCACAATATATACTTAAATCTCTGCACTCATGGCGTCTCGAGCACCCAATATTTTAACGATTCTGAAAAGATGCATCACTGTTTGACCAATGAAGATTTTGGTATGGAGAAAAAGGTTAGGATTATGATATTTCTGTAGTATTACAGCACACTGTACTTTTGGTTTGTTTTGTTTACTTTTGGTTTCTGAAAGAGCACTTGGACCCAGAAACGGTAACGTGTGACGTCAGAAGTAACGAGCAGATAGATTTTTTTTTTTTAAATCATTCAAGTAAAGATAAGTGATTCATTAGCGCCATCTTCTGATTTTAGTTTAAGCACAATACTTTACATGTTTTTAATAATGCAAAAGAGAAAATCAAACGGAACGCAAAAGGATTGTGTCTCAGTGCTGTCTCATCTTGCGACACAAGAAATCAGCAACTTCCTTGCCTTCATTAAAATGTGTTTTGATCATTTGACTGAATGTTCTGCGTTGTTCTCTAGGGTTTCGTCTGAACGCATCATCATGGCCCATGTTCTTATTAAAAACACTCAACGGAGCAGAAATGGCCCCAGCCCGAATCTTTCACAAGGTATCTGTTACAAACAAACAAGCACACACAATAGGTACAAAAACAAGTTCATTGTTCTTGTTCAGATATTATTTTAACTCTTCTGGTCATTCTGATCCTTAAAAAAAAAGCTAAGCGTAAGCGTTTGCCTTTCATAATTTTTGTCTGCTATGTTTCTCTTTCACTCACATTTCCTTGCATCTCTTTGACCCTCCAGCAAGAGCCACCTGCTCCAGAGCAGAACTGTTTTGAGGTGGGGATGAAGCTGGAAGCGGTGGACAGGAAGAATCCTCATTTCATCTGTCCTGCCACAGTGGGCGCACTGCGGGGTGTGGAGGTGCTGGTCACCTTTGACGGCTGGCGGGGAGCTTTTGATTACTACTGCCGCTACGATTCCAGAGACATTTTCCCCGTCGGCTGGTGCACTCTTACTGGAGACAACCTGCAGCCGCCAGGAACTAAAGGTATGGATCAATTATTATGAATTCAGACTCTATTATTCTGACAAGTGTTTGCATTCACATCCATGCACAGAAAAGATGTTGAAGAACAAAAGACCTAATTTAGAGGCCAGTGCTAAATACACTCTTACAACTTTGAGAGTATTAACTATTGTTGTCTGTTGAATGAGAGGGGTTTTAGAGATTGAATTAGTGACATAATGGACAAAACACATTTATGCAATTTACACTACCATTCTAAATATTTTTTTGGGGGTCAGATTTTTTATATTTATTATTATTATTTTTTAAATACTTTAATACTTTTATTCAGCAAGGATGCTTTAAATTGATCAATAATGACTGTAAAAATCTTTACATTGTACAAATTCTATTTAAAATAAATGCTGTTTTTTGTTGTTTTTTTACTTTCTATTAATCAAAGAATCATGAAAACAAACATTAAACAGCACAACTGTTTCAAAATTTATAATATGAAATGTTTCTTGAGAACTAAAAAGCATATTAGCATGATTTCTGGAGGATCGTGTGACACTGAAGACTGGAGTAATGATGAAAATTCAGCTTTGCCATTACAGTAATTTAATTTTAAAATGATTAAAATATTAACTGTATTACTATTTCACAATACTAGTATTTTACTGTATTTTTTGATCAAATAAAGGCAACCTTTGTGAGCATAAGAGACTTCTCTAACAAAAAAATCTTACCGAAATCACTTGAGGTGGTTTTTGACTTTTTTTGGTGAAAAAGAGTTAATTTGAATAATGGGAGATGGAAATGCATTTGCTGAATAAATTCTGACGCAGCAAACATTAAACGCACATGACTAATCGGTGTTTTATTTACTGTTGGTTACTAGGTTACCAATACTACAGTCATCCGCTCAAACGACTTTTTTTTTTTTCTTTCTTTTGCGAACTTTGAAAAGATTTGCTTCACGTTTAGATGGAAACCCAGCTGGTGACGTATTGGAAAAGAACTTTATGCAATTTACATTATGTACATTTGTGTTTGTAGCAAAGACAGGAACTAGTGAATGTTCAACATAAAACTTTATCACAAAATAAACAACAAACTGAAAGTAAAGCGGCACCCCCTCACTGACGACTGCTGCGTAAACTAAAACAAATCAACAACATAAAGTCCAGGCCTGATCCTCTCTTATCCTCCACTGTCGTCACTCCTCCTTTTATCCTTCCTGAGCTCCTCCATGGGGCGCGTTTTGTTCCCACGGCTTTCGGCCCTGCTCTCCTTGGAATGACTACGACTATGACAATGACTGCGTTTAAATGTGTACCAATAATGCGATTATTTATTAACTGTGTTGACAGAGTTTAGCGATTTGGTGAAGAGAACTTCAGAATAATCTCACTGAGTTATTTCATGCATTTGTGTGAACAACACGTGGCATCCGTGTACGTCCGAGCACATGCGCACCTTGGTCAGAGTGGGAATAATGAGATTAAGGTGTTTACATGCATATTGCGATTAAAATCGGCGTACACCACCTAGTTTAATGCGATTATGCTTACTACGATTATGAGCTTAATCGCATTACTTTAATCAAAGTATTGCATTTATATGATGTAAAGTTTAATGGCAATATTGCCAAAATCCCATTATAATCGCATTATGAGAGTCCATATAAACACACGGAATGTTCTTAGTGGATCTTATGATACAAAACCAATGGGGGAAAATGGAGGTTAAAAAAAATAAATAAAAAAAAGTTGTTTTAAAGGGATAATTCACCCAAAAAAGTTTGGAACAACATGAAGGTGATAAATGATGTCTGAATTTTCATTTTTGGGTGAACTGTTCCTTAAAGAAATAAAGGCATTTGATAGAAAGAAAATGCGAGAAAACTTGAGAGTTTTGGTTTACAAGGGGTTGGCATCCACCCAGCTGGCACGGCTGTAAACCCTGTGCCCAATAGCAGGCCTTGCATTGAAAGAGCTGGTGTGACTGTTTGAGTGGGATGAGCGAAGAGGGTTGAAGAGACAACGCAAGACCAGTGAGTTTGGCAGCGGAGGAAAAACCTTGTCAGGCCTCTAAAGTCACATTAAACTTCACAGCTATTTGTGGTAAGCAAGTTGTTATGGTGTTTTATTTTTGAATTTCTTTATGCTTGAAGGAAACTGGGAAAATGTATGAATGTATCAGTTTGGGATGGAGCCAAAACAAACTCCCCCATTTGTGTGTAAATGACTTTCAGGGTTAACAGTACTAGAAAGATGGTTGTCACATCACTATCAGCAGACTTTAGGGCTTTAGAGAAAGGATCGAAACTAAGGGCAGGAAGGAAGTGAATTGACTGAGAGAATAAGATGCCACAAATTTTCATGCTCTGCAACATCAAGAGCAGACCCTTGTGCTGTGAGGTTGTGTAGTCTTCATTTCGCTGAGTTGGATGAGTACAAACTGCAATCATGGCCACATTAACAGGTCTGTAATGCAAGTGTTGGTGTCTCTTTGCTCTTTTCTTCGTTGAATTTGATAATTTGATTCTTCTGGTGTTTTATGTTTCTCTGTTTTTTTTTCTCTCAATTAAATTTTGATAAATGTTTAATTTGGGTTAAGTTTATAAACTTTTCATTCTATGTTGCTTTTTTGTTTTCAAGAATCTCAATTCAGATGTTTGGATCTTTCTCTCTACATTTTTTAAAAATTCTCTCTCCCTTCCTCTTTTCTTGTTGTGCTCTCTCTCACATTTTGTTTTTCATCTGTGTTACACTTCAGAGGCCCCCAGCACCAAAAATGTGTAACACAACTCGTTTCTTTGTTAAAATGGCTCAAAGAAAAATGGGTCAGCTCTCCACACAAAGCCTGCCTTTCTTCATTTTCTGTTTCTGTTTGTTGCTGCACGTTGTGTTGTATTGTCCTGTTTGATCTATATTTTCTTTCTTTCTCTCTTTTATTTTAAGTATTTTTTTTTTCTTTGCAGTTGGGTTACCAAAGACGCTAGGTGCACTTGGTGCCCTGCCAGATGGTGGCATAGAAGGGACAGGCATGCCCCCTACGCCAGGCCGACCCCCACCCCAGAAGAAACGTAAGCCTGGCCGCAAGAAAACCAAACTATCCGGGCCCTGGGGTCAGAAAGGAACACTTGGTTCCCAGACAAATCAGCCTGAAAAGGAACTGGAATCTATTAAAATCCCCAAAAAACGAGGCCCCAAACCAGGAAGCAAGGTATAAAAGTATTTTGATAGTAGTTGATAGTAGGGGTGTGCAATATTGACAAAAAATTATATGTCGATGTCTCCTGGCTTTTTGTCAATAACGATAATTGTGTTTTAAGCAAAATTAACTTTTCCAAAACATATTAATTGATTTTTACCTTTTATGTGCATTTTTAGCATTTTCTAACCTTATTAAACATGTCATATTTTATGTCAAATTCTTCTTAATCATATAAATTCAGTTTGAATAATAAGACACTCTAAGGCTGTTAGCAATCAAATAAATCAGTATCAGTCAACAAAATCCGTCTTTGCAATGCAGAAGTGGCACGTTAAGATGTATTTACACAGACTGTTTAATGCAACTCAGAGAGAGGTGTCATGAATGCATTTAAGCTGCAGCCATAATTGCATACCTAATGTTTGTTAATTGTTTTATAGTCCCCCTGTAGTGAAAATCAAGTTTTTAAAGTTGTTTATATATCTTTGCGGTGTTTTTAATATGCTTTAAGACAAACCATGTGCAAATTCATAATTCAACACCATTGCTAAGTATTTTCTACTTAAAACTGGAGAAAAAAAAGGACCCCCTAACCCGCAGTTTGAAATCGCTGGTGTTCCTGACGTCACAAACTACTTTGTAACCAATCATGTCAACGTGCCGGCGGGCTTTTGCATATCATTAACCATGACCACTCAGAAGCAGGAGAGTTTCGAGAATATATCCCGGTATATTTTTCTGTTGATATAAAAAAATTCGGTAGATTTGGCAATATAGTTACGATATGAGTTACATTCAAGCTATTTTAAAGCATGCTGACATTTTTTCACAGGAAAAATGTTTTAAATGTGTCATTTTGGTGATGAGAAAGATGAGTTTTAAGGGATAAATTATTGACTACAGAGGGACAGAGCTGTATGATTCTGGAACGATTGAGAATCAAAAATGTTTGTTTCAAACTGAGATCGATTCTGCCACAATTCTGAACAGACAACTAAGCAAAATAACAATTTACTAGAGGTAAGCTGCAGTTTATTTAAATTAATCTGAATGAATTATTATTTTTTTTTAAATCAATTTGAATGAAAGATTCAATGACTCACTCATAAATAATTCACTTGTTTCATTACTGGATGAAGTTTTTGATCAAAGCTTTGTGAATGAATGATTCAATGACTGATATTTTAACAGTCACTTGTCGCCACTTGGTGGCATAACAATGTAATAAATACAATCGTTATTTGAAGCACCATGCTGCATTCAAAAGGTGATTTTACTCTATTTTGATCACTACCAGACATCAGTGTTTATGACTATAAACTTATATCCCAGCATACCTCTGTGATAATGTGAATATTTGTAGCATAGAAATAACAATACTGTGTGGTTGAAAAGACTGTTTGTGAAGCTGTTTCATACCTGTGATGCAGAAACACATTCTCGTGCTTTAAAAGTTAAGACAGAAGTCAACAATATGTTAGCTAGCTGTGGTCATATCCACCAGGGACAGCATGGTTGGTATGTTTGCTTTAAAAAAAAAAAATTATTGTTTGCTGTAAGTTTAGGAGGCCAAAGATGGCTAAATATGTTTTGTGCGAATGAGATGCAATTCCACTAATGTATAAAAAGTAAACTATCCATTTAGTTTCCATTTGTTTTGGTTGGTCAATGATGAAGTGAATGTTATCTTGTAAAAAATAATGTTTAGATTAAATTAGTTGGTATTATTACAGTTTTAGTACATGGAATTGCTCCTGAAATATTTTAAATGAGAGTTTGAATGTGTTGTAATTTTACGTCGTCTTCTAGCTAAGCTGGGCCAAGAGGACAGCGTGGCTTGAAGGAGCAATTGGAGGTCCTGGTAGACCTATCAGCAAACCCAGAGGCAAACTACCAGCCAGCTGGGCCCAGAAACTGCAACAGAACCCAACAGAACCCATCAAGATTCCAAAAAAGAGAGGCCCCAAACCTGGCAGCAAGGTGCAACTCTTCAGCAGACTAATATTAATACATAAAACCAAAAACTATAAGGCATGTTACTTATGTAAATTTGTCATGATTGTGTGTATTTCTTTGTGTTCAGAGAAAGCCCCGATTGGTACACAATCCTATGCCCACTTCCCCAAGCATTAGCACTCCAGAGCCAGACACCAGCTCAGTTCCACTGGACAATGCCACCATTCCTAGCGCCGCCCTACAGGCCCCTACAGGTACTGCAAGTGTCTTAAATATTTGAAAATTATTTTTTTAAAAATCAGTCGTTGTTGGATACTGTCTTTCTTAACAAGTTCTCTGTGTCTCAGTATGCGTATACTTGAATAAGTATGGAAAAGTAGGTCCCCATTTGGATGCACGGCGTATCCAGTCCCTGCCAGATCATTTTGGGCCTGGCCGAGCTTCCTCGGTGCTGCAGCAGTGTGTTCAGGCTTGTGTTGACTGTGCACATAACCAGAGCATAGTCTTCTCCTGCCTCAAACCAGGCCATGGAGGAGAGCTCATATCAGGTAACAACACACAGACCCACAAAGCTTAAAAAATAACTATTTTGACTTCTTGTTAGGATGGAATATTTTGGGGACAATTTGTAATTGTGAATTTTCTGATAAAATTGTGATTGGCATTGTAAATGCAACAAAATAAAGCTGGTTTGCTGCACTTGTTTATAGGGCTGCACAATTTGTGATTATCAATATGACAATAATAACAATAGTATTATTATTAAATAATATAATAAACAAAACAATAAATATAACTATTGTATTATTTCACTATAACAAGCTGCCATTTAAGGAAAATATAATTATAAATAAAAACAATTTACAGCAAGCAGAAAGAACACAGTGCTGCGTTTCACTCTGAAACATGCAGCAATTATATTTATTTAATTAAATTGCAGCATTTCCATTTGATAATCACACTAAACCACAATTCTGGTTTTATTTAAATCAATCCTGCAGTCCTACTTTTCATCTTTAGCTTAGTGATCATAGACTAATAATAACAACTGAATTTTGCCCAATTGATTTTATAGCCTACTTTGAGCAGCAGCACCACACTCTAACACTGCCGGCAGTGAACAGTGTGACGTATGTGCTACGCTTCCTGGAGAAACTCTGTCACAACCTGCACTGTGACCCATTGTTTGGCAATCAGCCCGTCCCTCTTGGAGGAGTTCACTATGACAGCCGGACATACACAGGTCAGCGCTCATGCATGCAAACACTTCTGCTGACACTACTTTGTGCCTTTTTGATCTTACAGTTGTGTAGACATAAAAAGAGGGTCTTGTGTATGTTGTAGAGAGGAGAAACTTTGCAGAAAGTCTGAGTTCTGGACCTGGTCGAGGCACTAAGAGATTCCTTCAGCTTGATGCCTACCATAGCAACCCTGTACCGCACAAAATAGCTAAAAACCACCGTATTTCCTCAGAAGGTATTTCACACTGTTTCACTGCTAAAACAGCATTTACAGTTCTTTCTTTCAATCTTTTTGGCATATTTTCCGAAACAGTCTTAACACTCTCTAAACTGTAAGTGCAACTGTCACAACTGTTTGCTGGAACATCAGAACTCTATTGCATGACTGTGAAATGTAGTAACTCGCCCAAAACATTTAATTCGTGCTTCAAAACCTAGTAATTGTGTGAACTAAATGGCTAGTGCCACCAAAATAAAAAGTGTTTTTTGTTTGTTTGTTTGTTTGTTTTTTCATCACGTGAGCCACACTGGTCAAAATGTTTTGATGTTTTTTCTTCATGGAAATATTTGTTTTTTTTCTACTTTGTTGACACTAACTGCCTTCTATATTACACAGGAATGTCAGTTTTGTCTATCACACTAAGCTTTTTAGATACAGGTTTCAACAGTTGTACAAATTTATGGGGAAAAATCTATACTGTAGTACACAAAAAGAAAATTATTTGGTAATACCTTAAAATAATGTTCATTAGTTAAACATGAACTAACCATGAGCAATACATTTGTTACTGTATTTACTAATCTTCGTTAACGTTAGTTAATAAAAATACAGTTATTCATTGTTAGTTCACAGTGCATTAACTAATGTTAACAAGATTTTAATATTGTATTAGTAAATGTTGAAATAACAAATATTAATAAATGCTGTGTAAGTGCAGTTTATTGTTAGTTCATGTTAACTAATGTAGTTAACTAATGAACATTATTTTAAAGTGTTACCAATGATGTTTATGTATTAACATAGTACATTTATTTTTGTAGAAATGTGTTACATGTAAACTGAAAATTCTCAGTTGCTTGTTAATTTTTACATACTCTTAACACCACCACCACACATTCTTCTATATGTCTGTATTGCTCTTCCACATTTTTAGTTTCCATGTAAAAGATTTCTACAACAATTACATGTACTGTATTAATATAAATGTAGTTATACACTTCTGCTGTAGCTGCTACTGTTTAGGGTTGTGACGTTCGATTGTGCTGGGCAAACTCCATATATATGATTCCAAACTTGATTGATTGATTGATTGGTATGATTGTGATTCCTATTTCATTACAATGACAGACTATTTTCAAATTTAACAGACATTACAAACATCCCATGTTTTATAGAATATACGTGCATGTCTGACAGATTTTGATAATTGAATGTGGTGGCTAATATGATGAAAGAAGGATTAGAAGTTTAAGAGTTAGACAGTTTCACTGAGAATCAACTCATCAGTTTTGATCAACAAGCCATGTGCATTTAGTTATTGTACTTTGTCTTTTGTGGACACATGCCAAAACTTTTTAACAATTTACTTAAATAAGTGAACATGTGAACAAGAAACCAATTGTTCTGAACTTACTCATTTGAGAATTGATCCAAAGCGATTGAGAAAAACGGTAATCAGTGAACTCTAGATGTCTTTTGGCCCTTTTCTAAGTGTTAAATAATGTGTGTTTGTGTATTTTTGTGCTTGATCAGAGCCCATCCTGATAGAGAATGGGGTTGGCAGCTCGGAGATCTTGGAGAAAACACATTTGTCTCCCGGACATGGCTTGTCAATGCGTCCCCTCTCTCAGAATAGCAGCTCACAGGGGAAACTACATCGTCTGGGCTCAACAGGTACAAAAACTAGCCCACTATTGAAGATCATTTGCATGCAGCGAAAATCATTGATTTCAAGTCTGATTTAAACCTGGAAAGTATTATTTCTGCACTATTTCTAGGTTACCAATCAAATGTAAGGGTCATTTTCTCCTGGTTTACACAGACTTGTGTAGTTCATACAGCTTGAGTGCTGCTGTTAAAGCAAAATTTTAATCAAAATTGCTCTGCTGTTAATGTAATGAACAAATTATATGAGGGGAAAACTGTAAAATAGAAGAATATTCACTAATGGTTTCAGAGTTTTGGTCCCCACTGCAAACCTTATTTGGGAATGTGATCATGTGAACAAATTATGGACTTTAAAAATAGTGAAAGATTTTTCACTGATTTGTCTTCGAACTGCTGCCCAGGTTCTGAACGCTTTCTCAGCTCAAAAGGAGAAAGCCCGCGTCCCAGTGGACAGGACCCCAACCTGTGGACGGTGGAGGACGTCATGCAGTTCATCAGAGACATCGATCCTCAACTTGGACCACACGCAGACCTCTTCCGCAAACATGTAAGTGAAAAATACAGGGTTCCTGTGGGTCCCTAAAAAGTTTTGAATTCAGTTTGATCAAATTTAAGGTCATCAAAAGTCCTAAATATCTTAAATGGTATATCTCATATCTTTATTATTTTGAGAAGATAAACAAGCCTAATATGATTTATTAGACTTCAAAAAGCAGTAACTTATTTTAAATTAATTTGAGAGCTCCATGTTCAAAGTCAAAACTTTATTCTACAGGCTCATATTTTCAGAGCAGTTTGCAATTAATGAATACCATGCATTTATGTCGAGCAATTGCTAATGATCTCCTGCTAATGACTTATCAGTGCTTACGTTATGGTTTTTACATTGTAATATGTTGTAGATTGTTGTAAGAGTGCACATTTTAGCTCCCCTCATCTTTTTAATGAGCAGCTAGAAGAAGAAGAAATTTCAAATAAGTGTCCTGGTATATTTTGGGCTTGTTTATAACCAAAAGTAATTATTAGTATTTTGGTTACATAAACAACTGTGACTTCTCTCTGCGTGCCCCATCACAGGAAGGAAAGACTAAGAACATTATTTAATGGTGTCATTATAAAGATTTCGCCAGTATTAGCACAATAATCTGTTTATTACCTTTCTTGAAACTGATTATTATCATATGAGCAAAATTCAATATAAGTCGAGTTGACCTCTAATTCCTATGCATTGATATTAGTACATAAACCAGTTTCAATACATATGTATTTGTAATGAAATCCGAGAGTTTTTTGATCCCCCATAGAAAGCAACGCAGTTACCACTTTCAAGGCCCAGAAAGGTAGTAAAGACATTAAAATAGTCAATGTGACTACAGTGGTTAAACCTTAATTTTATGAAGTGAGGAGAATACTTTTTGTGCGCAAAAAAACAAAGATAAAGGCTTTTTTCAACAATTTCTTCTCTTCCGTGTCAGTCTCAGACGCCTTTCATGTTGTGAATACAGTGTAGCACTTCCGGGTTCTATGCCAGAACGCCGGCTCAGTATTGGCCGGCTCCTTCGTCAGCATCACAAGCATTAAGTCCTCATTAAATGTGTGCCCCAGCCTGTTTAAATAAATAAAAGTATTTGAGATACATGATTTATTTTCAGATTTTATGGGTTTGTTCTGTAGGGACATACCGTATTCGTTTTATTTGGAGTTCAAAAAGGTCTTAATGTCTTAAGTCTGATTTTAAAAACTCTGCAGATACTGGAATATAGAGATTACTGAATTACTGTCTCCTGTGTTTAGTTAGTGTTTTTACATCCTATGAAGCCCTTTTTAGACAGTTGAAGACTTGCAATCTCAAATTTGAGTCGAGTTCTGCTCACACTGCAATTTTTTCCAGTTTTCTTGATTTCACCATCCAAAAAACATTTCAGGGATTGTAAGAGATTTTGTCCGATGAAGGGACGCAGTCTTATGTTGTTTGATGCTGCATGTTCATCGCTGGTCCATTTGTTGTTCATTTTGTGATGAATTTTAGGCACTGACAAAGTTCTGACCGTCACAAGAAAACATTTTGATAATACGTAACATCTTTATTGTAGATTTTGTTTCTGATATCTTTCAAACGTTAATAATATTCTGTCTTACTGCTTATGCAATAAAATGCTTAACATCGTTTTCTCCGGGTGATACTCTACTATTACAGGAAATTGATGGCAAAGCTCTCCTCCTGCTCCGCAGTGACGTCATGATGAAATACATGGGGCTAAAGTTGGGTCCCGCCCTTAAACTCACCTTCCACATTGACAGACTGAAACAGGGTCGTTGACCTTAATAGTACTCAAATGGGTTTCTTTCTGATCCTCGACCTTTACCCCTTCCAAGCACATTTCAAGATTCACCACAGTACTGTTGCAGGTGTCGGCAAGCTTTCGAGCGCCGCCCATCTCTTTTCCCTTCCTTTTGTTCGATACCCCCTTTCTTCTGGTTTAAATGAATTCTGTTATTAATTAAAGCACTGTCATGACTGTTTTTATAACCGATATCCTCACGGTTGTTCACACAATTACACTCACGGTTATTTTTGTACCATTCCAGAACATTTCACATGTTTGGACTTGACTGAAACAGTGAAATGGACAGTATACAGGCCAATTTTAGGCCTCGATTTTTATGACATACGTTAATTATATATTTTTTCACCCTACATCAAAAAGGGTGTTTTGTACGGCTTTTTTATACAAGAATTTGTATAAATTGTCTTCAATTAACTCCAGATAAACACTAGATCTCCCCCATCATACCAGCGATACCTCCAGACTGACACCTCAGAGACCATTACTCAACCTCCATACTTTATACACAGCACATTTAGGAATTAAGATGCGGTCACACTAGACTTTGAGCATGTCAGATTACTTTAGAACAAATATGGGCAACAGGAAATGATGTCACTCTCTGTGCCATCTGTTTGAATCAATTAAATGACAAACATTTTTAATGTATTGTTATATTATCTACTCCACTTTGTGGGAACACTGCAGGCAATACAGCTTTGAAGTCTCTATTCTTTGCATTGCATTGAGCCAAAAGGTCAATCTGTGACATTTAGATACTCTGTTAGTCAAATGTGTTTTTGTTACACCAATTATCAGGTCAAAACAAAGCGCTAGACTTCTTAGTATGTACTTGCATTCATGCGTTCAGATGCGTAGTCTGGTGTGACTGCACCTTTACTGCTATCATACACTCTGCCTGTATTTTATATTGTGTTGATGTTTACATTGTCTCTCTCGTTTGTACTTTTTATACAATATGGTCGAGTGCATATGTTGACAGCGTAATACTCTGTAAGTTTCAAATAAAAATACGGAGTTTTTCCTCAGTTTCTTTTGTCTTTTTTTGCCTCAGATCTCAGGGTAATGTTGTTTGGTTAGTTTCTATGGAATACATATATTTATATTGCATTTTGTGGGAGTCTTTTCAAATTGATTCTATGGCACTTATCTAAATATCAAAATGAACTGCATGAAAAGAAGCTTGTTCACACATTGCATACTTTAACTTCATTAGAACCTTATACCTAGATTTTATTTGATCAAACAGAACAAAAACTTAATTGTTTAAGAGTTTGTGGAAAGTGTTTCGTACTGGATTTGTGGAAAGTGTCATGTATTATGCTGGTTCACTACCTTTATCAACCACATGGGGGCAGAACAACCTTTTCCTGTTTCTTTTGACCCACTCTGGCTGGAAAGCATAGACTAGTTACCAGTAGAAAGTATCCAAACTTTATAAAGATACTATTTATGTTCTTTACAGTCTTAAAGAGATTTGACATAAAATATAGTGTTTAGTTTCAACCATGTAGACGTCATGTTTGGTCAGTAAAGTTGTAATATAGTAATATAATCGAAATTAAAGCAACAGTTGTGAAGAATTACACTATTTATGAGTATCACAGCACATAGTGAAAGTGCTTATGGCGGTTTTCACCGACAGACATGGGTGCACGTATTGAGCCGAGTCGAGGGGATGTCGCATACTGTAAATCTCACCACATTATCAAAAAAAAACAGGAAGGCGCCTTTCAGAGTGCAACACTTTGACCAAATCCCTCAGTCAAAGTCAGCATGTGTGCAGACTACAATACACGACTACAGTGTGAATAACAGTCCTGTGACTTACTCTTGCCCTCTGTATTTTGTAGTGTGGAAAACCCCTGGCTGTACCAACGTGCATTAGAAACATTTTGGAGTTTCTGTATGCTGTCTGCGTGATTACAACCTGTCCAGATTTTAGTCAGACCGAATGTGTTTGCTTCAGATTTTCAAAACTGTGTGTACTTTGATTAAATGTGCTTGAGTGTTCTGTAACATCCCCCCAAAAACCCAGTGGTTTTAGTCAGACTGTGCTATCTAGATGCCATTAAGGTCTTATTTCAATTAATATATTATGGAGAAATGGAGTTTAACTGTAAGCAAACACCCACATTGTCATCAATAATTAAAAAACTGATTTCTTATTACATCAATATCTTTAAAAAGGAATATTCCATGTTCATGGCTCACTGTTCAGTGCTGATACTAGCATGTTGCTAAGTTAACTGTGCAACATTCAAACAAGCGATACAAAATTTGGTAACACTTTATTTTACAGTGTCATTGTTACATATGTTACATGTTGTTACTATAGTAATAACTATAAATTATGCATAATTACATCCAACTAACCCTAAACCAACCCTAATCCTAAACCTATAGTAAGTACATGTAGTTACTTAATAATACTCGATACTTAAATGTATAATTACAGTGTAACAAAGACCTTAAAATAAAGTGCAACCCAAAATTTATTTGTTATCAGTACTAAATGAATTATATTGTAATTACATTTCTCTCTTGGATTTGGATTTGCACTGCTTTCTGGGATTGTCTTCTCTGTGAAGGATCTATGCGAGATATCTTGGGAAGCACCATAATTAGCCTTAGTGTCTAGGATGCTTCAAAATCCACCTTGATAGGTGTTGGAACAGATCAATATTTAAATGTTAAAAGGGTGTAATTACTATGCGATTCTCACCCTGTAACAAAACTGCTAAATGGAGGACTTTTCTCAAACAGGTTTCCTAAACACTCTCCATTCGTCATTGGTCAGACAAAACAGTTAGGCTTGCCCCAAACTCACACCATTGATTGAGTCACGGTTGCTTTGTTGGGCTATGTTTATCCCATAGACTTCCATTGAACGTGCTTGACTGTAAATGTGATTTTTACAAACCGACAGATAAGTCGAAATTCTTTTCTGTGGTGTCTTAATTTGTACTGAATCCAAAACATTCCTTGAACATTTCACATTAACCCCACAATGAGCCATAAAGATGTGTCAAGAAACACAGGCTCCAAACTGTGATTTTCAGTGTTTGCGATCACAGCAAGTATATTTAGAAATTAAGAGAATCCAACAAACTCAGTGGTTTCCAATCGGAAGAGCAGACAGGTGCTCTCTCAGCCAGACATGCTAGAAATATAAAAATGTGTCTCTCAGACTCCTTGAATATTCTGAATGCTTAGAGCGCCGACACACTGTTGTGTGCCAGAGGGTGCTGGGTTAGTTTCTACCATCTGTGATTTGGGTTTTGACCACTTCCAGCCCCCACTCAATGTTTTTACAGCTTTATAGCTCGCCTCGTGCTGTTGCGCATCTCATCTCGGAAACCATGTTGTTCACTGATGTTTTGGGAGATGTCTGGTCGTACGTCATTTGTCAGTGTGATAATAATCTCTTGCGGGCAATATCAAAACCTACATGGCCTTCTCAATCTGCTCCTTCTCGACCTGCCAAAACAGTGTGCTTGAGATTCTGCCACACTGCTCTGGAAACATTCGGAGCACACACTTGGATGACCTCACCTGGATAGCTCGTGTTCAGCAGCGTCCATCTGCCCATTGGTCGTTTATGTTAAAACCTGACGCTCTCAGAGCTGAGGGATATCGGTAGTTCAGCACTCGCGATAAGATTAACACACAAGAGCTTAAAGTAGACACACACATGCACGCACAACACTGAACAAACAACAAACAGTGCCACTCCTACCTCGGCTTGTTGAAGCTAGCCTGGCTGAGAGGTAAGCTTCACACAGGAAAATGAATAATTTACACAGTGCCCTTAACTTCAAAAGCCCAAGGCAATAAACAGTGGAAGGGGAGGGGAACGATGGGCTCAGAGCGGAAAGAAATCTCCAGCGATTTTAGCTGTCAAACACTCTTGGTTCCATGGCCTGTCTAAACATGTGTCATCATCAATTTGCACTTATATAATTAAGATATTAATATGTGTGAAGACCTGTGATGGATCAGAACGTGAATATGCAAAGGTGGTTAAGTTCTAAGTAACTGTCTAGCTGAAGCTCATCCAGTGGTCCAAAATTAGGGTTGCTGGCTGGCAGTCAGGCGAAACAAGAGCAGGAAGTGCGGTCCATCACAATCAATTTCTTGCATACGTTCACACATGAATGGTAAGTGGGGGTGGGGGTGGGGGGGGGGCAAAACCAATTGAACTCTGAAAAACATGTTTTTATTTGAAAGACGGTCAGTCGACAGAAGGGAAAACATGTTGATGCATGCCCCACCCACCTCTCTTTTCCTGTATTTCTCTTTAGGAGGCTCATATAATAGGCTCATTAGATCACATGATTTGTGATCTAAGAAATCTTTGGCTTGAATATAAAGAATCGGAATGGTTTTTGCAGCCTGGTGCCATATGAGAACCTTAAAGTTTTGTGGTTCTTCAGGAAGTCAGTTTCAAAGACGCAGGAGGCCTTCACTTTGATAACTTGCACTAAAAAGCTGAAGAACTGTAGCTTAAGAGCTTTTTTTAAACCCAAAGAACCATGTAGCAAAATTTGGAAATAGAATATTTGGAATATAGAAAAATAAACTTCATCATTCACTCATGTCCTTTCAAACCTGTTCTTTCCTCTGTGGAACACACAAAAAAAGATATTTAGACAAATGCCTCAGGTTTTTTTGTTTGTGTGTTTGTTGTACATACAATGGAAGTCAGAAGTCACCAAATCTGATTGGTTACCAAAATTTTTCATATCTTCTGGAAGGAAGAATACCACAGGTTAACATTAGGGTGAGTAAAGACAGAATTTTGGGTGAACTTTATTCATTAAAAAATTATTTCTAAGCGTTAATGAGGCTTAAATTGGTCCGGGGAAAATTATCGTGTTTCATCTTAAGGAAGTGTGTTATTCGCTATGAGCGATTATATTTATAAACACGTCAAAGATATTCAAAATAGAAGTTCATTGGTGGGCATAACTTGTATACATATTTCTGAGATGAGCGGTAGGTGGCGCTCTTTCAAGGTTTCGCACGCAAATACGAACACAGAATTACCAGTTCGAATCCGTTTGATGAATCAATTGACCCTTCGCAAAGACTTTAGTTACTGTTGCTTTGTCCCACAACCCATGCGCGCTCATGCCACACATCATGTTCTCACAGTGAAAAATACATCCCGGAGCAAAGAAGACACTGACAACGCCTCGACAGACATATGAAACAGTTTCATATTTAATATATCGTAATTTTTGAAAGAAGTTTAAACAATAAATACCGTATAGTGGCTCTTTAATGTATCGTGAGAGATCGCTGTAGCTCCTTCAAGCGGCTCCTGAACGGATCATCTCTTCATACTAGTTCATAATTTATAGCATCAAATAAGCATGAATGGACTTCAGAGGGAATGTTGTTTCAACCGCAGAAAGACAATTTTTCAAGTTCACCAAAGTTAATCTACTAACTCCCCTGACTGCTTTGACAGACAAAATGGCGGATTTGGGGTTATGATTGGTCAGATCGTCTGTCCATCAAACTGTTTGCGAAGGGTCCATTGAATGGACTCAACAGATCGGCTACTGGATCAACACTGGCTACTCATTTACTGACCTGTAAGTTGCGTTGTCAATACTTCAATTATTGTTTGATGTAGCTGCTCTTGCTGTGCTGTCAAGTGTCGTTTGCAGATATTTTAATACAACACTACCGTATTTCATTTACTGTTCTTTGAACAACATATCATGTACCTCTCATTCTAGATAAAGACTTGAATTAGTAAACACCTTTGCCACAAACTTGTCAGGAAAGAGGTGTGTAAGAAAGAGAAATTGCTGACTCCATGATATGCTGTAAGAGGGGTGGTCTCCTGGATCTCTCATGGCTACTGGGTAAAACCCCACACAGAATTTCCCACACTACCCATCTCAATTTCAGTAAGTGGCTTCTTTTTTTTTTTTAAACAAGGCATTTCTTGTTTTATGACCTTGTCATTTGCTCATTCTAGTGAATCTAAGGTTGCTCAGAGAACTCACTCAGAAAGAACAGTAGGTGTGTGTTCTTGTGTGTGTTTAGAGATTATTGTGGGTGGCCTCAGAGAGAGAGAGCAAAAAAAAAAAAAAACAGTCAACAGTAAATGTCTCCTGTCACACCCTGCTTAGCGTATGTCTAGTCTGGTTCCTCAGAGGTGGATTTACACCAAGAGTTTGACAAAGAGTAAAAATATGATGCTGTAATACAAAAGGGCTTTAGTGTTCCAAGTATTTTTCAAAAACAGTAGAAGTTAATTATGATAAATTGCTGTTACATTGCGTTTTTCTCTGTGCAAAACAATCTGCTAAGAACTGAAAGTAATAATCGGTCACACCCAGTTCCTAACAGACGGATCAGTGATGCCATCTTAGGCCGCCCAGAGATGTTGCTCTAGCCTACTGTTCTCTTTCACACAATAGTAGCATGTTCCATCAACTAAAAAAGTAGCCACACACCTTCCCTCTCCCTCTTGTGCTCACACACCTATATTTATCTGTTTTAAATTGGAAAGTTCATGAAGACAGCTGAATTCCCCAGAGAAGAGGCGAGATTACTGATACATCTTTGAACTGAAAACCCCCACTGTTCAAAAGCATGCAATAGTTTTTCTTTTGAACTGTTTCTATCTATAAATGTTGGATCAAATGTCACTTGGCACGTGTTACCCTTACAACTTGTTTACACTGTGCTCATGTACAGTCCAAGCATCAAAACAACCAAGTCATTCTACAAAACAGGTGCCTGCTTTAAAAGGCTTGGAACATTCTGACATATAAAATGTGTTTACATCTTAATAATAGAAAAAAATAATATTAATATATGTACACTACAATTCAAAAGTTTGGGGTCAATAAGGATTCTGTGTTTTTGAAAGAAGTCTGTCATGCAGATCTAAAGGCTCAATCAATGAGTAATCAGACATGAAGAATGACATTCTAAATGGGAATTTGTACTTTTTTTAGTTTGAACACACTACAGGTTAATCCACAAGAACATTAGGGATTTAATTTTGCTGCTTACTGGTCCAGGTCCAGGCACAATCGATTCAAATCAATATCTACAGGAAAGACCATTTAAGGAAAAGGGCATCAACATCAACTCAATAACAAGTCAGAGACTAACAAACAGTGTAGTTTTTGAAAATAAACAGGGTGGAGCCAACACTTGAAGCACTCCAATGATGTCTGTTAGTTCATCCACAGCCATTTGGAGATTGTATTAAGGCTTATTTTGTTACCAAAGCAAAGAGGAACCCAATACAAGTGCTACTACCAAGTAACCTCAATTGACTTTCTTCAAGCCCTTCCTCCACCAAGGAGGAACAGGAAGTGACAGCGGAGCGTTAACGGCTTGTCACTGCAATCTTCACCCTTCCCCCCCGCCTGAACCCCCTCACCACAAGCATGTCCGTAAATGGACAACATTTTGTCCTCTATTCCCTGGACAAAAAAAAAACCACAGGCCCAGGGTTCACGCAAAGCCTTGTAATGTCAAGGTAAGCACAGATTAACCTGGACAGTTTCCACTACCTCCCCCATGCGCACCTTTATTTCATCTGAAAGTAGGTAAAAAGTTCTTGCTTTTCAAGCAGACTGATAAATGAGAAAAACACAGAAATGGAGAACGCTATTAAAGCATGTACTAAGCATGAAACTAGTCTGTTGTTTTAAACAAAAAAATAGGTTATAATCTTTCACTAATCTTTCAACAGTGGTCACAGCAATTGTTTATAGCACAGTTGCACATTTCAGATTTCTCACCTTCATGCTTTCCCAAACTTATAACTTTTAGAACAGCAAAAGGTGATGTTTTGAAGGAGGTTTTTGTCCATATGATGAAATTCAATGGAGCCTAAAACATTGGATCCCATGGACTTGTACTGTATGGAGAAGGAAAGAACCCAACATTCTCTAAAAATACCTTTTCTGTTCCAAAGAAGTTGGAACAATGAGTGCACCATTCTTTAGTGATAAGCACTACCCAATGGAGGAACCACTTTGACCCAGGAAGATTTAAATAAAGTCTTGAAATGTTAAACCAGGTGACGCTAATCCAAGATATACATTCTTTAACTTTTCCGCTTGCTTTTGACAAATACCTTCACGAGAACCTTTCACTCACCCCTCTTTATTTCCACAAATAAGATGAGAGATTGATGAAAAATTAGGCCAGAGTTAAAACATGGCCATCTTTATTACAAGTCACACATAGGTTTTAGCCCTCCTGGACTGTTAGGGGGTGGGAGAAACAAATAAATAAAAGCAACTTGATTTAAGGCAATTCTAAAGCTTAGACAGACCATTGTATCAAGACAGGCATTAACCACTATTGTAAACAAGCTGTGGTTTGGGTTTACTGAAACTTTACGGTCAAACTAAACATTAGACTTACAGTTTAAGTCGGATGAACAAAGTTTGGGGTTTAAATTACCAAAAAACAAAACAAAAAACAATTCAGCAATCCCATTCTGAGAGTTTCCATAAACCACAGGCTCTTAATGTCATGGCTGTTTTTTGTTCTATGTTAATACATCTGATAAGCAATAAATAAACATTTTTAAATGTAAAACTGCATTGAAGACAAATAAGGTTTGAGTGTCTTTAAATTGCACCAAGTTCACAGTTCTGAAGTGTTGTTACATTCATTCACGGAACGCTGCCCAGCGTTCCAGCCAGAAACAGAACTGTAGTCCTGACAGGAGCTTTACCACCCGTTTCTGTGGACAAAGAGGCATCAGATCGCCTCTTGTCTTGGTGATGGCAGTCACAAAACATCAATCATCAAAAGAGCAACTTCCACGGTCTCTCTCGCCTTCAAGTGTTCATACGGTCCAGTCTCAGCAGCTAACGGTGCTTGGCTGCTGTTTGCTGACAAAGTCTGAGATAAAGTCAAACTCGTTCTGTCCCAGGAAGAGTTCAGGGAGTTCCTGCACCCTGTCCAATCCTAGCTCCATAACCAGCGATGTCAAAACCTCTTCGTCGATCAAATCCGCATCCATGCCGTTGAGACTGAGAGCCGGGCCGGCCATATGCTGCATGTTGCTCAGCTGGGCCTGACCCATGCGGAACTGTGCCCCGTTCCCCATGTGGTTGCCGTTCATGTGTGCCAGTGGGTGTCCATGGTACTGTGTGTTGAGTTTCTGAAGGTGCATGCTGGCCATGAGCTGTTGGGACGTGAGACCCGCGCTCATGTACTGTTGTTGTTGTTGCTGCTGTGGCGGAGGCGGTTGCTGCTGCGCTTGGTGCATGTGGTGGTGCTGTTGATGCTGTTGGTGCTGTTGGTGCTGCTGCTGGTGCTGCTGAACATGATGTTGCTGCTGCTGCTGGCCCTGGTTGTTGAACATCATGTTCGACTGCATTTGGTGGTGACCCATCTGTCCATTCATAGGCCCCACCATGTTGGCTCGGTGGCGCATGGCGGCCTCCAGGTTTCCCTGAGGCCCCGCTCCATAGTGCATCATCTGTCCGTTGGGCATGGCTCTCAGGCCGGGCTGGGGTGCGTGCTGCTGGGGGCCTGCCTGCAGGCCTCCGTTCATGCCCATCCGGTAGCCATGCAGACCCCCATTTCCCTGGCTGTGGTTCATGGGCATCATCATGTGCTCTGCCATAGAATCTCCCTTCATTAAAACAGATGAGATTAGACTTAGAATTGAAGTGGTGCCAAATCAATAAGTAAATATGTGCAGTTTAATTGCCTAATTCTATGACTAAACTAATTTCCCTCTTATTAGACAGGTAGAAGTGTCTTTTTTTTCACCCTCCAGCCCACCTGACTACCCACTCAACACACTACAACCTCTTAAGACCCAATGGTGCACATCCAAACACTTTTAAAATTGAGTGGGGCGTTATTCTCCGTTCTAAACCGTTCACACAAAGCATTATCGAATTTCCATCTAAATAAATGCTAAGCAGGTTTAAACACTGGATATAAACAATGAGGGTAACTGAAAATGCATTTGAATTAGGCTAAACCATTATTTTTGTTGAAGAAAAAAAAACGCCCAGTCTATATTACAATACTGCACTTCACACACAGAAATTTAAAGAATGCAAAGCATAAATCCAAAGAAAGTCACCGTGCAGTCAAGCAAACAATGGATCTGCCACCCTGAGCTCTAAAGCACTGGCGGCGTCTCAAAATCCAGAGAGCTGCCTACCAAGACAGCATTTTGGGCATCACTGACGCGTGCAAAAAATACTGCACGCGCTTTTGACGACTAAAATGCAGTCTAGATAGGCAGCACACTGTGTTTTGAGACAGTCCGTGAGTTTCTCAAGCGTTTTGAATGTCTTACCCCGTGTCCTATGATCAGTGACTGCGCCGCGGCAGGACAATTGAGCTTTATCTGTTCAAAAGCCTCTGAAGAACTACACTTTATATTCCACAAGGTGAAGCTTCATACTCCAGCAGACCGACACACAAAAGAACGCTGCTCACTATCTTCAAACGAGTGTGTGTTTTCTGGGTCAACTCCACGGGCTTATATATACATGAGAAAAGCGGAGAGGTGGAGCTATCGTTCACTCTCTATCCTTTGTTGCCATTGGCCCTGCTGCTTAATATCAGTGTGCATAGAAACCCCTAGCGGTTTCTGTCAAACACTGGCCAATTTCTGTCCACAGTTTTGGGTTGTTTTTCTGTTTCTGATTTAAAGTGAAGAGGAAATCCCTTTCGAAGAAGTTGATCTGTGTGATATTAAGTAAAGCTAGAGAGAATTGAGTAGATAGATGCTGAATCCAGAATAGATAGATAGATAGATAGATAGATAGATAGATAGATAGATAGATAGATAGATAGATAGATAGACTTTATTATGTTTATGTTCAAGCTTATATATATATATATATATATATATATATATATAGATTATACAAGATTATATATGTATATTGGATTATGTAGATTATATATATATATATATATATATATTAGATTATATATATATCAATTTGTGTGTATGTATATTATGCACATAATGTTGCAATTCAAGCTTCTTGCATCTGAATCTATATAACAAACATATCTGGCTGAAGAAAAAACAGTTTAGGACTAATAATCTTATTGTTTATCTGTATATGTCCTTACATGTTGGTCTCCAGGGCTGTTTTTGTTTTGGTCGGTGCGAGTGCTTATACATTAGTGTGAGTGTGTGTGATCTGGCTGCTCTGTGACAGTCCATGTGACCCGCGCTCTGCTGTGCTGTGTCTTTGCTGGGTGAGAGAGAGAGAGGGGAGGGGAAAGGAATGCTGGTGCTATTCTGGGCCACCGGCTGAAGTCGTGGTGGTGAGCATGCAAGCCTGGGCCGCATGTGCAATCTATTGGAAGTTGAAGATCACAAGGTAAATGGTGGGGCAGCTTCCTACCGGTTCGGTTCTGATGATCTTAATGAAGATGCTGTAATGTAGCAAGATCCAAACTGGGCCCTGGTCACTTGCTCCCAACACAACAACACTTGGTTTGTCTGATTGGGAGAACAGGGAATCAACATCCTCTGTTTGGTCACAATAGCTCTCTGTTTACCCAGAGGTCAACACTGGTCGGAGCAGAACCTCACACCTCTAAAGTGCATTATCTCTTGACAAATTAACATCTCAATTCCAGGCTTTGTTTCATGCTATTGCCAAGATCATGGGTGTAATTTGTATGATAATCTGTTAGCACCTTCAACAGCTTGCTGCAATTCTAAAGTGTTAAAGACACATTTTGAGGTGTTGGGAGGTATGTGACAGAAGTCACATCAGTTTCGCGTTATAGGTCAAAGTTAAGTAATCATGATGAGCATAAACTGATTATTTTTTTCATCTAAGCAGTCCAATCTAGTCCAAATAAAGTGTTCAGCATGTACAGAACTGAGCAAGATCAAGATCATCTTAAGCAAGACCAGCTAGTTGTTTTTGTTCCTTCCATGTGTTTATCTGGATATGAAAGGTCATCTGGAAGCACAAATGAAAACTGTGTTTATAGTATGATTATAATACTAGTCATGTGATTATGGATCATCTGGCATTACCATATTCAAACTCCTTGAAGAAAACTGTTCTGTATTGAGCTTCTGCTGCCTGAAGCATAAAATACATACTTTTTCAAACAGTTACTGAATAGAGGCATGTTCAAAATATTTGCTTTATATATTATTTCTTTCATTTTTGTTTTGCATTGTTTGGTATTTGAAAAAAAGTGTGTATTATGTGCTAGTCACAAAGTCTTTCAAGATTTTGTTCATGGTCCTGCACAAATGCAGTGTTGGGGGTACCTCATATAATACGAGTTATGTAATCAGATTACTTTTTTCAATTATCTAGTAAAGTACCACATTACTTTTACATTTACAACTAAATATCGGAGTTATAATACAGCGTTTTTAGTCGTTTTCGCAGATCGACTCGTGAGAATGGGGAATGTTTTGACGTTGTTGTCTGTATGCGAAAAAAGCGAAAGACATTTCTGTTTTTAGTACATCATTGTTGTGTAAAAGTACCCTTAAGTACTGAAATCATGAAAACAGCATGTCACACCACATGACACTTTATCTTCTCTAAACTTTTTGCTGTCAACAAACATTTTCAATGTTAACCATAGAGTGAAGACTTTATTTGGGTTGTGACTTTTATATTTTGTGTTGCATGGAGAAACAAATACAGAATACACAAAGCTGTTTGTACTTACAAAGTACAAGATCTCTGTTTTTAATAATCATTTATCTAGAGTCAGGTGTTGTGATTCAGCAACAGAATAAAGCAGCTGTGGTTAGAATCAATATTTGAGAATAATCACACCACATATTCACAATTACCTGTGCATTAGACCTCATCCACCCCTCGGGGCAGATGCACAGTCCATTGAGAACTCAGCTGTGGGAGCTGCTTATTTACCTACAATGCCACAGCTCTGGAAGGGTGTAGATGTAGACATGGAGGATTAATGTCTATTGACGCACAAACAATTCGAACATATGATTAAGCCTAAACCTGCCCATGGATATCAGTAGCACCACAGCCCTGAAAACTTGCCCTACAGTTAGTGGTTTAGCGCCTAGCTTAGACACCTTGTTTGCTGGCTTGTTCATTCAGTGTGTGTGTCTGGCCAGCCGCGGGCTCGTCCTCCCCCACACCTGATTAGCAAAGAGGCAAGAAGCTGGAGGAGGGGCCAGCCAACTGCCACCAAGAGCTGCCTGCTAGAGGACTCGAGAGGCTAAATACAGTTGATATTGAGACTGCAGACTGTATGTGTAAAATTGACAGCTTTATCAGACTAGTTTCACTCCCATTTACATAGTCACCAAAGAATAACTGATTGTTGTGGAGGTGCTAAGCCGTAGGCATATTACATACTTTTTAAATTCACACTCTTGAGCTTATTTTGAATGACTCATCAGTCCATGTTATTCCAAATAAGTAAAGTTTGTATTCATAATTTTGAATCAATATATATTAACTTCATCTGAAATGATTTTGCCTTATGCTGATGTCACTTGAATAACCTATATTGCTAACCAAAAGCCAAGCACTGTATTAAAAAAAACTCATCTCTTTCGCGAGCATTTAGCCCCATCATAAAAAACAAATCTATCCATTCTTTTCCCTCCCTATTTTATACTACTCTGAACAATGTATGAAATTTGTGTTGTGAGCACTTCCTGTGTCTATTTGCCTCTTCGTGATGAATCGCTCGTTTGTTTTCCTCACTTGTAAGTCGCTTTGGATAAAAGCTTCTTCCAAATGAATAAATGTAAATGTTTAACTCGATCTGGCTCCATTCTGATATGCGACACCCACTTTTCACCATCCAGTTAATTCCTGAAATTAGGATTAAGTAGTTTGTTTACTTTGGAAATATACTTCCATTCAAAAGTTTGGAGTCAGTATGTTTTTTTTTAATGAAAATAATCAGCAAAGGCAAAGAATCCTGAAAACATGTTTCACGTTTCCCACAAAAATATTAAGCAGCTCAACTTTTTCAACATTGATAATAAGACATGTTTCTTGAGCACCAAATCAGGAAATTAGAATGATTTCTGAAGGATCATGTGACACCGAGGACAGGAGTAATGATGAAATTCATAGCCATCATAGGAATACCTGACATTTTAAAATATAATAAAACAGAAAACAGTTTTAAATTGTAATAATATTTCACAATATTACAGTTTTACTGTATTTTTGTCAAGTAATTGTAGGCTTGGTGAGCATAAGAGATTTTTTTTTTCCAACAACATCTTACCAACCCCAAATGTTTGAATGGTAGTGTGCATCCCATTGAGGAAGTAAAAAGAGTAAATCATGGATGCATACTACAGCATATGAAAGAGGGTTTTTTTTGTCACCCAGACACTTTGCCCTGCTTTGCTTTGAGAAGATCAGACTCACACCCCAACCCCCTCCAACCCAGTTACAGAAACACCAATCACCTTGTTTATTTAGCTCCAAAAGGACCCCTTGCTCTTTCACATAAGAATTGAGCAGCTGGATATTTGTGCAAAGCTGTTGTTTTCGCCCTTGTGTTTTCAGTAGATTTCTTAGTAAGGGTTGGGAACTCGTTTTCATTAGTATTCTGGCATAAATTATTACAAAATGTAAGTAATATGTGTCAACAGGGTCACATCAGGTCAGGGTTTGGGTGCTGGCTGCCTTACAAGTACACTCCCAATAAATACATGACGCAATTATGAGTTGCAACAGTTCGAATATGATTTAGCTGTGCAATTTGTTGTTGACTTTCATGGAATGTTTGGTAATTTCTTTAAAAGCATTTAGAATATTACATACGTGATGACATATTTTATTTCGTGGGTCTTACACAGACAAGACTCATCATAAGGTATGATGGCTGTAATATAACAAAACGTTTATCTTGTGACTGGCCCCATAACTTCCAACGCCACAATTATAGGGCATAGTTCAGATTTTCTCAAGACTGCACTGTATGACAGCAGGAGCAGGACCTTCTACTGTTTCACCAAAACAGAAACACACCTGCTGGGCTTCAGAGAATCTTCTCCCCACCCCCACGCATCCAACCCTTCCCCCAAGGCCCTGCATATCCATAATGCTTTGTCTAATTCAACAGATCAACTTCTCCTGAAGCACCAAGACTTAACACATACACTTAACAAAATAAAGAGTGTTACCACCCACTCACAAGGCACCTCAGTGCTCTTAGAACCATCACAGGCGTTACCTTCTAAAGCTTAGTGGTTGGCCCATAATCACCAAGCTGCCTGTTGGAGCATTCACCGATAATTAAGGAAAAGAAGTTCTATTTTGTTGACTGCTTCAGCAGTGATGTTAGATAGCCTACTTGACATTTTGCTACGAGCAGACATCAGAGCATGGTGGTTTCAGCACCTGCAGTCCCAGTTTTGTTCACGCAAAACAATCTGTTTCAGTTGTGATGTGTGCACCATTTTTGCATTGCTCTCTCACTGCACAGCTGACTGGCGCAGCTGTGAGACCTGTAAGAATAAATGTCCGATATTGTTGTTGCTCTAAAGGTGTGTGACTCAGTGTTTATGACTCTCACTGTATACAGTGGAGCGGGATTAGACAGAGAGCATTGTGGGTGCCCACGGTCTTGAATGTACAACAACCAGATGGTCCTTAAAACTAATAAACAACATGTTTTTTTGCCTAATCTTGTGTTTGCCTAATGTTGTTTGTCAAATATACTTGTCATATATATATATATATTATATTAAATAGCTATTAACAGAGAGAAAAACTAAATGGACAATTACATGATAATCAATGAATAAATAAAGTGCATGTTTTTTTGGTCCCACTTTATATTAGGTGGCCTTAACTACTGTGTACTTGCATTTAAATTAAACATTTGATACATGTACATTATTGTGTACCTACACATTTTTACATTGTACCTATCTTTTAAAAATACCTGCATGTAATTACATCTGTAATTAATTTCTGTAATTACATTTATAATTGTACTGTTGACCCATATATAAATGATCAATTCAAATTACATACAGTCAAAAAGGCCAAGACCTTTGAGGTGTGACAGGACAAAATGGGGGAGGATACAGATATTTCATGTTTAAAACTAGCTTTTTTTTCATGTAAGGTTAATTTTATGTTAGATAATAATCTAACAGTTCTCAAAAAAAACAAAGTTTACAATGCTTTAAAAAGTTACAAAGCAGCAGAGTACCAAGTTTGAGAGTTTGAACTATTAATTCTCAGTGTTATTCAGAAACATTTAAACAGTTGTTCATATGTGTAGTGTTTTTTTTTTATCAAAGATAAACTGTGCTGAGAACACAGGCACAAAAAACTGCATTATAATCCAGTTTTTTCCCCCGATTACTGTCAGACTGAAATCACCCAATTCTATGTTAGCTGTCAAAACCACCTTGTAAACTGTGACTAGAGTGCAGTGCTCTCAGTTTTATTTTCCTGTCATCATCGAACACCGAAACTAAAGTTTGATTGTATCTGCACTCACTTGCGAGCCACCCGTCCTTACCTTATTTTGTGTTGTGGTGGTGAAGTGGCTGTGGGGGTGGGGGTTTGTTATTGTTCAGACTTCTCATACGAGAAATGTCTATAAATACATGCAATGCTTCCTCTTGGTGAACAGAACGCCCCATCACTGGGAAGTGGAGGCTGCTGGACATGGTGAGTCAGGGCCATGGGAGAGGACAGTGGGTGGATACACAGCCTCTGAGGAAGAGTCTTTCTCTTTTGCACGGAAGGGTCTTGTTTCGGGGAGCGAGAGCAGCTTTTGACTTCTCTAAACCCCTTTTAGAGAGTGCCACATCCTGTTGAAAGCAGCCCTGAAAATGAAACTAGAATCATAATCATCATAAACAAGTGCAGGATAAAAACACAAATTAATCAAATATTATATTAACTATCAAGAATTGTACTATGGTCTACTCTGTACCTGTTCAGATATACAGTAAACTGTTAAATGGTGTTGAGGTTCCCTTTCCACGGTCAGTAAATCACTGTTTACTCCACAGTTGTCCATGCTGAAAGTCTTGATTATTTATGGGATATGGAGACAGAGCTATCCATCAGTTCTTGTTCTGTGGATACAGGGCAAAAACCAGTATGGGAGATCAATGACATGCCGTTGTGCAGTCACAATAATTTTGTTTTTATTCCAAAATATCCAAAAGCTCTGCAGCAAGCCATAAACGCTCTCCAAGCATTAAAGTAACTGCATATTAAACATTCTTCATTAGTATTTGTACTGTGATACAAATTATTGTATGCAAAAGCAATTTTTCTTTTCTAGGTACAGAGTACACAAATACTGACTTGGGGGATATTTGGTATGAAATAAAATAAACTTTCAGAAACAGTTGGAACTTGATAATGGGCCTCATTACTTGCACTTATTCATCAACAAACACCTTTAATAGACTTTGCTAAGTATTAAATATGGTTAGGGAATGAGTTTGTGTCATACCAACAATTGCAAAATAAAATAATATTTTAAATTTTAAATGTCATATTAATAACCAATTGAAATTTGCAATGTGTCATAAAAGAGAACTACAATTACAAGAAATAGAAAGTAAACGAGCGATTTTAGATGCTGTCTTTATGAGGAACAAGGCAGTGATTCCTCGCCTTGGAAACTCCCATATGTTTGAGTGTCATGTTTATTCAATAGATGACAAGAAATGGTCTTATCTGCAGGAGCTGGATGTGATCTTTAAATGTTTGATGATCTCCAATCTTTTGTGTCATTCAGGGATTATTAAACCGAGGGTATTTTTCGCAGGAATTTCATTACTGGGGTTTTGAGCTGTAAAAGGGGGTATTTGCATATGCGATGTAATGGAGCACAATGGTGACATTTTACTTTAGCCATTGTTTGTTGACATTTGAAAATGGCCATATCTGCCCATTGTATAATAAAGTTTGAACATTGGGTTAGAAAACAACCACAGGAATCCTTTTAATAGTTAATTTCACACTAGTTAGTTAGTAATGATTAAATAGTTACCACTATGAAGTGCTGTACAAAAATTGAATTGAAAACGAATGAATTGACGTTTAAGATATTTTTCGACTTTCGCTTTTAACAATAGTTAATCTTTTTTTTTTTTTGACAACCATTCCTCCAATCTCTGATCTTAAGGCACTTGGCATACAGCCATGACTAAAGATGGCTGGCAGCCTGAATAAACTGAGAGAGTGAGAGGGACCTGTATGGATAACAGATAAGTATCTTGCGTGAGAATCCTCGGGAGACGAGACGAGACGAGGTGGGAGAGAGAGAGATAGAGGGAGAAGAGCTGAGCGTGCAGCGACACTAAGAATGCTGCATGAATCTTTTATTATCCCCTAGCCCAGTTAATGAGGTGGTGCTTCTTTAATAATTAGCAGGGAGACTGAGGCGTATTTCCATAGCAGAGCCTAAGGATGCAGAGGGCATCGGGGACGGTACAAAGAATGTGGGACGCATCACAGACGAGCTGGAAACCACACGCTGAGATGCAAGAGAAAGATGCACTTGTGTTTTCAGATGTATAAGTGTGCAGAAGGTTGTATGCAATGATCACTTCATTTTGAAAAACTGGAGGATTTTAGGGAGTATTTACACTATCAGGATAAGACCCATCCTAGATGCCTCAGAGGGTGGTTTGAGACACACCCATATGTATTTATACTTGCAACTCGGTTCAGGCCGCATATGTAAACTTTACTCCCCCGAATGGAAATATGTCAACATACGGAAGTTTAAGAGACTCATCCAATTCGTGGATGAGACACATGGATGGAGAAACCACAAAACTAAAACAACTGAAGCTAAGAGAGAGATATAATACCCAGCATTAGCATCATCCCGGAAGTGAATGTAGGTTGGAAAAGTCAAAAAATTTAAAAAAGTTGAAAATTTTTTACATCCAATCACATTCATGAAAGTATGAATGGAATATGCATAACCGCAGCAATCTGAGCAATCAAGACACACTAAGGAACCGAAAAGGTCCTATGAAGTTGCATTAGTGTACATATTTAGGATTTGTGGAAAATAAAAGAAATTTAAAGAACATTTAAAATATATATTTTTAAATAAAATAAAAATAATACAATATTGTAACTTTTAGGCTCAAATGGCACCTGCCACCTTATTACTTGTACTTATTTATGCACAAGTTGTAAGAGTGTAAGATCCCTGTACGGTTTCACTAAAACACACAAAAACACACAACATACAAAAGAACAAGCCAAGAGCCACATTCTTGACACCCAACCCCATTACCCTCCCCCACCAATATACACCCCTCCCCCACCAGAGCACACCGGCCTTCGTTCACACACACAGATTCTCAGGGGCGGGCAAGCTGTGCCGCTTGCCCTCGATGTGTGTGTGTGTGTGTGTGTGTGTGTGTATACAAGGTGGAGAGGGGGATGTTTTCTCTTTAGACAGCTAATTGACTCACAGATGTCAGGATGAGCCGGCAGAGGGGTGGCAGTGCAACCAGGGGCCTCAATTGCATATGGCAGGGTATCACCCGGTAAATGCTAAAGAATTACACATAAAGATACAAATTATTAAATTAGTTGTAAATTAATTATTTTTTTTACATTTCTTTTTACGACAAAAAGAAAAGAACAATACACTGAGTTAGGTATACACAAGCCAATTTGCTCAAACTCATTTGACACCCGGAGAAGTGGAGATATTCACCTGAGAGAGGAAAGTACACATGCTCTTTTGAGGTTTGCGCCGTAAGCTGCGGATTTTGTCTCATGTTTTATTAGCATGGATTATAATTGATGTCTCAAAATGAGTTTAGATGAGATTGTGCACTTTTCCTGGTTGTCATGACAAATTGGGTCTTCCCTCAAAATTGGGTCTTTCCAAACTGTTAATGCTTATCCTAAGTATATACAAATTCTATTCATTTTAAAAATACCCATGAAGCTTACTATATAATGCGCAAGAAAACAAATTAGTGCATAATAAAAACCAATTTAACAATTATTACAGATGATTAACTGTTAATTAATAAATAATAATTATAAGAGCCAATTAAGTGAATACTTTAACATCATTCATTTGTTTTATTTAAAACTGAGAAATTTGGACATTTAATACTTAAATACATTAAAGATGATTGTAAATACATGTAGGGTAAGTGCAAACTAAGCTATCAGGCTAATCGGGTACCTGTATGTTAGGACATAATCTAACTCATGCAGACATAAATGGTCATGATAACGTACATTGAAACAGCATTTATCATAGCATGATTTTGTAGGAACTGTAAACAGGAGCTAAAGAGAGTAAAAGCAATTTGAACCAATGGGATCACGTGAGGTCCTAATGGAGACCCGATTTCGGGGGAGACCCAATTTGTCAAATTTTACTCAAAATGGATGTACACAAGAGGTCAAGATTTTTGATTAATACATAAAATGGAGTAATAACATAAAATAATAAATTACATTTTCAGATTGTTTCTCGCAATACCTACCATGTTCCCTCACAAAAATATACGGCACGAGCTGCATGGGATTATTTTATGACACATTTAGTGCAAATCATCATTCTTTGTCATTAAATCGACAAGTGTGAGCAGGGCTTTGTGTGTGTGTGTTTCACAAAAGGTCACTTTGGATGAGTAAATAATTACTGAATTTCAGTTTTATGTGAACTGTCCCAGAGACAGTCAGGAAAAAAATAAGTTGCAAAGAGGTAAATAAAGTCCAAGTGGATGAAAGCTATCATTTGTTAATGATTGCAGAGTTTGTCGGATGTTGTCATTGATTTTTTTTTAAATAAATTTTAAATAATTCTATTGTGTAACATGAACATTACTTGACAAGTTTATGAGATAGTTAGTGAACTGACGCCACACACACATACACACAGTCAAAACGGTCTGCAAACTAATTTGTTATGGCCATGTCAAGGGCATAGTTCTTCTGCTATAAATAAATCCAACGCACAAACAGAGTTTGCGGAGCACGAGCAGACGACCGCGAGCCAATCAGTCCTCGTACATGCACATGCATGCAGACCAAAACAAACAAAAACACACCCAAACAGACACACAACACCTCATGAGATGCATTCATTGGTGCAAACAAACAACCACTGCTGTAACTCAGCCTGAGAGGGTGTTTTTGGTGTTGAGCACAACACAACTGTGATATGAAGAGACTGGTGTATAATCTATAATCTTTTTTTCCTGAGAAAAACTGATTTTAAGTGATAATAATAACAACATATAAACATTTCAAGACAGAGCTCAGCTTTTTTATCCATCACTTAGGTAAATAAATAAGTAACACATACTTCAGATTTCCATACACATTTTTGATTCTAATCAAACATGGGATTCATTTCAGAGCTGGCTGGCTTGGTTTGCGGCATTTTTAATATTATATAATTTTTTTGAAATGGGAAAATTACATCTGGAACCAAGGCCACTGAAAATGTGCGCGCCCATTGTTGTGTTTATTCAAAAAAAGACACCTTACTAAACAATGTTTTTATGTCAAAGAAAGAATCAAAACTCATATAAGTGTATTTTATAGGGATTATCTAAAATGACAATGTGGCTTCGGTTTTTGTGTCTGACATAAGATATTATATAGTTTCTTGATAAATATCTGCCATATAAAGTGATATAATGATGTCATGTTGGACATGTTTCGATGACATCACAGCAGTTGTTATCAGAAAAGTCCAAAATAATCAAAGAACTTGAGCCACATGAAAAACAAGCACTCCTACACACTGTCATACACGTATTAAGAAATCCCTGTTGTTTTGCAATACCACACATAGCAAATCCCCTCACTAGACAAAATATCACTCATACAAGAGCAAAACACTCAAATCCTCCACCTTTCCTCAGTGTGACTATATGTGGGATTGCAAAAACATGCAAGTGTTTATGCCACAAGTTACCCAAATCTCAGCTGAACGCGAGCCAAAGCTCACGTTGAATGTCGAGTCAACCCTGTCCGCTGCCCACAAGTGCAAAGTTTGTATCCTGTTTTTCTACTCGCCCACGCCACTGTTGTCATCCTTTGCTAGGAAACTGTGGGGGAGATGGCCGGTGCCACCAGCAGGGTTTCACTTCCAGTACTGTGGAGTGACAGGAGGCTTGAGAATGTAACAGGACACACTGAAGGGCATAATGGAAAAAAAAGAACAAAAGAACAAAAATTGTAATCAGTAATTTGGTCTTGTTGTGTATGAATGTCATTAAATAAGATATCAAGCTAAATAGTATTTATGACACTTTCTGAGCAAAAATAGGGTTCAAAATAAATAAATAACTACAATTTTGTTCAAAATTAAGACAACGGGTATTTGGACACCTTCTAGATGTTAAGCGTTGTTGGGACGTGTGAAGACGTGATGAATTAACCTGTGGTTACTCTGCTAGGACATCTCTGTGGGGAAGTTGAGGAGGAAATTACTTCAGACTTCCACTAAATATGACCTTGGGACCAGCTGGTTAACTGAAACAACTGGTTTAACGGAAAAGAATTCAGTTTTGAGAAATGGTTCAGCATCTTTTGCTTTTCCTACTGGTTGAATATTATTGGATATGATACTAATGCAATGGCATGCCTACAATTTTTAAAGGCATAAGTGTTTGAATACATTTTGGTGCAGCTATATATTCTCTTAAAGGAACTGTTAAATTCAGTTCAATTTAGTATTGTATAAAATAAGTATATTTTGTTAACATCTCCGGTGTATTTTTCTCACTAAGCTTGTCATAATTGATAGATTTACCTTAAAGTCATGATGAAATGGAGGTAGTGACAGATCTCTAATAGCTTATTGAAAAATAAAAAATGTAGGGTGGGTTCTTCTATCCATTAGTTGTTGAAGGGTTAGGATATTTCTGTCATTAATCAACCCTTCTCTGGCAGTTTGATTGACAGATGATCTGACCAATCATAACCCTGAATCCGCCATTTTGTCCAACATAGCAGTCAGGGGAGTTAGTAGATTAACGTTGGTGAACTTGAAAAATTGTCTTTCCGCGGTTGAAACAACATTCCCTCTGAAGTCCATTCATGCTTATTTGATGCTATAAATTATGAACTAGTATGAAGAGATGATCCGTTCAGGAGCCGCTTGGAGGATCTCTCACGATACATTAAAGAGCCACTATACGTTATTTATTGTTTAAACTTCTTTGAAAAAATACAATATTTTAAATATGAAACTGTTTCATATCAAAAGTAACCTGCTCTGTCTTGTGAGCCGGCGGTCTAACAGAGTAAACAGCGTAGGTGAATGACAGGAAATATCAGAAATTGTTGAATAAAGTCATTATTTTTGTTTTGTTTTTGCACACAAAAAGTATTCTCGTCGCTTCATAACACTAAGGTTGAACCAGTGTAGTCACGTGGACTATTTTAATGATGTCTTTCTTTACTACCTTTCTGGACCTTGAATGTGGTGATTACGTTGCTTTATTGGGGATCAGACATCTGTCGGATTCCATAAAAAATATCTTAATTTGTGTTCCGAAGATGAACAAAAATCTTACAGGTGTGAAATGATATTAGAGTGAGTAATTGATGATAATAAATTTAATTTTGGGGGTGAATTAACCCTTTATTTGCGTTTTGTGAAGTGGTCATTACACTCAATGAAGGCCGGTCTGAATGCAGGTTTGCGGTGGGTTGGGGTTTAAGCAACTCTGTCGTTTCACTGGAGAATCAAGTTATGACGTTGTGATTAAAAATTAAAAGGTCAAAAAAAATATCAAGTGATGAATGGTTCACTATAAGATTCAAGGACACATTTATGAAATAGAATTTTCGTTTCATGCCAACTTTAAAAATGTGTTATCAATCAGGCAGCAAACTGTAAAGATGTTGACAGTTTCCCCCCCAGACTCTTTTCAAACTGACAGTTTGAAATCTGCTATAGTGCCCCTTATGGTAACATTTAAGTTGTTAAGTTAACAATGTACAACATTAATCTTATATATATTTTCATGTAGCTAAAAGTGTTTGCATCCACATTTATGACAGGCCTTAATATATATTCACACCAACAACAACTACTGTAAAGATAACTATAATCCAAATCACTGTACACCAAAAGTATACCAACTCATCACTCACCAACAGACAATAATGTTCTGTTTATAAGCCCATGTTGCAGTTATGTCATCTGCCACTTTAAACGCTTGAGCTCGGGTGTTTTTTTATCATTCATCATCTAGAAAAAAAACATTGCTCTCAAAGTGTTTCTAACAATATTGTTCCTTTGTGTCATTATCGTTATGGCTGTGGTGTGAGGACTTTCTGTTTTCATAGAATCAGAACAGTTACTAAAAGTTTATAGTTTGAGATATCGTAATAGTTGGTGTGACATGATCTTTAGTCATAATGAATGTAAAAGCCTACACTATGTTCTCACATGCTTGGTCATGGGAGTATGTGCTCTTGCATCACAGGAAGTGAATATGAACACTGCGACCTACTGCAATGCACTTTTATCAACGTGTGTTTCTTGTACATCTTGTTAAGTACACTCAACAGAAACTGTTAGCATGATTCAAAGAAAAGAAATTTGACTAGCAATTATGTTAAAAGGAAAACACCTCTTTAACTGCTCTTTTAATTAGCCACCTTTAATGGTTTTTACTTGCTAGACATTGTCTTTATGTTCATGAGCCTAAAGTAAAAGACAAAGACCGCATAGACAGAGGAATATGACAATGGGAACCGATAAAGACATCTACCTCAGCACTATCAAAGTGGATAATGCTTCATTAGCATTCAGCCCCATGTGCACAATGATGACATTATCATCAAAATGAGCTGCAGCTTTGTTGACATGCTGGTACTGCTGGGGTTTCCTGGAGCTTTTGGGAACAGGATGTAGCTGGTAGCTCACTTAACCTCTGGTCTGGCCATAAAAATTGACAGCTAAATGAAAAAGGTGTTCGGTTTGTTTTTTTTTGGTTGTTGTTATTGTGTGTGTAGACCCTATTGTCCTGATGGCTAATTATTTCCTTTGATATTACATAATTAGTCATTCTAGCAATGAGGAAATGCAGAATGTTTAAATTCTGAACATTGTGTCAAAAGGAGTGGGCTGAAACATCAAGGTTTCAATTTCCACAAACACACACACAACAGGATTTGGAAACAAACAGGAGGCGGTTACTTCCTCTCGTTGAACAAGATGAGACGTAGGAGACGGAGAGACTTCCTTTAAGGGTTGTTCATCTCTGATGCAAATTATGAATTTTTAACTAATCTGAAACTACATTCCACACATGCTTGTAAGCTATACCATCGCCAATAATTCAGGGCAGAAAATCAATTAGGGAAGCGTGCAAAAATATTTGCTAAAATTGATTGCTAGGCATCGCCAAAAGTTACACCACATTATGCCGTCAATGATTTTAAGCCGTACATTGTCAGAGTGCTCAAGTCAGTCTCCTTCTGAAGAATACTGGATGGCGAAATCAATATATTGAGTGTCACATGATTTCCTCAGATGACCTTCACACAGTTTGGATGGTGTGGAGAATCAGTAATGCGTAGGCCGTGGGCCATGTGATACCTCCCGATTGCAGCACAAACACATGTTTGTCAATCCTCACAAACACTATTTGTTTGTCTGTCTAGCTGCTGTAAAGGTCTCCCTCAATCAATATGTGCATGTCTTTGAATACTCAATAAACTCAGTCAACCATACATCCTAAACTACCAAACACTACACTTCTCTTTACCAAAGTCAACCTACTATCAATGCAATTGCATTAAGGCTTATTGAAACCAATAACAATTCAAATAAACAAGACATTATTGTGAAATATACAGATAAAAAGAGGATGTATTCTTGTTTTATTAGTGGCACAGTAAATAAGAGCAGCCTAATGGCTTTTTAAGAGTAATGATTCACTGACATGAAAAGCAGAGAGTCATAAGTAGCCGATCTGGGGCAGGTTTCCCAATTATGGTCGCAAGTTCTGTCATTACAAACACAACGGAACTTGCAACCTAGTTGGCTAACAAAAAAAAAAAATCTAGTTGGCCAACAATGATTTTGGGATACGCAGGAACATATATTCAATACAAGAACTGACTGAAAAGATTCATTTGTTTGTGAAACGATACACCACACAAATAACTTAGCTGTGTGTTTTCGTGCAGAGCATGAGGAACGGTAAAGGCGTTAAAGGAAACATTTCTGTAATCTGCCATACACTTGTGCTTAGTCATCCGAGACATATGTAAATACAAGTTATTTCTACAAACTTAAATCACCTACACTGGGGCAAAAAAGTATTTAGTCAGCCACCAATTGTGCAAGTTCTCCCACTTAAAAAGATGAGAGAGGCCTGTAATTTTCATCATAGGTACACTTCAACTGTGAGAGACAGAATGAGAAAAAAAAATCCAGAAAATCACATTGTCTGATTTTTAAAGAATTTATTTGCAAATTATGGTGGAAAATTAATATTTGGTCACCTACAAAAAAGCAAGATTTCTTGCTCTCATAGACCTGTAACTTCTTTAAGAGGCTCCTCTGTCCTCCACTCGTTACCTGTATTAATGGCACCTGTTTGAGCTCGTCATCAGTATAAAAGACACCTGTTCACAACCTCAGACAGCCAGTCAGACTCCAAACTCCACTATGGTCAAGACCAAAGAGCTGTCAAAGGACACCAGAAACAAAATTGTCTGAAGTTTGCTAGAGAGCATTTGGATGATCCACAAGAGGATTGGGAGAATGTCATATGGTCAGATGAAACCAAAATAGAACTTTTTGGTAAAAACTCAACTTGTCGTGTTTGGAGGAGAAAGAATGCCGAGATGTATCCAAAGAACACCATACCTACTGTGAAGCATGGGGGTGCAAACAACATGCTTTGGGGCTGTTTTTCTGCAAAGGGACCAGGACAACTGATCCGTGTAAAGGAAAGAATGAATAGGGCCATATATTGTGAGATTTTGAGTAAAAACCTCCTTCGATCAACAAGGGCATTGAAGATGAAATGTGGCTGGGTCTTTCAGCATGACAATGATTCCAAACACACCGGCCAGGCAACGAAGGAGTGACTTCGTAAGAAGCATTTCAAGGTCCTGGAGTGGCCTAGCCAGCCTCCAGATCTCAACCCCATAAGAAAATCTTTGGAAGGAGTTGAAAATCCGTGTTGCCCAGTGACAGCCCCAAAACATCACTGCTCTAGAGGAGATCTGCATGGAGGAATGGGCCAAACTACCAGCAACAGTGTGTAAAAACCTTGTGGAGGCTTACAGAAAACGTTTGACCTCTGTCATTGCCAACAAAGGGCATATAACAAAGTATTGAGATGAACTTTTGTGATTGACCAAATACTTATTTTCCACTATAATTTACAATTAAATTCTTTAAAAATCAGACAATGTGATTTTCTGGATTTTTTTTTCTCATTCTGTCTCTCACAGTTGAAGTGTACCTAAGATTAAAATTACAGGCCTCTCTCATCTTTTTAAGTGGGAGAACTTGCACAGTTGGTGGCTGACTTAATACTTTTTTGCTTGACTGTATGTTTCACACCTCCACCCACTTTTTTCCAATCTGTGATGATTTTCATTCACATCTACTGTCGAAGTTTACTTCACCAGACTATGAGTTCATCCAGAACAACCTGCAACGTCATCAAACACAGAAGCAAATCGAGTCACGCGAGTTTCAGGTATGGTGACAGTTGGGTAAATAAATAAATAAATATATATATATATATATATATATATATATATATATATATATATATATATATATATATATATATTAAAATACTCATTCTCTATACCCGAATTTAGTGGGAAATGTTTGTTGGTATATTCATTAATACGAATATGAAAGTGTCTTCTTAGCATCTTACGACTCTTTTATATAGTAGGTAAAAAAACAGCATGTGAAGTACACGAAAGACCTTCCAGCGAAATTCTGAAGTGCACATCAAATGGACACTTTACTATCCCATAAGGCCACAGGAGAGGGTGAATGGCAGTGAAGTGACGGAACAGATGCTGGTAGGTCACATGACAATTACAACATGACGAATGTAGTACATCCAGATTACATTCATACTATGGCGTTGTCCACACTTCATATGCACATGCGGTCTTGCAGACTTACACTGGCCGCCGTGTGCTTGTGTCTATTAAGTCCACAAGACTGTACATTTGTTATTTCAGGTTTCAGGCCGACGTGTGCCTTTGATGCACTCTTTTGCCAAGCCCTGAGCTAAGCAGCAGACTTCTACCCAACAGTCAACGCAGCATTATGTCACAAACGTGTGGGCTTGGAGGAAGATAGCTAGGCTTAGGGTTCTATTTAGGACAGGGCCTATATACAACATACTTTTTATTACAAATTTTGAATAAGTAGGCTACTTATTCAAAATTTATACCTATTCAAAGAGTATGCGATTAACTGTTAAACAATTACTGTTTGATTTTAGCACTTAGTACTGAAGTGGTGCATAATGACTGATGGATATATATATTCTTCTCCACTTCCATTGATGCACCCTTGGCCCCTATACTGTATTCAGTGCCTTTCAGACTAAACATATATGTTTCCTGTGATTTGGATTTGATCCGTCTCGTCACTATAATATAGTAAACCGCACTGTACCTTACGAGAATCAACTACACAACAGAAAACTCTTGTACTAACACCTTTTCTCCTCTGTTTGTTGCTGCATTGCTGTGTTAAACTAACATTATGATCCGTTTTAATGAGATTGTTGGAGAAAATTGAGGCGGATGTATTCTGAAGTGCTTTTCAGGTGTAATGAAAATAGATTGAGAAAGATTAATGTTATAATTTTAGTGATTGTATAATCCTCTTTGACTGTAAAGCCGAGCATAAATGTGTTAAATGGACAACGTTTGAGCTGCATGAATAAAACGCGAGGCAGCGATGCCAGATGAGAGAGAGACAGTGAATGGGAGCACACTCTGTCTATATGTGGGCCGTCACTTGTGTGGATGGTGATTTCCATATCAATATTTGAGAGCTGGTGAATAATTTATGGACTCACTGATACAATGAATGCTGAGCTGAAAGATACTTGCCACCCCCCACCCCCCACCACCGCCATCCTGTGCTCAGCCCTCAAGGGTGTGTATGTGAGAGAGAGAGACACGCACAAACCCAGTGGTTGTAATGGTCAGCGTTCATTGTTGAGGGGTCAGTCCTTTCGGTCCACTCTCTTCAATTCCTCTCTGCGTCGTTGTATAATCTATGGGTTGCTGCTTCTTTCAGAAAATGTGCAGTCCAAAAAAAGACATCTGCTCTGTAAGAGAATGCCCTAATTATTCATGACCATTTAAGCTTTGAGGAGTTAGTCTGTGTAGCATATGTGTCCTTCTCACTAGCGCATTGTTCGGACCTCACTAGTTAAAGACTCGTTCATTGTATTTTTCTCTTTCCCTGACAATAGTGTTAAGTATTCATGCAAAGGAGCTCTGGATTCTGCCCAGAAACCTATTTTTGGATTCTCTCTTGGTTTCAGACTCACGTTTTTTTTTCCTCTTCTTGTCACTGCCCTAAATCTTTCAGTGTCTGTTTGAATTATTTTTCCCCTTTCTGTGCCAATCAATATTGGGAACACATTCACATTTCGTACATATTGATATTCCAGTAACTCCTTTGCATGTCTGGAATTCTGTAAAATGAATTCTTGTGGCCACCATCACACCTTCAGTATAATACTGCAGACTCCGACAGGCATCAATAACAACAGAAGTCACACACACACACAACTATCATTTGCACCTGGGACATCACCTTGGTTCCAAACAAAGGAGTCTGCTTCTTTGTGTGAATGTGTGTGCGAGTATGTGCCATTGTTGAGCCGTCAACGCCTGTTATTCACAGTTCTCGTACGCAGTCAGCCCATGAGAACAACAAATCACTGGTCAGTGTCAGAGGTCAGACTGATTAGACCCATGCAAGTTAATGTCATGCTAATGGCTGGATTTACTAGCTTAGATATCAACAAACACTTGCAACTGTGTTTTAGAGTCTGAAAAGATCTCTGAAGATAGGGTTTTCATGACATGTATGATGATATGTACATGTGTAACATTGCCTCTCATCATTGTTACATGTGTCATTGTTAGTGGAGACTTAGCCTAGTTAATATGAGATAATCTAACCAGAGGAGCTGTTCTCTATGTTCTCTTTAGTGTCAGCACTTTGCATGTCATAATCACAGTAGTAATATGAGATTCTGCAGAAAATGTGGGAAATGTGCCAGCAAACTCACCACCATGGTGCTATATGGTGTTTTGAGAGGTTGCTAGGGTGGTGTTAGATGATTGCTAGGGTGTTGTGGGTGATTATATGATATTCTGGTCCCAAGATATAGCTCAAGTTTCTATGTCTAAAAAAGCACACATATCCTTGCTATGCACCAACCAAAGTTTTATAAGTATGCTTTGGTTTTCCATTCTCTGCTAGTATGCATGCTTAGTGCACATCATATAAACTTCAGCAGCAGCAGGGTGCCCATTTTTTGTGTATGCACATGTAAGCCCTTTAATTTAAGGTAGTTACAGACTAAAAAAATTTGCTATTTAAGTGAAATAATTAAGAAAGAAGGAAGCAGCCATTTTGTAAAGAAGAGAGTGGAGAAAAAGACTTGATTTAGTGTGGGAACATTTTTAAAAAGACTAATAGAGGAGTAAAAAGAGGAGTTTTAAGTTCTTTTCCAGCACAATTCGGAGAAAGTGACGCCTTTTCATACTTTCATTTCAAGGAACTTAGGCTTTTGTTTTATTTTATTTTTTTTGATGCTTACTTTCTGAGTTGACCTTGAACGATTGAATTGCAAGCCAATCCTCACCATACACTTTGGATAATTTGAGTGAAACTCAAGAAGTACTTCTACTTCTTGCATTTTAAGGAAGGATCAGACTTTATAAAAGGACAAATAAAGTAACAAGGAAAAGGCTTTTTGAACTTTGTTTGGGGAAATATTTCTTTTATTTGTCATACCAACAACAGGCCAGATTGTATTCCCTCTTTTCTATTGATAGCATGTTGGCAAACTCTCATTTATTGATGGTAGCAATAGCTACACTACTTTTCTTCCTTCAGTTGTAGTGAAATTGCTGTCTCAAATCCTCCTTATGAACTTAGACGTTCAGAATATTGATATGCTACTGTGCCAATTCCACCTGATCTGTTCATCTAGAGCCTGAATTTGATCACCTTAATTTGAGTGTCCTTTAGGTGGCAGCGCTCATAGTTAGGCCATTGCCACCAATAAGTAGCCAAAGAACAAGATGGAATATGCTGATAAAAACAACTAAATATGATGGTGGAAATAACAGTAATGAATGTGAGATGAATGCCAGAACACCTTGCCTCAAAAAATCTAACAAGAAATCTAAAATATTATCAAACAATAAATGTTTGAATTCACAATCTATAGCTTTCTGTATATACTATCAAATGTAACAATTTTTAAGACATATCTAACAATTTCCGGAGACACAAGTGACAGTGATCATTGGCGACAGGATGTAGGCGTATCTAGCGACATGACAAAGTTGAGATATGCTTGACTTTATGCAAATGAAGAGCAGCTTTTGGTAGCGACAACCAATAAGATTGAAGCCAGTGCAGTGCATGTACATCCTATATTGGAGTGTCAGAGCAAAATGGAGAAGCTTATAAATTAATTATATAAATAATTAGTATATAACATAAGTTTTAATTTATCAGTCAGCAACTTTCCTATAATTTATTATGTGTTTCTGTGTACATACGGTGGTCCTCGCCATGCTGACCTCCGAGCGTAGCGTCAAAGTCACTGGGAGTGTGAACGCCGCTCAAGTCCTTGTCCTACATTTTTCTTTTTCGATAATATGTTGCACCACCGAAAAAGTGTTTGTCACAATACGTAAGAAAAGATCTGCTGCTACTTCAGTTTCGTTGTGACTTTAAGGGTGTGTTCACACTTGTCAAGTTTGATTCGATTAAAACGAACCCTGGTGCGATTGCTCAGTTAGTGCGGTTCGTTTGAACATATGCGAACCTTGCCATCCGAACCCTAGTGCGGACCAAACAAGCGGACCGAGACCGCTAAAAAGATGGGTCTCGGTCCGCTTCGAAACGAACTCTGGTGCGGTTCAATTGATATATGAACGCAACACGGACCAAAGACATGCAAACGAACCAAAAACAGGACGTGATGTCACAAGATGCGACACAAGTCAGCTGATTTGATGACGCGGAAAGTATCCAAAATGAGTCGAGGGCAAACGTGACGCAGCGAGGAGGTAAAGTGCCTCATAAATATTTGGTTCGACGAGCAGTTTTGAATGTTTTGAACCTTTTATGAGCTTTTTGTGAGTTCTCAGCTGGTAAAAATAAAACCATATGTACACGCATAAAATGATGGCATTTAATCCAACACACAGCATTGTTTTGAATGTTCGGTAAGCAAGCTCTGTCACGAAATATACGTCATAAGAGCCGACCAATCAGGTTGTGACCGTATCCCTATGCCTTTGGTTCGATAACTTTAGGTTGGCTTTTAAAAATGCCAGTGTGAACGCTAAGCGGACCAGGACTATATGTTTTGTTTTTGTTTTTTGGTCCGGACCAAACGAACTAAACTAACCGAACTACAAGTGTGAACGCACCCTAAATGTGGTTTGAAAGTAACTTCTGTGTAAGCAATGCCTACTGACTGTAGACCTCTATTTGCACAAAAAATGTCACTAATATGATTAACTTCACCTTAAGACTTTGTTCAGATCATTAATCCAAAGTATGAGCAGTGTCATCACTATTATATAACTACTTTTCAGAATACCTTGACCACAGTTTCCTCACTGCTAATAGAGGAATAGGTGTCCAACTCACACTCATCTGGAGTCTTAAAGAGGTTTACGATCAATAAACGCATAAACAAACGAGTCAGTGAGACGTGGGCAGCAGCCTGTTGTCAGTCAGCGTTTTCCCCCAACAAAAGAAGCTCCTTCTGCTCATCTGCTACCAAACTCCCACCCACCCCCAACTCTGCTCAAGTTGCACTCCCTGCATACCACTTACTTTTCTCTCTCACTCTGTCCTTTTCTTCCCTGCACCCCCTCCTCTCCTCTCTCATGTTATCTTTTGTCAGGCCTTCCTCCTCTCACTATCTGTCACTCCCCAAAGCTGTCTTGCGTCAAGAAAACAGTAGCATTAACTCACTGAGAGCTGTGATATTCATGTTCCTTTAAACTGCACAAATCAAACAGATATTAATATCATCCAGCGTTAGCTGCTTATGATCTAAAGATATATACGTTTTGTATAATACTGTTTTCTTCACAGCTCAATTGACTGCTTGCACAAAAGTGAAACCACATTTTTTTATTGCGTTTTGGTTGGACACTTCATTTGCTGTTCAGCCAGCCGTGAAAGACTGCGCTCTGGCTTTCTCTGTTTTTCTGGCCTGCCCTTCCCCCCTATTGCACAAAGTGCCACACGCTTCCTGTTTACACTTGAAACAACTGGACTGGGAGAGAAGAGACTAGCTGTGTCATCGGTGAACTTCAGGGGTTTTTTTCCTATGGAGACATGCACCATACATTGTCGAATCCACTTGCTGAACTTGTATGATTTCATGATGAAGAGGCAGTTTGATTCACAAATGTTCTTAGGAACATGCATAATGTTGGAATAGTTCACTCAAAAATAAAACTTCAGTCATTATTTATTCATTCTAATATAACTATGTCTATATCTTGATGCTGTAAACGATTTTTGCTTTCCACAGAAAAACTAACATGCAACATACAGGCTTAAAACAAGTAAATGTTTTCCTTTTTAGGTGAACTATTCCATTTATGGTCAGGGTAGTATAGCTTTTTTATACTAATCATCATGACTTCTCTTCTTCGTCCCTTTGGTTTTGAGCTTGTCACACAGACACATTTCCTCAGTGGACAAAATGACGTAGACTTTGCCATAAATGTGGTTCCGTTGAGCTGAAATCTCTCTCCTTCCATCTGTAACCACCATGACTATTTGATCATGGACTAATATAAATATTTGCCCACTTCCTGTCAACAACATAGCTTGATAATGTCTGATATCAGACCCATGAATAGATATAATTAAAAATAAAAATAGAAAAAAACAGAATTTAGATTTTTTTTTTTTTTTAATTTTTAATCTTAAACTGTTTTCAACAATGATAATAATGAGAAATATTTCTTGAGCACCAAATCAGGATATTAGAATGATTTCTGAAGGATCATGCGACACTGAACACTGGAGTTACGGCTGCTAAAAAATCAGCTTTGCCATCATAGGAATTTTAAAATATATTTTAAAAAAATAAACATCTATTGTAATTAGTGATAATATTTCACAATATTACAACAAATTTTACCGACCCAAAACCCGCCATGATGATTTTCGATTTTTCAGGTCCAATCATCTATACTAAATGCCGAATTTCTACAGATTTCAATATTGCCCTATTTTGGGCTCATAGTTATTATGCTCTCCATCTACAATCACATAGATGAAGAAATTGCATGTGAAGTTTGGGATTATGCAGGCTAATATCAATTGGTCCTGATTGTCTGGATGATTTACAGCATAGCATGTAATACGCAACCGTGTCATTGCCAACATGACTGGCAAGAACATTAGATCACCATTTTGTCTTTTCTTCTCTGTCACATTGGATGCAAGCAAGAAGCAAATTCAATTAAAACACCAAAACAGACGTCCACCAGGAAGAGAGGGAGCAAACACGGCAGCGGACATGCGTCTCTTTGTTTTCGTAATTCACTTAGACCGGGGGTTATCATTCCGCCCACACGTGCTGTGCATTTGAGACATCATGAAGGAGTCAGGCGACACCTCGGGCCTCTGCTGCTGCTTTCAAATGCTTCTTTCTTTAGTGGCCTTCCTTCAGTGTTATCTATGAGTAGCTCCAGAGAAAGACCAGACACATTCACAGATGCTCAAACAGCATTTACATAATAGCCGCTGTGTCCACTATCTCTGTTTAGGTTTTTGTTTTTCTGAGAACATCCAATCTAATTGTCTAAGGCCTCAGTCTCAAAGCACAACTATTATTTTAAACACTAATTCGTTTCAAAATTCCAACGTAGTGGTTGTTTCGTGCTTCCTGCAGGCTGTATTATGTAAAATCCTGCTGAATGTCTGTGACTAATAGACTCATCTCTATTATGAAGGCTAATTATGGTTGAGGAGCAGAATGAGATGTTTGTTTCTCTCCTCGATTTAGCTACCTAAATCAGATGCTAACGTCATGAGAAACAATGACTATCTCTTGTTATCCAAGAATAGGGATGCGTACCCCTCCATTTGTTTGGTCCACTTAAATACTCATAGGACTCAAACAGGAAAACAACACAAAGGTCAGCTGAGAACGACTGATATAAACCCTGCCTTTGTCTAGAGGACATGCACTGAAGGTCATGAGATGTTGACTAGAATACATAAAATCTGCACAGGAGGCAGAACTGTGTTTACGCAACTTTCATATTGTGACTCTAGCATTGGAGTTTACTTTTAAGCATGCAGGCGATCTGGGGATAATCTGCAGCCCTTCTAATTTTCACTTTGAGTAAAACAGTAAATCCTTCTGGCTTCAAAAGAGGTTGTCCAGGTGTGATAAGAGCCTCCAGGGGGCCGTTGCTATTGTTTTTCTGTTTTGTTTTGTTTTTTAGCAATGATGCTACAGTAGAGAACAACACATTAAAGCCTATTCAGGGCTCAAGCAAACAAGCCTATTCAATAGCAAGACTATCAATAGCAAGACACTTCAGAGCCATTAAAATGAGTATCCAAGGTGAACACACCATTCGCATTGCAATTGTTAGCGCATGTGCTCTGATTTTTGTTGAAGTGCTGATAATAATTTATCTGTGCAAAAACTGAGTGTTATTTTGAGCTAAATTTCCATTTGGTCGTGGGATTAACTTCTACTTACTTATTTTTAAACGTCTCATTCGGGTGTCCACGAGTCTGTAATGCAGAAGCTACCCTTTTTAGCTGTGATAGATGGAGTTGCAATGCTGTGTTTTAGTTATTTTTCCTAAAATCTCTGTCGCACACCACGTTTGGAAGTCTGTCAGGATTTATTTTAGCAAATTTGTTTGTTTGTGTAAATGAACCACTTTAAAAACAATTCACTGATTTATTGAAGTGATGCACTTTTATGTTGCAAAAGCTATTGAGCTAAATATTGCTGATTGTCTTTTATATATATATATATATATATATATATATATATATATATACATGGTCAAGATGATCTGCAGAAGTGCAAATGGAGCATCAGAATGGTGAAGAAAGGTGATTAAGGTGACTTTGAACGTGGCATGGTTGTTGGTCCCACAATGGCTGGTCTGTGTATTTCAGAAACTGACCATCTACTGGGATTTTCTCACACATCCATCTTGAAATAGAGAAAATATCCAGTGAGAGAAAATGCCTTGTTATCAGAGGAGAATAGCCAGGCAGTATCGATCTGATGGAAAGGCAACAGTAACTCAAATAACAAATTGTTACACCCAAGGTATGCGGAAGGGCATCTCTGAACACACAACACGGCAAAGCTTGAAGCAGATGGGCTACAGCAGCAGAAGACCATACCGGATGCCACTCCTGACAGCTAAGAACAGGAAACTGAGACTACTTTTGTCACAGGCCCACCAAAATTGGACAGCTGAATAATGGAAAAGTGTTGCTGGTTTGAATAATCTTGATTTCTGCTGCGACATTCAGATGGTAGGGTCAGAATTTGGCATAAACAACATGAAAGCATGGATCTATCCTGCTTTGAATCAACGGTTCAGGCTGCTGGTGGTGGTGTATTGGTGGGGGGGATATTTTCTTGGCACACTTTGGTCCCCTTGGTTCCAATCGTTGAAATGCCACAGACTTCCTGAGTACTGTTGCTGGCCATGTCCATCTCTTTATGACCACAGTGTACCCATCTTCTTATGGCTATTTCCAACATACCATGTCTTTCTCTCTCTCTATATCTATAGAAGACAGTCTGGTACAGAGCGTAGGAAATGGCATTATCACCCGGATGTAGGTCGCTTACATAGAGGTTACAGGTTCAATCCCAGCAAGGCATGAGCCAGTAATGGACCCTGGAGAGTTTCTAGATCATAATCCAGTCATGTTACAAGTGTGCCCTTGACCGAAGTGCTTAACCCCAGGTTACTCCAGCGGGGCTGTTCTTGTAATTAGTGTGCTGTCATTTACCATTAGCTAAATGACAACTAACTACCCATGTCTACTCTACTTTAAGGTCACATTACAAGAACTTTTAGCGTGTGTTGGAATAGCGTTCAGTTTTTATTTTAATAAGGTACAATAATTGGTCACAGTTCACTGACAAATAACTTTTGAGTCAGTTTAGTTAAAGAAGGGCATGACAAGTCATTATTCTTGTTTGTGTAAACACACACACAGAGAGAGTAACAAAATCCTCATAATAATGCATAATAATAAGGAATCATAATGTCAGTGATTAATGTATTTGGACTGGTTTTCATTTGGATTCAGGCCATTTAAGCTGCGATCCAGCTGCAGCAGCTTTTCATCATCATTTTGGATCCGGCTTTAGGTTCCTGGTCCAACATAAAGCAACGTACGCTTACAATCATTCAGGTGTAGATTAACTAAGATTGATACAGATTTCTGCAGTGCCCTTGCTCAGCCAGTGTACGTGCTTATCATATGACTGAAAAAGGAAAGGATGGGTTCACTGCACTGTGTTGTTAAACAAGACACTGACCCAACACCCTACACTGCTCTCCAAGGCACTTCTTGTTAATCGTTTCCTGTCATTGTGTGTTAGAGGAAGGGGAGTGGAAATGATCTGTTTTCATTTGAAAAAAACAGCTTGTTTGTTAATTCATAGTTTCTGACAACCTCACGGGGCTGGTGTTTGTCACTTTTCTTAGCGTGCTTTTGTTTGGTAAAAGGCCGTGCAGGTCCAAATCGTACAGTTTTTGGGAACTGCAGTAAATAATTGGAAGGCAAGAAGAACGATTTCCACCGATTATTTTCATGCAAAAAATCACTTGGTTGAGTGTGTTGCTATGTGCGCTGTAGGTGCCAATTAACTGAATGTTTGTTACAGGAAATCCTGAGACTGTGAAGTAATTGTGATAGTCATAGTAACGGTCTGTGAGTGACTATTGATCGGATCTATTGATTGTGAGAGCTGAAATCAGTAGGAGCAATTTGCCAAGACAGGAAAATGGAGAAATGTATATAGTGTGTCCTCGATTACCATTAGGAACCATAGTGGATTTTCTCATGCACGATGAAGAACAAAGCGTTTTGTAACTCTCCTAACTGTAGCTCAAAAGGTCAAACCTTTTATCTTGTATGCTGTGAGAAATTTATGAACAGTTTACTGAACACACATTCCTTCTCTGTATCCTTCACTTTTGATTTAGAAACAGTTCACATGCCCAGGTTTTCTTTTCAGTTTTCATTTTGTTTAAATGGATATGTTGTTCTACCAGATTTACTCATTGAAAGGGCAGATACATGAAAAACAGATGCTTTGCTATTCGAAAAGTCGAAAAAGAGGTGTAGCATTTGAAACGTACAATTACCAAAACTATATACTAGAAGGCTGTGTTTCTCAAAATTTTCAGGCCAAGTATAATGTTGTTGCTATAAAAATGTATTTTCTAGCAATGGACAAATATAATTCTCTTTCCTTAAAGATATAATAAAATTTCAGTCATCATTTACTCACCCTCATGTTGCTGCAGAACTGTATGATGTTCTATCTTCTGTGGAACATAAAAGAAGATATTTTGAAAAATGTGTCCATACAGTGAAAGTCAAGCACATAATGAATTTCTGAAGTTGCTCGCACTGTTTAAGCAACAGAAAAGTATTGAGTGAAATTGTGATGAATTTGACTATTAATCTACTCTTTTTTTGTGTGTATATCTGTAGCTCAAACAGAACATGGTGCTAAAACCAAGGTCATGGGTTCGATGTCTAGGAAATTCATTTACTTAAATGATTAGTTCATTTCAGAATTAAAATTTCCTGATAATTTACCCAAGATGTTTATGTCTTTCTGTCTACAGTCAATAGTAAGATATTAAGGTTTTTGAGAAAAACTTTCCTGGATTGTTCTCCATATAGTGGAATTCAGTGGAGTACAATGGGTTGAAGGTCCAATTTAAATGCAGCTTCAAAGGGCTCTACACGATCCCAGACATGGAATAAGGGTCTTGTCTAGCAAAACGATTGGTCATATTGTGAAAAAAAAAACAATATGCACTTTTTAACCACAAATGCTCCTCTTGCACTGCTCTGTGATCTGTCATGCATCACTTTGGAAAGGTCACGCGGGGCGTAGGTGGATCACGCTATGGCGAAAAACTCTGTCGGACATCGTGGTTTTACCTTTTTTTGGTAAAGGGAGTTCGTTTTTTGCATGTTCGCTTTGTAGACACTGGATCGATACTATTGCCTATGTCACTTTCTAACGTGATAACACAGCAGTGAAACACGAGAACTTGTGCTTAAAAAGTATGTACATTTTTCATTGTTTTTTTTTTTTAAGAAAATGACAGATTGTTTTGCTATAGACAAGACCCTTATTCCTAGTCTGGGATCATGTAGAACCCTTTGAAGCTGCATTGAAATTGCAGTTTGGACCTTCAATCCATTGTACCCCAGTGAAGTCCATATGGAGAATGTTTTCCTCAAAAATCTTAATTTCTCTCCGACTGAAGAAAGAAAGACATAAACGTCTTGGACGATATGGGGACGAGTAAATTTGAATTCTGTACTAATCCTCAAATGTGTACCTTTTATACAATGTAAGTTGCTTTCAATAAAAGCATACAAATGCATAAATGTGAAATGTATAGTACTGTAGCAACTTCAAGAACAGATGATTCCCAAGAAATGCACAAACTGCTAAAGAGAATGTGATCCACTTTAGATAACAGCATTTGCCTATAAACCAGGGGAGCCCAAACCTGTTCCTGAAGATTCACCTATCTGCAGAGTTCACTTCCAACCCTGATCCAACACACCTGTGTGTAATTATCAAGCGCTCCTAAAGATCTTAATTAGCTGCTTCAGGTGTTTTACAGGATTGGCGCTGAACTTTACAGGAAGGTCGCTCTCCAGGAACAGGATTGGGCACCCCTGCTATTAACGTTCATAAAACGTACATATTGAAAACCTGGAGTGGAGTTGGAGCGGAGTCAGGCACTTACCCTCCTCCACACTGGAACAATAAGGGTCAGTCCTTTCTATTAGTCATTACACAGCCTCTGACCAGAAAAAACAGCCAGCAGAAAGGGGGACTTTGTGGGGGGCTGTTTCCTCAAAGTATCCCCTTACTCTCAAACAAAAGGCTTGTTCAGTCTGCTGAGTGTCTGAATGTGGACGACCCTGAGAGTGGGACAAGAGATAAACCAGTGAGGATCGGTTAGGAGAGTGAATTTTTTGAGTTACATTTTTATAAATAAAAAATGAATATAACATGAAATAAATTCATAAATTATTTTAATTGATTTTAAATATTTTTAATAAAACAAATCTAAAATGAGCCACTCTGTGGTCTTTGTGGTGCTATATGTATCATATATAATTATAAGAAAACCTTCAATAATGTCTTTTCAGAAGGTAGTGCAATCCGATTAGAACAAATCTAGGTCAAAATACGGCCTGATAGATGGAAATAAACGAAGCAGCGACAAACACAAACCCATTATTCACAGCTCTCCTTAGTCAGTCCTGGCCTTTGTCTACAAAACCCAGCCAACAGTTTTGGCAAGTGTGTAATCATTCTTCTGTCTGCATAATTCAAACGTGGCACACATGAATTATGCACACGGCGGAATGATTAGCGTCTGGATTTAGCATCGAGAAAAATAAACACTGAACAGTTTTAATTTGCGAGAGACTCTCAAAGGTTATGTATTTCATTGGTCTGGAGGGCCTTTATGTGATGAGCGGTGTGAGCAGAACTTCTAGATGCTAAACTGTTGTTTAAAAGGTAGATAGACGTGGTGGTTTGTGCTTGAAGGAGATCCCTTAGAGGGCAGGGGTGATGATATTGAGATATAATGACATAGTTGAGAAGTGCCATGTTGGGTAAACACAGGAAGGGCCTCATTGAGGAAAGAAAGAAAGAGACGAGGAGGGGTGAGAGAAGAAAATAAAGCCTGGAGGAGGAGTGTGCCAGCAAGCTGGTGTTGGTGTGCAAGGGGCTTCAGGCAGGACACAAGCCAGGGCTGACTGCCTATTGTATCAGCGAGACGGTCCCAAGAGAGATGCTTTTCACAAAACACCCAGTCCCATCCCAGAATGAAGAATGTGGCATCCGACCATTGCTAAACAGCATACATCAAAAGCTGAGGATACGCCACTGGTCGCACCAGTGAGGATATCCAAATTAATAATTAGCCTACACAATGCATTCGTACACAAACACACATTGATGTCATTAAGTCACAATACAGATTGTTTCAAAGCAGCTTTATAGTGATAACAGGAAAATTATGTAACAAAGTTTGTTTTGGCTGTACAGCAGCTCGAGAAGAAAAGAGTGTCATTGTTTAGTTGGAGTCGGTTCAGTGTTGATTTAGTTCTGTTGTATGAATCATCAGTTATTAATTACAGCAAATTACATTACAGCAAAACAGCTGTCTTTGATTGGACATTTTGGTGATCTGAATCAGGGGTTTTCAAATGTTTAATTCAGAGGGCATCCAAATGTATATCTCCTTGTGAGCGGCCTGTTTCCTAAAATAAGAAGTCTGCTATGTATTTTAATCGATGCAGAGCCAATTGTAATATGAAAAGCCATGATATGAAAAAATATGAGTTTACTAAATTAAGTATTTGTCATTTCTTTGTGAGTGTATTAAAGTCAAAACAAATTATTTAAATATTATCTGGAAAATATTTTATTTGAAATTTCTTTCTTTTTCTTTCTTTCTTTCTTTCTTTCATTTTGATATACAAATATAGATTTTATTTTATATTTTCTTTTTATATAAAAATATCTTCTTTTATTGTTTTTGTTTTTTGTTAATATGTTTATATGCATTTTATTTTTTTAATTTATTTGAATTCGTTTTTAAAAAATGATTTCTTGGAATCTAGGTAAAATAAAACATTAATGTTTTTAAATATTTTATTGATTTAGTTTCAACTAATGGAATGTTGGATGGATGGATGGAGGGAGGGAGTGACAGATAGATTGATTAAAAAATATTTATATTTTATATATATATATATATATATATATATATATATATATATATATATATATACATATATATATAAAAAATATATTTAAAAAATTATATCAACATAGTGTATCTATGTTGCTTCCTTTATATTCAATCACTAACTTTTTCTAGACCATTGATCTGATGTCATCAAATATGCAATAAAATAATCTTTTAAGTATATTTGTCAAAGTACAATTCATTTTAAGAAGTAAAACTTTTAAATAACTTATCCTACATGTATGTATAGCATATGGTCTAAAATTCTGTCACATGATTCCTTTCTTTTGTCTTAAAGCTCTTCAACAACACAGTAAAGTTAATAAACATTAGTATTGACAGCTGGGCTGTTTAAGAGGCACCTACAGCCACTGCTACTGGTCAGGACACAGATTCACCTCCCTCATGATTAGATTTAAGAGCTCCTGCGGTGAGTGTGGAACTGTGTACTCAGGTGACTGGGGGTAATTACTACAGGGATCCGTGCCTAAGGCACGCACTGTAAATGACAAGTAGGCCTAACTGGACGGGATAAAAGGGGAAGACACAGGAAATAGCATATCTAAAAGGGAGGATGAAAGAAACGAAAGTGCAGCATGGAGGGAAAGCAAAAAAAAAACTGTGCGACCCCCCCTCTAAGTTCATAAATGTTCACAAGCAGCTGCTACTTCTGAATGTGATGCTTGAGTGTTAGTTGTCTCCAGATTGAACGTCCACGTCTTCCTCTGGGACGTCGGAGCAGAAGTGTGGCCTCTCTGTGTGCCAGCATTGTCAGTCGCACGCATGCAACGATGCGGTCTCGGTGAGGCAGGTCTGAATGAGGTTCTTTGAGCTCATCCATTGTAAGAGACAGCTGGCCCCCCTGTTACTTCTTCCCTCACTGGGGGGCAAAGGGCACCCGGCACCAGGGGATTGTGTTTCCCGTCTCATTCATCTCCATTGAGAGAGAACGGCTCCCTCTCTCTGCTTCTCTCTCTGTCTGGGTCCCTCAGAATGACACATTGTTGTTGAGCAGATGACGAGGGTTTGCGCCACAGGCTCAGGAATGTGTGGCATGACTAAAGACTTTTTCATGTTTGGGGCTGAACATCAGTGAGGCCTATTCACACCATGTGCGAATTTCGATATGGAAAAACCCAAAAGATTATAAAATGAAACAATGAATCTCTATGTACAGTGAACATTTGTACTGTGAAGAATTGCTTTTTATTTATTCTGAGAGCAGGACTTTTTTCTTTTCTGTTTTTTTATAGGAAAAATTTATTACTCAGAGGATGTTCTTTTTATAGTTCCGGATATTTAATTTTAGTAACAATTATACTATTATACATAGGTACACTACTGTTCAAAAGTTTTTGTTTGATGAAAAATCTAGTTAAAACTCTAAGATTGTGAAAAATAAATGTTATTGCAATTATCATTGCAAATATTATTGCAAAATAACGTTTCTATTTTTAAAATATTTTAGAAAATTATTTGTTCCTGTGATGAATTTTCAGCATCATTACTCCGGCCTTCAGTGTCACATGATCCCTCAGAGATTTGATGCTTAAATAACATTTATTATTATTATCAATGTTGAAAAGAGTTGTGCTGCTTAACATTTTTGTGGATACCATGATACATTTTTTTCTTCCCAGGATTTTGGATGAATAAACAGTTCAAAAGAGCCATTTTTTTTCTTGAAATGGAAATCTTTTGTAAGTTTATAAATGGCTTATTGACCCCAAATTATTGAACAATGGTGTTTGTGTCAAGCTGTTTCTACCTAAAAAAAATGTAAATTCAAATGTAAATTTAATTTATTGTGAAATAAATTTGCAATTGTGGATGGATCGTTTAAAAAAAAATCACAATTTAGAAAAATGTCACATATGTGTCTCACATATATTTTTTGCTTCCATTTAATCTCATTGATGTCCAATGAAATGTAGGTATTTCATTTTTTCCTATTGGTCATAAATTGAATATTATAGTCAGAGTGAATAGCTATGATACAAGAAATGGTTTTGAATTATTTTATAGTTTAATTTAGTGTTTGGTCAAACTTGGTGAAAATGTATTTTATTTCATTTTCACCAAATTCTGCTTGCTTATTTCTCCTTTTATGAGACTTACACAAGCTTTTAAATCACACAATAAATATTTCCAAATACATCAGTTTAGCATAAGACATCTTTGAATACCAAATTAAGGACTTCATCTGCCATCTTGTATCTCATATCTAGTTCTTAACCCCTCGGGGCTCTACATAAACAAACTGATATGATATCCCCCATACCAGAGGAGGTGAGCTATCACAGTGCAAGTCAGTTTGGTCAGAAGCTGTGTGGCAGAAAAGTGGAAAGGAACCGAGTGACCAAACTGGGGTATTTGAGCTATTTTAAGTCATCCGTGTCTGTCTCTCTTAGATCAGGCTCCAAATATAGCTCCCCTACATCAAGCACTCAAAACAAGGCTCCTGCTCCTGGGCTCAAATCCACTTATATAATGTCGTCCTTATTCAAGAGGAGCTCAATCTCACCATCTGGGGCTGATCTCAGATGCCACCCTCCCCGTTTAATTCGGAGGAACTTCATTTTGTTTAGGCCCCTGCATTTATTTACGTGCTGCTGCCAGTACAAGGTCAATTGTCTGTGACACATGTTTTGAAAAATGACAGTGTAGGAGGTTGTTTGCTTCCATTTGGATGCGAAGAGCAAATTTGGGAAAAACAAACTGGGTGCAACCCAGAGGCCGCCCTCTGTATCCTGTCATTTTTTAGTACAATGGAACCAGGGGAAGTTGGAGAAGCTTCCCAGAGCTTTTTAGAGCTGTGTTGTGTCGCTGGGCTCTGAGGCTCCATCTAAGATTAAATTCTCATTACCAGGGACAATGTCCTCTGTGTGAAGACGCTGGTCAGAGCGATGATGATCTGTTCCGTCTGTTTTTCATCATCTTCTCCAGCACTCAAACACCTGCACCATTGGCCAAGTGTACAGAAGTGTATTGTTTTTGTTTTTATAAATATTGTTTACTGCTTTGTAAACAATACCAGAAGAATCGTGACGTTGATTTTATGCTCAAGAACCTTTTATTATTGTTATCGATGTTGAAAACAGTTGTGTACAATTTTTTTCCAGGACTCTTTGATGAATAGAAAGTAAAGAAAAAAGAAAAGAAATGAAAAAAAAACAGCATTTATCAGAGGGTATGTAACATTATACCATTCAAAAGTTTGGGGTCAGTAAAGATTTTCATTTAAATTTATGAAGGATCACGTGACACTAAAGACTGCAGTAATGATGCTGAAAATTTGCCTAGCCAACACAGGAGTAAATTACATTTTAAAATGTATTCAAATAGAAAACAGTTATTTTAAATTGTGGTAATATTTCACAATATTACTGTGCACATATATATATATATATATATATATATCGGGCATTTTATGTTTAAACAAAATATTCAAAAATATAAATTTCCTTAAGCTGCACTGTTTGCAACATATTAGTCTTGTTTAGTTTTCAGTTAAGTTTTCATTGTCTTACCACCTTACTCACCATTTGTCTTAGTTCTAGTCATTCATTAGTTGTCTTGGTTTCTAATTAGGGCACAGCCGTTCCCTTTAATATTGACCTTTCTCATTGATGTTTTGTAGACTATCGCTCTTTTTGTTTATTAAAATATATTTCTTGTTCATTCTGCATCATGCATCTCTGTGGATTCAACTACAAGCAACCCATGACAGAATGAGAGACCTGGAAAAAAAAGGATTTTGATGGGTGAATTTAATAATGGATATCCTCTCTGTCCATTTCCTCTGCTGGAGCAGGGGAATCGCTCCCTCGAGGATCACACTAGGGACTTCATATATCTGGCTTGCCTAAACCACTAACCCAACTGCTCGCTTTGCTTAATCTAAAACACAAGCCTCAACAAGCGGTTGAAAGCATGCCTGCCAGTGCAAGGTCCTTGAGGGAGCTTCGCTGAGTATATGGAGTGGGTGCTCATTCAAAAGGACTCACCTTTCACCATCTACCACGCTGAATCGGACATCGCCAGGCCCAGAGTCCAGCCAGCCGTCAGCCATGCCCATGGAAAAGTCAGAGCCCACCTCTGACTAGGACCCTAAGCCCACTGCAAAGATGGAGCCAGAGCAATCGCCAGAGGCTGTTTTCATCCAGGAACCTGAGCACAACATGGTGTCTGTACAGGTGTGTGAGCCTGCAACAGTGCCCGTCGTCGAGGGAATATTGGTGGAGTTCATCGGGATGGATTGGAGCACGGCCCACACTCCCATCCCTGAGGTACATACGCAGAGCTGGGTTGCTGAGGAATTAATGTTTAATGAGCTAGATGAGGAGTTGTTTGCTATGCTACAATCACCAATGGTCCCATCCAGTTCCAAGTCGTCCATCATTGGTTAAACCTAGCTCCAAATCATAACTGGTTAATCTTAGCACCGAGTCATCACTGGTTGAGTCCAGCCTCAAGTCTTCATCATCTAGCACTATGTCTCCTTTGTTGTGGATGGTTTCTCCACTCCCCTTGGCTAATGGATCTCTGAGCTCAACCTCAGCTCTCCCACCCATAGGCTTCACCTTGGTCCATCGGTCCCTCGGCTTCACCATGGACTGTCATCCCTCAGGCTTTGCCAGGCTCCCTCGATCTTCTGGCTACACCTTGGTTCCTCATCGCTCTGGCTCCGCATCGGATTTATGAGTCAGCAGCTGCACCTCAATCCTCCACCCCTTTGGCTCCTGTAGGCTCCGCATTCCCTCCGGTTCCACCTCGGTCATGCCTGCCTGCAACTCCGCCATGACCCTGGCTTTTCGGCTCCACCATGGTCTCCACCTCCATCATCTGCACTTCAGTCAGTCATTTCCCTGGTTCCAACCGACCACTCTAATTCTCCACCATGGACCTTCATGTCTGTATTCTGGGTCATCCTCCTGCTCCTCCTGTCTCTGCTCTTGCTCCTCCCACCTTCATCTCCTCTTCGTAGATTCAACTCCTTGATTCAACTACAAGCAACCCATGACACATATATTGAAAATATATTTTGGGCATGAATAGGTATTACTTTTGCGCTCTAGCAACCTCTTAGCAACCACCCAGTACACTCTAGCAACACACTAGAAACCACCCAGAAAACCTTTGCATTATAACAATGAATAATACAACTTTTTTTTATGAAATATAAAAAAATCTAATTAGCTTTTTTGACAGGCTCCATACCCCCTCCCATTTTTCCTGTTTATGCCACGTTTTTCTTTCTGTCATATTGTTTGTATTTTTTGTACGTGTCTATTGTAGAACTGCTTTCTTTCATCTTGAAGCTTGGCCTTGATACTACCTTAAAATCATATATAAAGGTCATAGCTGTGGTGAATTGGTGTTTCTGGCCAACATAAAGAAAATTATGTTTGGGTAGATTTTGCAGTAGAAGCACTCGAACGTTTTGTTTGTGACATGTAGTACTTTGTGTTTAAACCCCCCTGTGGCACTGACAGACTCAAGAGCAGGTCTTTTGTTTCTTCCATGTGCAGGTGCACTGCGAAAACAGCCACATTGGAGGAGTGGTTTGATATAGGAATATCCTTTGTCTGCTGGAGGTTTGTTGATTCTGTTCTTATGGGTGGAGCATCAGGGCCGCATTGTGACGCTGCAGTTTTGGGGAGCAGCTGGGCTCGGGGTAGGAAGATCCGTTAAACAGGCACCTTTTGTGGATCAGCTGTTTCTGTCAGTGCTTTGTCGATCTCCATTGACTCTCCCTCCTCCTTTAACCCAGACCAGAGAGCGGTTTTGACATGCTAATGCCATGCCTGCAACGCACAGCCCAGCTGGAGAGTTCTGTTCCTTAGATGTGGAAAGTGGTTGGGAGAAAAAGAGAGAGAGAGAGAGAGAGGCACCAGGATGAAGCGTGCCACAGTCAAGGATTATGGAAATGATCCTGTGTCTTTTTTTAGGCCCTCACACAAACTCTCTCTCTCTTTCAGGCTTGATACTGTACTTGAGCTGAGAGATTGGGTCAGCTTTAAAAGCTGTAATGTATGTATTCAGATCAGAGTGCAATATGGGAAAACTTTAGACAACTAAAAGCTTTATGGGCAGAACGTACTTAATATGTGCAAAGCAAAGGTTGCCATTCTAGTATTGTCAGTGTAAATCTTTTCTTCACAACAGGAAACTGGAATGAGATGCTACGGTCCTCTTTCTTGATGACTTTTGTTGTTGCATTGACAAGTAACCTTTGCTGGGATAGTATAAATAGGTTGATGTAAAAGTTTAAGTAATGACAATGATTAGTCTTTTAATATAACATGCTAAAACTTAAAAAGTAAACTATATATTAAATTATATTAATGAACGAATGAAAGAATTAACTAATTAAAAATGATAATAATTATTGTCATTACTAAATATTTCATTACTAATTACAGTAGTTGTCATAGTGTATTATTGCTATTATTGAATATTTAATATAAAATAATTTAAAAGCTTTTAACTGTTACTAACAAATATTAACCATTTTATACTTTATTAATGTATTATTATTCCTATTATTTTGAATATTTCTATTAATTATTCCAATAAAACACATTTAATTTATTTATTATTATTATTATTATTATTCATTTGTCATAAAACTGCTATAAATGTGATTCAAATAATGACAAATATAGCATCCAAAATAAATCCTCTCTCTTGAATACATGCAATGTAAAATATTAACTTTGAAAATATTGAAAAAAAAAAAAATTCTGACATGTTATTTGTCAGATACCCAATTATTAAAGAAGGTGGGAGCTGAATTGCTCACTTTTATGTGGTCTTATATGGGATTGTTATTGGCAAAGTGGCCATTCGCAAGAACACCGCGGGCGGATTGGCACCTAACTGCACTGAATAAATGCTTCTGTCAAATGTGTATGCAACTTGCTTCCAAAAGGCATTTGTGGTTTGTGCAAATATATGATAAATGCATTCAATATGCATGGTAATATCATGGGAGGATTTGAACACATCTTCACAGTCCACAAGATGTGTGGTTGTGCAACTTTATATACATGAAGCAGAATAGAATGTTGGTTGGTCTGTTGTTGTTTTTGCCATGTAAATGAATAAGGCCGTAACATGTGTATGTTGTTTGATTTCTAACTGAATACCTTCGTGTCATTTGACACATGTCTCAGAGTACTGCAAGCTCAGTCTGCCTCCATGTCCTCCACCAATACAGCATCTGATTGGCTGTAGACATCCTCACCCTTCCCTTGGTTCTCCACAGCAATCTGTCAGTCCCGTGTGACTGTGACATCTGCGTATGGGCGACTGGAGGATTAACACTTGACAAAAGGGCAGCCTGCAACCTCCATCACGACGTGCATGCTTGATCCTTTTTGTAGTCCATTTGAAACACACAACCTAACATCTCAGATGCATTCGCACATTATGGGATTTTAACCTAAATGTGTGTTTTTAGGCTTTTAACCTTTTGTTTACATGGAGTTGTCCAATGCAACTATAATCCATTCCTTCTGGTAACTACATCTGTAGTGATAAAAACAGCAATAATTGTCTTGCAATACATATTTGAGAGAATTTAAAAGCAGGTTTCTGTCAAATTTGTGGCATTTCCATTGTCAGTTTTTTGACAAAAAAATCCCTCTACAGTGCTAGTTTTCTAGTATGTATTTAAATCATACACTATGCGTCAGAGATTTGTAGGTCGTTTTCCCTCGCTGTTTTGACTCCACGGGTGAGGACACAGTCTCTTGGACGGTACCTGGGCGACAGGTGGCGAATCAGCAGTGCTTCCCTCCTCATAGCGTAGCAGTGTATGTGCGCGTGTTAGCAGCGGGGCAGATTAGAATACAAATTTAGCCCAGAATATCTGATTCATTTATGTGGAAAATGTAGTGGATCTTTATGGTTAATCAATATATGGAGTTGTTTTTAGAGCAATAATCTTTATGTGTACCTAGACGTTTACCTTACTAATGGCAATCGTGTAGCTCAAACGGTGGTGGTCATGAGTTCCGAAGGGAATGCATGTGTTGTTAAAAGGTATTTGAAACTGTAATAACATAAAGTAGTAAACTACATTGATTCATTTCAGTTAGCAGTATTTATCCAGCACGAAAACAATAAAGAAAACATTTATGGTCACAGAATCTACACTCTGGCCAAATGCTGAGTTGTTTCAATCCAAATCTGGGTCAAATTTGCACAAATTTAAAAATTTAACCCAACTGCTGGTCCAATTTGGATTGAAACAACCCAGCTTTTTTAGAGTGTATATTTATGCTGTAAAAATAAAATAAATTAATACTTTTTTTCAGCAAAGATGCATTAAATTGATCAAAAGTAACAGTAAAGATAAAGCTTTATCATCACAAGAATAAATTACTTTTTAAAATATATGAAAACAGAAAAGATATTTGAATTTGTAATAATCTTTTACAATATTAGCCTACTGTTTTTACTGTCTTCTTGAGCAAATAAATGCAGCACTAGTGAGCTTAAGAGACTTTCAAAATCATAAAAGGAAATATTAACAACCCAAAATTTGAACAGCTGTATATATAATTGTATTTATGTGTGGCAAGCAGGATGGGGCTTTGAGCTGTATGAACGAAGCAAGGTCAGGTACCTGCGTGCCATACCGGTTTCGAGTCCCACCGAGGAGCTCCGGGAAGGATAAAAGGAGAAGTGCCGACACTGAAGGACGAGAGAGGACAAGCCAGTCCTGGGACATTTATGTTGGTGTTTTATGTTTATATACGGCAGTCATCCGTGATGGGCTGCTGCTTTACTTTCGTTTTGTAGTTTGTTTATTTTTGGATTAAAGATGTTGAACATTCACCGTTTTTTTTTTAGCTATTAACAAAAACTGAAATACGTGGATATGAAATAATAATTTCAGCTGAGATTATTTAAAAATATTTCATCCTAAAGTTTCCCGTATGGAAAACTTGTCTTTTATAATGTATAAAACAATTACCTAGTTCTGGCATGAAACTCTAAATGGCGCAGGCTGATAGGTCCTTAACTCATTTGGTAGCGATCACAACATTATCTACATAGCACAGCTGATTGTTTGCTGTTGTATCAGAGGCCAAAATGAGCTGCGGCTCGACATTCAAACAAAAAAACTGGTTTTTGTTGCTGTTAGCAGTCTGCAACGTGCTTTCAGAAACCCTCCACCTTCCCCAGCTCCACCTGTATAGATCTGCTATGGGAGTTAATAAATGTATGTTACATGAGCAGCAGCAGCATGTCTTACCCGAGAGCATGTTGACAGAATTGGCCTGACAAACATTTCAATGATATTACAGTAACACTGAAGTACTCTGAGGTAATTTTCACAATACAGTCGATAAACGAGAGGCGAGATGCAGCAGTTTGTATGAAACAAGAAAGTGCGAGTCTGTTGTGTGATATGAAAGACATGAATTATTATATTATTTAGGCTATATAACTGAAGCTAACTAATAGTGATATGTGCCTTAAGTGACAAAACGAGTCTTAACACGTAATATAGGGAGTTTTCGGGAACAAAATTGTGTAACGATTCAAATGTATGAGTATTATGAAGTATGCTTGAGAGGTTGTGAAATATTGTGGGCATCTTGAGACTGCCTTTGTCATGCTGTCTACTCTTCAGGAAGGGATGGTACTGTTTGTTCATATGTACATAACAAAATGATTAGATAAGAGACCGAGTGACAAAGAGTCTCTTGTCCACAAGTTTAACATCTGACTTGTGAATGGTGTGTGTTCTAGGTTTGCCGGCGCAGGATCACATGCTAGATGTTTCACCAAATCTGCATTTCATACATGACATTCATTAATCCGAGTGCAATGTTCAGTGAGCGCAGTGTATACTAAACAACACTTCACCTTAAAACTGGTTTAAAGTCCAGTGCGCATCCTTGAAGTTGCTTGACTTTGTTCCTCACGTCAAATCTCTTTCGCTCAACATGAACACACGGTAGCGTTCAGAATACACACTTGCAGCCCTTTGTTTAAACAGCCATCCAGGATTTGCTTCTTGTAGCTGTTTTGTTAAATACATGAGCAGGGTGCGCTTACACTAAAAAACAAACAAACCGTAGTGCATGTGTTTTCACTTTATTACACAATCCTCTAATTTCCAGACCTCCCCTAACATAACCACTATGGTGAAGTGTGGTCTATGTCAGCTCGCTTATGTCTGTAATAACACAGGTGACCAGGCGCTGCTCAATAATACCTCAAAAAGGAGGGCAAAATAATACTGGTGTATTACAATGATTTAGGGATATCTATTGTACAGTGTTTGTTTGGTTAAAACAGAGATTATTCTTTCAGCACAACACTCTCTCTCTCTTTCTCTCTCTCTCTCTCTCTCTCTCATTTCACCCGCCTTCATAATCAAATTAGGGCTCATTCCAGGCAGAGGACTCTCGTCTCGCACAGGCGCACAGTCGACTACGCCCTCCAACTGCATTTGTTTTCCTGGTAAATTGTGGCTTTTACTGAGAGGATGTTGTGGGTGGATTCTGAGCTCACAGGCATGTAAAAGTGGATATTAGATTGTCTTCGTTCTGTCATGCCAGTGAGACGCCCGTTTATTTGCTTTCATGCAAATAAATGCGAAATAGTTGTCATCGTAGTAGCTTGTATACACGCACCATTTCCAAAAAAATAAACAGGGGTTTATACATGAAATTAAATATACATAAAAAAGTTCATACATGAAATGAATAGTGCTTATTTTAGCCAGTATGAAATGCACAGAATTTTTTAAGAGAAATTAAATTTACAAACATTTAAATGCAAAACAACTTTGCATGTTATTGCATAAATACTGCTACTATAATTCATATCTTTTTTATTAATAATCATAAGTAAGATTTTACAATAAGGTTTCATTTGTTAACATTAACTACATTAGTTAAGAAGAATTATTTATACAGCATTTATTTATATTAGTTAATGTTAATTTCAGCATTTACTCAAACATTTCAAAAGTTGCATCTGTTAATGCACTGACAACTATTTTTATTAATTAACATGAACAAAGGTTAATAAATGCTGTAAAAAATATTGGTAACGCTTTATTTTAGAGTCCTTGTTCTGCATGTTACATGCAGTTACTGTAGTTTTAACTATAAATTATGCATAATTACATGCAACTAAGCATAAACCAAACCCTAATCCCAACCCTAACCCTAGAGAGTACATGTACATTGTAAAAAAAAATAATAATGTGGTTTTAACTTGAAAAAGTAAGTTACCTGGTTGCCTTAAAAAATGAGTTGATTGAAATTAAAACATGAGTTAATACAATGAAGGAGTTTGATTTAATAAATAGAAACTCAAAATATTAAGTAATCTGAACCACATTAATTATATCTAAGTTGATTTGACAAAAGAAAAAAAGTCATGATAACAAATAATACATTTTTTTCAGTCCTTAAATGTATAATTACACTGTAACACAGAAACCTTAAAATAAAGTCTAACCAAAATATTTTGCATTAATGCATTAGCTAATGTTAAAAAAGAAGACCTTTTTGTAAAGTGTAACCTGGTTATAATCATAAATAAAAAATGATGCAAAGTTTATTTATACAGTATAAAACATAACATGCATCATATTTTATTTAATAGTAGTATAAATAAATATAATTCATTTTGTTTTCCATCTTTGTAAATACATAAATAAGAAAATAAATACACACAATATTTTACTTGATGATGATAATGATAATAAAATTACACAATTTTATGTTTTCTGTTATGAATACAGAACAGAAACCATAAGATGCAGCATATGTTATTTATTAAAAATAAGTAATAAAATGATAACAATAAAATAATGCATCTGATGTTTTGTTGGAATATAAAGATTTTTTACTATTGTTTAATTTAAAATTTAGACAAAAGAATAATTAAAATTGTCTCAGCACATCATAAGAACAATCAGTATCTGTCGCCTTTGTAAAAAACAAACAAACAAACAAAATATGTTTAAAATTGCATAATGGCTTTGGTAATCGAAAACTTTGCACACTGCGTCCACATCAGCAGGTGTCATGTCCAACATCACTGCCATTTAAACCAAAGACTGAGTCCACCTTTAATGCATCACACAATATCACATTGTGAAACCACACTTTTTTAATATTTGCCCAAAAGATGCACTTGATATGATGTTACATAATGCTGACAGCTCTACATGTGAGCCTCATTCAGAGCGATGGAGCTCAGCAAACACAAATGCAGTTTGTTCTGGTATAATTACCTCCAAAGCTTATGTAAGTCCTGTGTGACACACCTTACTGAGGAGCTGGTACAGGCTAAACCAGGGACAGTGCGCTATAATTAGATAAATAATAATCAAACCTAAACCCAGCTGTCGCCAGGAGAGACACATCTCTCCTATTGACTGAAATGTTATATAAAGGATTGGATGAATTACTGAATAATTAATCTGGACCATACACTTTTGGAGGAAAGCACTGGTGATATATTCAGCCATAATGATGGATGACTCATTTTCAGATGCTGATCGTTATTTGATTATTAATTTCTGGGTTGGAGGGAGGAGGAGTATGTGAACTGCTGTCGTGTTTCACAACCACAAATCATTTATAATGAGGTACCTGGAAAAAACGAACCAGCTTTGCAGAGTTTGCTCTTTGCAATGTAGGCCTATCCAATTTCATTATGTTCTCATCTAAAGTGTCGCGGTTCACAATTGGAATAGAAGAAACCTGTAACCAAATACGAAAACATGTTTTTATGACTCAGCACACGTTACACGTAACCTTTAATCTTGAAGTGTCAATGAGCATCAGTCTCCAGCTGTATGAATTGCACGGCATCCCTGATGTTTCTCGTGCTGTCATCTGGCGCCATCTAGTGGCTACAAATATATGGTAATTTTATTATGATAAAGTTTCATTTTGGTTTTATGCTGAGACACTGCTTTTTCTATGTTTTACTTTTCATTGTAAAATCATTGTAAGATGTTGAAAACAGCAGATTTGTCTGAAAAACTATGCAATGCCATACCAATATTTTATTTAATAATGACATATACTTTTAATATGTATACACGTAGCCTAATATATTACTGAATCATACGGATAGAACGAAATATTTAAAAAAAAACGCCCAAATGTCTAAATATTTCGTTTACAAATATTCCCGCGCGACTCCGCCTACCCGTGTGACGTCAGACACTGCTCAACGTAACCATAGATATTTTATACTCTAGTATTTCCACTCTCGTAGGTTCTTTTCTGTTGGCAACCATTTGTCTTACTCACAGAAAAAAAATTGTAAATGTAGAATAAAAGTTGGATATGTAATTATGTCAGTATTTATATATGATAATCCAACGTTAACGTTTTCGTGTCAGGTGGTAGGCTATACTAATATCATAATTTCAGAAAAAATTAAACAGAAATTAAATTATGTTTCTATGGCGCTTTGTGTTAAAGTGTGTTAAAATAGAAATTGGAATATTAAAATAAGGAATTGATATCGAATAAGGAATTGGTCGGCCTTTGTATAAATATATATTTGCATTTGCCTATTTAATACATATGGACTCAAAAAAGCAATTAAAAACGTCAACATAAATTCAATATAAACGAACCATCTTCACGGCACGTTTGTTTGGGTCTCAGAGAAATGCGGAAAAGCGCCAAAACAACACGTGATGCGAGATCTGAGTTTTTAACTCTAGCTTTGCCACTCTCCGCTACACTGCTAGATTGTGGGTTATAACGTAGAATTAACACATTATGATAGTTAACAATGTATTGCGATATTTTATCGCATACTTTCTATATCAGTTACATTGATTTAGTCTATTTATTTATTTTTATCTTACTGAAGATACTATAAATTGCATGCAGAGATTATGGGCAAGATTGAGTCTGGAGAAATAACCTGAAACTTGCTAGAGATTGCAAGATAATACTCATTTTATATAGATGATATCAATGAAAATTTTAAATAAACTAGACTAGGCCTATAAACCAGAAGAGGTGAATGTGAGCTCACATTTAGACATGTTTCATGCAGGGAATGTGACAGTAAATTAAGTACGTTTAAAAAAATATCTACTAAAAACAATAACCTTATCAATGTAACTGATATAGAAAGTATGCGATAAAATATCGCAATACATTGTTAACTATCATAACGTGTTAATTCTATGTTATAACCCACAATCTAGCAGTGTAGCGGAGAGTGGCAAAGCTAGAGTTAAAAACTCAGAAGTATCAGATCTCGCACCACGTGTTGTTTTGGCGCTTTACCGCATTTCTCTGAGATCCAAACAAACGTGTAGTGAAGATGGTTCGTTTATAATGAGTCGGTTGGTGTTTTTAATCTACGGTTTTTAAATATTTAAACGGAACGAGTTCAGGTACAGTTAAACGTTTTTTCCATTTCTGCTTACATTGCACCTCGCGAGACACTTGCACCAACATGGAAGTTCACTGCAATGTTATATAATATGTTATGGTCCTCTAATCAACGGCTTTCAATTATAAGCCAACTCAAATACACTCGGAAAGGCTATACTAGCACGAATATGCTATAGACTCATTAGCGAACTGTATTTTGCTTTTGTTTACAAGGTCATCGTGCGTTACATTTTGTCCTCTGAACATTATTATGCTGCGATGTTTCAGAATTTCAAGAATAGACATTTGCACTAGTAACAATGTAATGTATCATTCTTGATATCAAGAATTGTATTTTTACTAGTGAAATCTCACCATAGGCTGCCATTCAAATTCAATTGTTGATATCAAGAATTGAATTCTTACTAGTTGAAATTCCAGTTTCACATATCAACAATTGAATTGCTACTAGTAAAAATATTAATTTCTGATATCATGAATGTGGTTGTTACTAGTAAGAAAGCTGTTTTAGATATCAGAAATTATATTGATATCAGGAATTCATTTCAGATATCAGAAATTAACATTTTAACTAGTGAAAATGTAATTGCTGATATCACAAGTTAATATCCTGAGAATGAATAAGTCAAAACGGCTTGTCATACGGTCTTCCCCAAAATTATAATTAATGATTTACTTACTTGTGTCAGTGTCACATACATAGTCAAGACAGTTATATATTAAAATTTAGTTCATAAAATGACTTGTTCATCATAGAAGAGGTGTATTCAAGGCATTTCTATGGTTTTGATCAACTTAGCAGTTCAAGAAAAGAATGTATTTTGATGTCTCATTGTTGAAATAGACATCACTGTCTTTTGTACCCTGACAGACACTGTTGAATAATGAAGTATATACTCGTGACCGGTGGTGTGATATCTGGCATTGGTAAAGGGATTATAGCCAGCAGTGTGGGCACTATCCTCAAATCATGTGGCCTGCATGTCACTGCTATCAAAATCGACCCCTACATCAACATCGATGCAGGCACTTTCTCTCCCTATGAGCATGGTAAGTGCAGACTACATGCAAATAGATTTAGCTCATTAGAATTTTTTTGTTGACAATACAGAAATATGAACTGCAACATGAGATTTAGTTTGGAACATTATTTTAGGCTACAGCACATATAGAGCATAACGTACTGATGGCTTTGACAGCTGTCTTTTGTTTAAATCAGTGTCCAAATGCTACAGTCAATCCCTCTGACACTCTATTTACCAGGTGAGGTGTTTGTGCTCGATGATGGCGGCGAGGTTGACTTGGATTTAGGGAATTATGAACGTTTTCTGGACATTCGGCTAACCAAGGATAACAATCTGACGACGGGGAAGATTTATCAGTCTGTTATAACCAAGGAGAGGAGAGGGGATTACTTGGGCAAAACTGTACAAGGTGAGTTAGCTACACAACAAAGTCATGAGGATGTTTGGAGCATAATATGAAATATGGCATGAGGAAACAGGCCTACAGAACAGGTCTAGTCTGTATTTGTATTTTTTTAATACCGTTCAAAAGTTTGAGTTGTTTTTTTTAGTTGTTTGTGAGTAAATGGATGAAGCATATCCTCCTCTGATTGTATTGCAAAAGTTTAAGCATCTGTTGTTCACTATAAATGATTCTGAGGATATTATATAAAAGTATGATATGGTGTCATTAAGGTGAATATTAATTTTTTTTTTTTTTTTTACAGTGGTACCACACATTACTGATGCTATACAGGAATGGGTCATGCGGCAGGCTAAGGTCTCGGTAGATGATGACGGTGTTGAACCAGAAGTCTGTGTTATTGAGGTATATCTGTTTGTGCTGTTCACTTTGAGGAAACAGTTAAAATTGTTGCTACTAAGGACAGTGCCGTAGTTATTAAATGTAAAAGAAAAATCTGAATACATGAAGAATGTTCAATAAAAAAGTCCCCTGTATTGTACAACTACTTAGGTTAGCTGGAATGCTAAGTTAAATAATCCTGGGTTACATTTATCTACAAGATTTATAAACTTTTTTCCACCACTATTGGAGTTAAAACTAATAAATACAATTGTACTATAATATAAATTTTTTTAAACAGATTTATTTACATTTTTCCACAGCTTGGAGGTACAGTTGGAGATATTGAGAGTATGCCTTTTATTGAAGCTTTTAGACAGTTTCAGTTTAAAGTCAAACGGGAGAACTTTTGTAACATCCATGTCAGTCTGGTTCCTCAGGTAGGAAACTTACTTTTGTTTTTACTCATCCAAAAATCAAAATTTTGTCATTGCTTGTTTACCCTCAAGTTGTTCCAAACTTGTATTAGTCTCTTTCTTCTGCTGAACACAAAAGAAGATATTTTAAAGAATTTGAGTAACCAGACAGTTGACGGCACCCATTGACTTCCATAAAAAAAATACTATGGAAGTCAATGGGTGCCGTCAACTGTCTGGTTACCAACATTCTTTAAAATATCTTTTGAGTTCAACAGAAAAAAGAAACTCATACAGGTTTGGGTGAGTAAATGATGACAGTTTTTTTTTTTCATTTTTGGATGAACTATGCCTTTAAATTTAAACATTTCTGGTTAAAAAGTAATTTATTTGAGTTTGAAACAAAAAAAGCAACTACTGTGGCCTTTGGATGTATTTTCAGCCCAATTCAACAGGAGAACAGAAGACCAAACCCACACAGAACAGTGTTCGAGAGCTTCGTGGACTTGGTCTGTCACCTGATCTGGTCAGTCTTTACTCTCTATTCACAGGGGTGTCAAACATACGGCCCACGACGGTGTCCAATCCGTCCTGGGGAATGATTTGAACAATAATAGAAAAGTTTTATATTGGCCGATCTCTATACCTTACTTGACTGCTTTGCAATCATTTCCCAAAATGTCATCTGTATGGGAATATTACGATTACGAAGTCTGTAAACAGGACATTAACACAGGCCAGACGTTGCATGCTGAAGACTGACCCAAAGAGGAGCACAAAAACTGTACCAGGCACAAAAAACTCAGGAAGAAAAGGAAGAAAAATATATATGCAATATATATATATATGTATATGTGTGTGTGTCGGAATTGGCTTGTAAATAAAATCGGAATTAGCCATGAAAAATCAAAATATTCACTGTAAGAAAAAAAAAGTAGTTATCACAGAACAGTGCGTTTTTGTAGTTTTTTTGCCACTAAATTTGTAGATTGTATGGCTAATATTAATGTAGGCTAAATGTCAGCGCACCAAAATTAAAAAAAAAAAAAAAAAAAAAAGGTCATTCGGCCCGCACATGGTTATATTTTTCCCATCCAGCCCTCAACCTTAAATGAGTTTGACACCTCTGCTGTTTTATATGCTGTGAAAAGCCAATCCATGTCAAGTCACTCTAGTTCTGAGAAATAATTATTTTTGTTGCAGATTGTTTGTCGTTGCTCAACTCCATTGGACACTGCTGTCAAAGAGAAAATCTCCATGTTTTGCCACGTAGAACCTGAACAGGTGATCTGCGTACATGACGTGTCCTCAATCTACAGAGTACCTATACTGCTGGAGGATCAGGGCATTGTTGACTACTTCTGTCACAGACTGGACTTGCCAATTGAGATGAGACCTCGAAAAATGCTCACAAAGTGGAAGGAGATATCAGACAGGTTTGTGTTGTTTCCATCTGCATAAAAAGGGATTCTTTCATCATTTACTCAAACTTGTATTTATTTCTTCTGCTGAACACAAACAAGATATTTTGAAGAACATGAGTAACCAAACAGTTGATGGATCCCAATGACTTCCATAGTATTTTTTCCCCCCATACTGGAAGTCAATGGGGTTCTTCTGTGTTCAGCGGAAGAAAGAAATTCATTCAGGTTTGGAACAACTTGGGTGAGTAAATGATGACAGAATTTTCATTTTTGGGTGAACCATCCCTTTAACAGTCCCAAAAACTGCAATCTTCTAACAATTCCAAGGTTTTTGCAGCTGTATTGAGCGACCCGTCTTTGTTCCCTAGGTCTGACCGACTCCTGGAGCAAACTTCCATCGCTTTAGTAGGCAAGTACACCAAACTGGCAGATTCGTATGCCTCTGTTATTAAAGCATTGGAGCACTCTGCCCTCGCCATCAACTATAAGCTAGAGGTCAAGGTAAGGAATGATAGAACAACTAGAAGCAATTTCCTGTACTTTTATGATGCAGGTGATAGTTTTGTCTATGAATTTCAGTTAATTGTAATTTTGCAAATAAGGATTAATTAATTTTGCTTACACTAAACATCATACATATATTTGCGTATGTGCAAAACCTAAAAAAAATGGTACCTTATTTCAGTACATAGATTCAGCAGATCTGGAGCCAGCAGCGTTGCAGGAGGAGCCGGTTAAATACCATGAGGCCTGGCAGAAGCTCTGCAGTGCTGAGTGAGTGTGTCCTCAAAATACTCTAGACAAATCACTAGAAAATGATGCACCTTACAACATCTGTTCAAAAGTTTGGGGTCGGTAAGATCCTTAATTGTTTTCGAAAGAAGTCTCTTCTGCTCACCAAGGCTGCTTTTATTTGATCAAAAATGCAGTAAAGAAGTAATATTCTGAAATATTATTACTATTTAAAATAATATACCTATTATATATTTAAAAATGTAATTTATTCCTGTGATGGCAAAGGTGAGTTTTCAGCATCATTACTCCAGTCTTCAGTGTCACATGATCCTTCAGAAATTATTCTAATATACTGATTTGGTGCTCAAGAAACATTTCTTAATATCAATGTTGACAACTGTTGTTCTGCTTATTTTTGTGGGAATCTGATACATTTTTTCATCATCTTTGATGAAGAGAAAGTTTAAAAGAACAGCATTTATTTGAAATAGAAATCTCTTGTAACATTATAAATGTCTTTACTGCCACTTTAATTTTTTTTTAACACATCCTTGCTCAATAATAGTATTCATTTCTTTATAAATATATCTTACTTCCCTCCCGCTGATGTCAGTTGAACTTTATGGACTCTTGGACAATGTTAACCATTATCCAAATAGTAATTTAGGCCTTGTTTTAAGTCTTGTATTAACTCTCACAATTCAATCAATACTTGATGAATAAAATTGAGTCCTGCTTTTACTACTTGAAATGTAAATATAAATGGATTGTTATTGTAATGCATTTCACTTTGATTTTAAATGTTGGTGTAATCTGTGAGAATACACTTGTATGTAATAATCTAACTTGGTTAAGGTTGTTAGTTGGAATATTTATTTATTGAAAACTCATTTGAATGTTTATATGGTTGTTAGTGGGGTTCTTGTTCCTGGAGGCTTTGGTGTGCGAGGCACTGAGGGAAAAATCCAAGCCATTAACTGGGCGAGGAAACAGAAAAAGCCGTTTTTAGGTAAGAAATTATGTTCAGAATGGTGAACTTTAGGTTCAGTGCTAGTGACAAAATATGAGGTAATCGTAGCAATCCTGTGGTCACATTTGAAATCAACCCTGTTTTGCAGGTGTTTGTTTGGGCATGCAGCTGGCAGTGTGTGAATTTGCTCGTAATGTACTCGGCTGGGAAGGTAACAACACGCATGCAAGATTTTCTGATTTGTCTATTGTTTAAGTGTTTTTAAATTAAAGTGTTCAATTTTTATTTGGACTCTTTCTCTTAACAGATGCCAATTCTACAGAATTTGATCCTGAAACCAAACATCCAGTGGTATGTATTGCTTTGGTAAAACAAATGAGCATATCTGCATAATGATTCCTTTTTTTTCCCTGGTGTTTTGACAGCCGTTTGTTTAATCCAGGTGATCGAAATGCCTGAGCACAATCCTGGACAGATGGGAGGGACTATGCGGTTAGGAAAAAGACGCACCTTATTCAAAAACACCTCCAGCGTTCTTCGTAAGTTGTGGTCTTTTCTGCCATGTTAAAAAGTGAAGGTCACATATCACAAAAATAGAAACTGATTTAAAGGTTTTAAATATGGATGTATGCATGATATTTGAATTTTGTTGTAGGAAAGCTGTACGGCGATGTTGAATATGTGGACGAAAGGCATCGACATCGCTTTGAGGTTCACAATAAAAAATATTTTTTTGCAAAAAAAAAATGAGCTCCATTAGCCGTATTAGCTCAATCAGTTCCGTTTGCATTTCTTCAGGTGAATCCAGAACTGAAGCACCACTTTGAGGAAAGAGGCTTTCGATTTGTGGGTCAGGATCTGGAGGGAGAGCGGATGGAGATCATTGAACTTGAAGGTCGGTGCATGTCCAGTTTCTGAACTGTATTGAGAAGTTGTCTGTCAGTATTAGCTTCAGCTCGTTTCTTCTGTCACAGCAGATCACACTTATTTTGTCGGCGTGCAGTACCACCCAGAATTCACTTCTCGCCCCATCAAACCATCACCTCCTTATTTTGGCCTTCTACTGGCAGCATCTGGGAAACTACAGAACTACCTACAGAAAGGATGCCGGCTCTCACCACGGTTTGTTGCCTAATAAATTCTCTCATATCAACTTAACTATTTAAAATGGAGACAAGCAGTCTCGTTATCTTGTTTTTCTTCTCTCTCCCAGAGACACGTACAGTGACCGAAGTGGCAGTAGTTCACCAGACTCAGAGATCTCTGAAATCAAATTTCCATCACTCTCTTAAAGGAGGAATATTCACATATTTATGACATGAAATGATGAACTTGAATAAATGAATAAAAAAGACTTGTGTCATTTTTAAGTGTTCTGTGTACAGTGATATGCTTACAATAAAGTCTTATGAGTGACTAAATAATATAATATGCGGCAAGAACAGAAGAAACGTACACCAGAAGAGTGCAGAGCTTTAGAAGTATACTCATATAAGAATTAAACATTGTATCAGAGAAAACTAGATACTATGTTCATCTCCCCGTCTGGAAAGATGTTGGTAATTTACAGTAAAAAAAAAACAAAAAAACATTGACTTCTATTGTAAACACAGTACTGTAAATGCAAATTATGTTTGTTTATTTTATTACAAAAATGTGCTTTGGAAGAAACGTCTTATTCCGCAAAAGAAGGGCTTTTTGTTTTTTATTTTTACTATTTTTTAAACTGTGCTTTTATTTTGTAAATCTCCATTTCCTCAGATCTCGCGACATTGCGACTGAGCTCCGTTCGCCAGAAGAGGCGCCTGTAGAAAGAACAACATCAACTTATATGGGCTTCTGAATAATTCCAATTTATAAATGACGAAGATGGAAAGATAATACAAGCTTATTTGGATCAGGTACTACAGTAATTTACCGTCTAACAGGATTATATGAAACAAAAGGAAAGCATCACGAGACGTGGATTGGCACCAATGTTTACTCGCTAGCTGCTAATATGTTGATCTGAAGATGATCGCTGTGCGGTGATGAATAACGGCAACCACGAAGACACTCCGGAAAAAAATAAGATTTATTTGTTCATTTGTATTACTACATCTATTAATATCGCCATTAAATCCCAATTTGTTACAGTAGTTTAAGTTAATCATCTCAGAAAACATCAGCAAAGCTAAAAAGCTAAAGTCGTTAGCCTGCAGAGCAGATGACAGTTCTGTGATGTTTTCCTAGTGAGCTCTGTGCATTGAGTACCTGTAAAACTTCTTGGTTTTACTGTTGCTCTTAATTAAATTAAAATAACATTTAAGCTATGTTATCAATAGGATGTATTGACTCAACTCAATATAATCTTAATATATTTTTTTGTTGTTTGTTTTTTGCAGCTGAATAGACCTCACGGTGTCTTTGAAGAGGCTCTTGACAGATATCTCTTGACTATCATAGTATGACACAGTACCCACCACAGACCAGTCGCTCTAACTTCTACGCTGTTGTGAAAGCAGAAGCCTCTTCAACACCACCCCTCTCCACCAACATGGCCAACAGCACCGTCGTCCCCGGCAAAGTTCCAGGCACCCCTGGACCTGCAGGGAGACTGAGTCCTGAAGGCACTCAGGTGAGACTCCATATAGCAGTTCAGATGTGTTAGATTCAGGCTGTTTGTTTTCCTCATTACATTTATGATTTAATATCCAACCTGCAGGTGCTCAGCAAGAAGAAGCTGCAGGACCTTGTGCGAGAAATTGACCCTAATGAGCAACTCGATGAGGATGTAGAGGAGGTACTTATGATGTGCACAAGTACATATTTTCATAATTGACAAGTCAGTCATAACAAAGCATTTTATAATAGTAAATTGTTGTATTTTGAAATGTCCCTTTATATCCCCTGTCAAAAAATGAAAATTTGAAAACGAAAGAAGTCTGTATAAACTAATCAGGTGTTTATTCATATCGGTCCCTACTGTCCATTTTTAGTGCTTAGAACATTATTTTATTTTAGCATTATACTTTAACTTAACAAGGATGCATCAAATTGAACAAAAATGACAGTAAAGACTTATAATTTTTTTTTAACAATGTATATTTAAAATAAACCCAATGTAAGGTTAGTTGCTGCCCACTGCTGCCCTAAACTAACAGTATTGGTGATGACCAAAATAATTTTTTTATGTGTCTGTAATGGTTAATCCACACCATTATATGTAAGCTCTTTAATCACACATTAGTGTTTTTAATGCTAAAATATAATTATTGTTGGGATTTAATGGATTCAGAGATAGATCGTGCAATAGTTTCATCACAAGCGAGTCTTTGGGAACAACTAGAAACTAGTCAGTAAGAATAGAGACTGTTGAAAAGTACATAAAAGCAGGAAATGCAAGCTGTTATCAAGGCCATAGGAGGCCATATAAAGTAAAAAATATTTTATTATATATATATATATATATATATATATATATATATATACACACAGTGCTTAATAAATTCATTAGACCACCTGCCATACAAATATTTAAGGAATCTGTCAAAAACTTGTTACTGTCATTTATTAGGCAAATAACGAACTGAAACAACTCACACATAACCTAATAAATATATATAGTATATATTATATGACCCATATATTATATATATATTAGTAGAATGACTTACTGTGACTGTCACTACGCTGTTGTCTGTTGACCTGAGTCATTTCCCATTTGCTTCAGATGCTCTTGCAGATTGCTGATGATTTCATTGAGAGCGTGGTGACTGCTGCATGCCAACTTGCACGACACAGGAAGTCAAATACTCTCGAAGTTAAAGATGTCCAGCTACACCTCGGTGAGGGTCTTGAATATACAATTCCCAAGTTCCTTTTTAAAAATTATTTTAAATAAATACATTAATTTGATTTATTCTAATGCATACATTCACATTAAATTTATGTTCTCATTATTTTATTACTTAATAATATATGATGTACCTTTATTTCCTATTATTATGTATCCTTTATGTTGTTAAATCAAGGCCAATGGCAGATTGTTTGATTGAAGGAATTGTGTTAATATAGTGTATAATCCAATATTGAATTACAGAACGACAGTGGAACATGTGGATTCCTGGATATGGCTCAGATGAGATCCGACCGTATAAGAAAGCATGCACCACAGAAGCCCACAAACAGGTCAGTCTCAGGCTCTTAAACTGATCCATCAAGATGATTTTGAATAACGAAAGATTTGCATACCTAAATAATATCTTTTTCTGTTCTTTCAGAGAATGGCATTGATCCGCAAAACAACCAAAAAGTAGCCAGATGGGAAGAACCAACAAACATTTTTTTCCTTGAAGTTTTGGAAGTGGAGATGGTTTGAACCTATACATGTTATGTTAATCAAAGAGGAAGAATGCGTTGTACTATTTGCAGTACGCTTCTGTTGACATTTCTCATTCGAAAGGTGTGCAGGAATTGATGTAATTTGTCTGTACAGTTCACTTTGTGATAAAACCACCTTGTGAACATTTTGTTTGAGCACCTTGGTGCTATACTGAGGCTTTATTATATGATAGAATCTCACGGAGCTCTGTCAAAAACATTTTTTTTAAAAATTTGTTTCACCCACAAAACAAATTTTCATTCATATTACATGTACAGTTGGCCCATCATGCTGTCACACAACTTTGCTCAGCTGGCATTAGTAGCTATGCACAATTACAATCACCATGTTGTCTGATTTGTTTATAATGTTTGGTGTTATAGAACTCGTCACTTAAGTACTTTAGAGAAATCCTTAGTGTGTGACTTTAAGGTAAACAGTTTTACCAGAGAAATAAATACCACTTCCCCGTGTGATTAATTGCATTGGAACTAGTGACATATTGCAGATGTTAATTGTTAGAGGGGGTTATTATGTATGTGTGATGTGTGGGAAATAATGCATAAACCCCATCTGCTGTGGGCAGATTTGAACATTTTTCGTGCAGTTAAATTGAATATAAACTGATTTGTTTTGTTGTTGTTTTTTTGGCCGTGTATCACAGTGTTTTACAGTCTCCTGTTTTTCATGAATAAAAAACTAATTGTGATTTATTCACACTGAACTCACTCACAATATGACATCGTATCTGAAGTAATAACCCAGACAAACTGTTTCAGCAATGTGTCTAGACTTCGTGTCAACTGCATATCTAAAATCTCTTATCCATTTACAAATCTGCAGGATTAGAATAAAACTTTCAGAATGTCATGTAATTATGAATTCTGTGAATTCCAGGAAGCCCTTTATGTATCAACAAAAATAAATCCATGTTTATGGAATTAAGTGGTCATGTGCTAAAGGTAATGAGGACATTTTTTAAAGGGTTCGTCAACTGATGGAGTTACACTGATGCCACGCTAACAATACGTTTATCCAAAGTTGAGCCAAGAAATATGAACAAACATTTGGAAATCAAATGTGCAGATGTATGTAAATGACGTAAACAGTTTCAGTGTGGTTTGCAAAACTTGCAGAAAAGCATATATTGTCCATGCCACGAGGAAAGATCTGTCGGATCAACTTTAATACCTACAATCTTACATCTTAAAGTTCTTGAGATTTGTTTTAGGTGTATTTGGCAATGTCAGACTGATCCATCCCATTTGAAGATCTGTACTCAACAAGCACAGCTCTTGTTTTTCTCAGCATCTTCACTGTTTTGTATCTTCTTGGTCATTTGGACAGTAGGAGCTGAGCTCTTGACTCCATCCCACCCATCACGCAACTGGATCTCTCCACTTTTCAGGCCCTGATAAACCCTCTTGGTCAAGAGGTCAAAGGCCTCTTTCACGTTGTGACCCGTTTTGGCTGAAGCCTCGATGTACGGAGCTCCCAACTGGCTTGCGAGTTTTTCTGCCTCGGTTCGGTTCACGGCTCGCTCTCCGGCCTTGTCCCGGTCACTCTTGTGTCCCACCAGCACGAAGAGCACTGTGTAGGGTTGCACACGTTCTGACACCTCCGCGTACCACTGCTGCACATTTTCGAAAGATTTACGGTTGCCCAGATCGAATACCAGAAGACCTCCGACCGAGTTGCGGTAGTAGGAGCGAGTCACAGACCTGCAAATGTACCACAGTTGAAGGATTATTTTTTTCCAGACCTTTATACTATAATAATCAATAATGTATTTATACATTACATTAATTCTAGCTCCTCTTCTTACCATCCAATCAATTCCCAATGGATAAAATCCAACCGTATGTTTTTTTGGGGTTTTTTCTCATTAGGTAATCTGTCATGCCTAAGGCCTTTTCAAGGAAAGTCAGTTCACTCTGGAGCCATATTCGTAATGCCTCTAGGCAGCTATTTCTGGCATGCAACTCCCCTCTACTTCAATGGTGAAATCTCAAAAACTGCTAACATTTAAATAACAAAAAATCAGCAATAAAATCTGACATGGACTGCCCCATAAATGTTGTTTCTTATCCTCAAATAGCGTTAAAATGCCATTGGTCCCTCCAATATGCATGTGCAGTCCCAGACACGGTCTGTTTCTATGAGAATTGCAGATTCTAACGGTGATCCAGTGATTATTTTACCCATTGGGGACAGGCCAATTGGTAAACTGGATTATAGTAATACGGGCAAACTCTCTTGTATATATATATAGAGTCTTTGATTGTTCCGAAATAAAGTAAAATGAGCTGCAAATGTCAAATCACTTTGACTTTCAAACCTTCAAAAGATTAGTTTCAAGCCAATCCAGAGGTGACTCCCACCATTTCAGGTCATCCATGCCATTTTCGCAGTGAAAAAATGACTTGATATCTCAAAGCAAAATTTATTGTGAAATAACTAATGTATTTTAAGTGCCTCCTCTCCCTCATCACAAGGCTCGCCACCCATGAGACACTGGAATGACTTGAGGGTGAGTAAATGATGACAGAATTTTCCTTTTTGGGTTATCTGTCTCTTTAAAGCTATTCATGCATACTAGTGAACAGGCTCAACTGGCAGTTAAGGCATTTATAGTAGACGGTCAACATACTTCCTGGAACATCATGAGAATACTTGCTGTTGTGATGAGTAATATGTTTCACAATCCTGTTTTACAGAAGCAAGGCAACTGTTTTTAGACATTGAACTTCTGACTACATGTGCAGAAGTTACTTTAGTGGGAAAAATAGTCTTCCTTTCTGCATTTGCACAAATAAAAGGGATACTCCACCCGAGTATAAAAATTCTCTCATCATTTACTCACATTCATGCAGTCATAGATATGACTTTCTTTGTTTTGTGGAGAAAATATAATCCATGTTGTGGGTCCAAATAACGCAGGGGTGTCCAATACTGCTCTTGGAGGGCCATTGTCCTGCAAAGTTTAGCTCCAACCCCAATTAAACACACCTGAACGAGTTAATCAAGGTCTCACTTGGCATACTAGAATGTTGAAGCAAAACTCTGCAGAGCAGTGACTCTCCAGGACCAACTTTGGACACCAATGATATAATGCAAGTTGAAAACGAACATGACGCTAATCCATACAACCACTTTTGATGAAGTAATATCTTCTGAAGTGAAACGATAGATTTGTGTGAGAAAACACTTCTTTTTTTTTAAACAATTCTAACTATAAACCAGCACTTCTGGCTAGCTGCCATATGCGTGTTTCCTGAACATGGAGTTGCTGAAGACATCACTTCTTGGACGTGTTTCACACAAGTGGACACGCATATGACAGTTGTCTGGAAGTGATATTTTAATTTATTTATTTTGTTTTTTTAATCAGTACTTTTCAAACACAAACCTATCGTTTTGCTTCAAAAGACATTGATTCATCACCTGGGGTTTGTGTTCCACAGAAGAATCTGGGACGGCATGAGGCTGAGTAAATGCAAGAATTTTCATTTGTGCTTGGAGTATCCCTTTAAGTAATCGATTAGGAGGATGTAGTTCATTCAATTCATGGTAGAACTTTTAAAAGCTTGAAATGTTGGACTTACCTAAACCTTTCCTGACCAGCTGTATCCCAGAATTGCAGTTTGACCCTCACCCCAGGTTCGACCTCTAGGAAGTGTACATAGAAGTCTACTCCGACAGTCTGGTTGATGCACTCCAGAAACATGTCCTCTGTGTATCGCTTCAACATGGATGACTTGCCCACCGTGGAGTCTCCTAGCATGATGATCCGAAACTGGTACTGCCATAAAGTGAGATCCATGACTCACTGAGAACCAAACCAATGTGATGAATGAAAAGGCTGGAGTTCACTAAAAATGGTCACTCCACCAGGATCCTTGGATGTCTGACCAGAGAACCCCTTACCTTAGACAAACTGAAATTCTCATGTTAAATAAACCCATAGTTCCTTAGGTTCTCCTGTGCTTTTCTGAAAAGAGCAGCATCTGTATGAATGTTTTAGGGGTGGGAGCTTCTACTTGATCGGTTTCTTTAATCTATGCCTGTTCATACTTGTTAGTGGGCAGGGTTTATGCGAGGGGTGGAGTTTATAAATACCAGCAGAAACTTCGGAATTTCTCATAGACCAGAGGGAATGAGCAAGCAGTATCATATCAGGACAAGCCCAGCATTTCCTGTTGAGACCAGCTAGTGGCATGCATCACATATGTAATGAGCAAAAACATTTCAGCTAAGACTTTCTCAATAAGCCAACCATGAGAACGCTTCCAGCCAGGTCATAACCTCTGAAGATGGTTGGAAGACTTCCAATGTCATGATGAAATCAAGCCCACATTATTCCTCACCAGTGTGCAGGTCAGTTTCCATAATTCTGAGGCTTTCCAAACAGGAGGTAAACAACAATGGAACAGACTCCCTTAGGAAACAGATTCAGGTTGGCTTGGGCTATAAATAGAGTTGTTTTCAGATACTTTAGTTTAGTGGACTACTTTATAACTCCAGTGAGGCTTTAATCGTAATGCTATCAACAGTGTGTTGCTGCTATCAGTTTTTGTATGTACTGAAGCATAAAAAGCAACTTCTAGGCCTAAGTACACTTCAGAAATTTGTCATGATTGTAGTTTATAACAGCTCAGCAAGGGCGGGGATCCAGTGAAGCGGAATAAATGTCCATAATTTACTGACAGAGGGAGGAAGCGTAATTTAGCATTACTATGTTGGTCTAATAGACTTAAATGTAGTAAAATGACCATTAAAACGTGACAGTTTACCTCACCAGCCACGACGAATCACACTGTTGGAATTAAGTCTCGTATTTTTAAGTTATGTATTTTTAAGTTATGCATTTTGTAGCGTTTTCTTCATTAAACCAGCTTGTAATGCATTTTACTTCATGGCCGATAGGAGGCGGTCTTTCTCTGACAATGACACTCGAACCATCATCCGTAAAAGAAAGTTCAAGATTTACTGCAACTCATTCTGCTTTGTGTTTTCTGCCCTCATCTGGATGGGAATATCTGTGAAAATGTATTTAAACTTGGTAAAAGCTAAGTACTACTACAATCATCATAAATGCACAAATAAAAGGAGTCAAATATTTAATAAACAAAAATGAATAAACAAAAAATAAGCAAATTAATAAGTGAAATAAGCAAGTATACAAAATAACCACACAACACTTGAATGAAGGTTGAAAAGTTTATTTAAAAAAGATAACACGCGTAAAAAATATGCAAAATATTTAAAATACAGCAAGCATTAGTTATAGAACAATCAGAAATCATTTGCAGGCACTTGTAATTAAAAATTTTTAATGTTTAGTGGTTTATGTCCTGCATTTTTTATTTTTATCAAAATACATGGTTACATTTGAATGGCCATAATTTGGAAAAAATGCAGTTTCATAGTGTGTTTATGCACAGCATTTGTTGTTTTCCTATGGCTTATTTTTATGGATCTTCCCATAGCTCTTGTGCAAGCTCACCTCTCCACTCAGATAGCCCTGATAAATGCGCCGGGTCAACAGTTCAAAAGCTTCTGCCACATTGTGACCGGTTTTGGCCGAGGCCTCGATGTATGGTGCTCCCAATTCACTTGCAAACGTTTCCACCTCATATTGATTCACCTCCCGCTCTTTTCTGTCACACTTGTGTCCCACAAGCACAAAGAGCACAGTGTATGGCTGCACAATATTGCACACCTCCGTGTGCCGACATTTAATGAAGTCAAAAGACTCACGATTACCCAAGTCAAACACCAGCAGGCATCCAGCTGACAGAGGGATGGAATTGCAGATAATGCGCCTGAAAAGGTCAAAAATGAGGTCAAAAAACCATCACACTGTCCATGATGTTAGGTGCCTTTGAGAAGTATGCATGAAAAAAATATTAAGGCCTAAATTTACAATTTATGTATTTGAATTGCACAATCCATTTGGATTACACAGTTTTAAAATAAACTAATAAACTTGCTATGCATCTTTGTATTTGCACTCTTTGCAATGCCATAATTTAGTTATTGTTAACTATTTGAATGTATTTTTTAAATAATTATATTTTCAAAATGCATTTATTCAAATTGCTTAGAATCAGCATAAATCTGTTCACTGTGAAAACCAAATCGATGGAAATTTAAATGTAATTCAAATACATAAATCTTAAATTTAATGAACTGAAAAAGGTGAAAAATTCCAGTTTTTTTAAGAAAAGAAAGGTACATCATTTAGAAAGTTTCCTCGCACAAAGATATTTTATCACATAAAATACTTGGAATAAAGCACTCAAGTTTTATGATATTTTATGGTGCTTTTTTGTTTTTTGTTGAGCGTAACAAAAGCTAAACAAATAAAATAAAAAAAAATATATATATATATATACATATATAAAATTTAACTGTATTGTATTACAGCATGTGGTTTAAGCCTACATACAACCTAATATTGTTGTGCTGCAATAAGAAAATACACTGAAGTTAAACTGCTATTTTACCACACCTTTTATTTAAATTATGAAACAACCAACTTACATTAGCAGTCCTCCCACTTCAATCTCTTTTTTAGTATAAAATGGGAAAATTCATATTTTGTCAGTTCAATTTATATTGCTTCGAGAAACGTGCAGAATTCTCATTGCTTACCAAAACGATTCATGACCGGCTGTATCCCAAATCTCTAGATTCACTCTCACCCCAGGCTCCACTTCTAGGATGTGATTGCAGAGGCCCGTTCCAATGGTCACATTTATGATCTTTGGATACTGGCCCTTTGTGTAGCGCTCCAGCATGCATGACTTGCCAACATTGTCGCCACCTATCATGATCATTTTAAAACGGTACTGGCAATCAGTAAGATTCATGACTGCTGATCAACCTCCACTTTTTGACAGTAGAGGAAAGGTGTTACTGCTCCAGGATCCTTCAAGATCTGATCAGAGAACCTAATAAATCACAAATGGTATTCTGTGTGAATGTTGTAGAGGTCGGTTGAGCCTTCATTTGCTGCTTCTTTTTTCATCTTTTCCTGTTCGGTGACAGGCGGGGTTTATTTGAGAACAGGAAGTTGAGTCAAAACCTCTGAAGATTACAACAGTTTACAACACTCATTTAATGTGGGAAAAATAAAGTTTAATCTATCTATCTATCTATCTATCTATCTATCTATCTATCTATCTATCTATCTATCTATCTATCTATCTATCTGTCTGTCTGTCTGTCTGTCTGTCTGTCTGTCTGTCTGTCTGTCTATCTATCTATCTATCTATCTATCTATCTATCTATCATCTATCTATCTATCTATCTATCTATCTATCTATTTATCTATTTATTATAAACTAAGCCAGTGTTAATCTCTAGAGTGGCCAAACAGAGCTTATTTGTGAGTTTACATATAAAGACACTACAGTTACCTTTAAATGAACGGTAAACTCTGTAGCTGTATACGTTACAAAGTAAAGGACATTCAAAGATTTTTGGGCCACAGATGCCAGAAAGATGTCTCTTCTGTCTGTGGCAAAGATATCTAATAATGATAATAATAATAATTTAAATTCAATATCTATGTATCTAAATGTTATCATGTTATTGTATTTTTGTTTTAGGTTATATAAGTAACTAACTAGTAGCTTCTTGAGTTGTTTTTTCATTGGATACGTTTTCACTCTTACTCAAGTAACTATTAAGATTTTTACTTTTAGTGAATATTTCTATAAGTGCTTGTGCTTGTGAGTTAAGTCCACAATTCAAGTTTTATATTTCAGAATCTGTACCAGTTTGATTTTGATCAGATTTACTGCTTGGATGTTGTAGGGGTTGGGATTTCTATTGTTGATTTGTATCTTTTCCCATTCATAGTAAGTTGTCCAACAGGTTCATATGATCATATGACACGGAAGTGGGAGGTGTTTAGGTGACAGGTGGGGTTTATATGATCATAAAATGTATTTCTCATAAACTCTGATAAGCAGTTCAGTGTCAATGGGTATATATATATATATATATATATATATATATATATATATATATACATGAGAGAGAGAGCCTTTTAATGCAGTATGCAAAACAACAGAAGGTATATCATCAAGAGATTTGGTATGAAAAATGTCAAGTTTATTTTACAACAATAAAAAAAATGTAAAATATTTTTGAATACTTCAGTGGTTTGAAATCACACAGACACAAATCCTCTTGGACTATATTCTGATTAGTTACAGATAATAAAACATTTACATTAAATAAAAAATACACAGGTTCAGTGGTCATCTGAACAATACAGCGTTCCTTGTAAAAGCACTTCTCCCATATCCTACATTTTTGTTAACACCCAAATAATAATTTCATGTTACATGCTGATCCCTGATGCTATTTAACACAGCATAATTCATTAGGATACATTAAAAACAGCAGTATAACAGCACAGATGTCACAAATTGGCTTCGAGATTCCATGTTGGCTCAAAGTGGCTCATTGTATGTATGCAATAGTGGTTCTACCGTCTGGGGCTCAAAGTAGATCACGCTAGCCTTATGTTGGCTAGTACCATGAGAGACTGGAGTACAGTACCCGTTTGAGATCACTCTGTGGGCAGGGCAGTCATATTGTTGTTGGCCCAGCTCTGCTCTTGCACCCTGTGCAGATCGACACACCGGTAGATTCTGTCGGCTGTCCAGTGTTGAGTCTGTGAGCATTTCGCTGAAGGGTGTTGCATATTCTGGTTCGGGTGGTAGGGGATCGGTGTATTCGGGAAGTTGTCCGGGGGTGTCGTAGTGGTTGAAGGTGAAGGGGATGGTGTAGCCCTCCTCCAACGGGGGTCGGAATGTGAGTCCTATCATCTGCCCACTTGCTACTACATCAGGCTCAGCATAATCTGGAAACAACAGAGAAATGTTATAGAAGTATGCAAACGCTAAATAAACTCCATAGGAAGTAGACATTCCTGATCTTGGGACATTTGATGCCGAGAACAAATATCACATTTAAATGTCCGAATGGTGTGCTCAAGTCCTCCTGGGAATGTCAGGTGCGTTCAAATCACTTTGATCGGAGTGAGATGGCGATCTCCCTTTTTACATCAAATGAAACAAGATTTTTTACACTACATATACAAAATAATGAATAAATGTTTTGCCTTTTTTGTTTTTATTCATTTTAAAAAAAAGATGCAGTAAATTGAATTATATCGAATCACTCGTAATTACAATGTCGTGGTGATGTTCATGTGTGTTCGGATATTTCTGACATGACTTGAACGCAATATAGGCATAACCTTTTCTTGTCATCTGGACCTGTATGACCTAAAAAAATTGTCATTAAATGTTTTTTTCATTAAAATTATAGAAATTATTTTCTAAGTGTACCTGATGTAAATTTAAATATAAAGTAATCAATATCAAGCAATAAACTTGAATCAAGTACACTTAGAAAATATTCATATAATTTTAATGAAAAAAGCATTTAATGACTTTTTTTTTTTACACAGGATCAGAGAACTGATTGTTTTAATTTAACACAATTTTTAAATTAAATTTTTAATATTACATTAATATAATATTTTAATATAACAACATAACATTTTTAAAATTTTTTTTAAAATGATATAAAACAAATGTCCAATTAGAGAATATTGCTGTAACACAATATAACACAACATTTTTATTTAATATGTAATCCTGTTGATATTCTAATTAAGGAATAATAATATTAATCCAACAACTAACATAACATTTTCTTTCATTTAAAAAAAATAATGGAATACTTTCAAAAGCTGGTGTATATTAAGTGCCAAAAAATGACATTTCATAGACTTTAAACGCCTCACCTCACCTCTGTTGACCAATCAGATTCATGGTATAGTGAATAAACCCTCCCTAAATTGGGCTTCATGCCCAGGGCTGGCTATTCCCTTGGCCAACCTATATACGATTTTTTTTACATTTTTTTAGATTCACTTTAGACACTACTGGTCTTCGATATCTGCATTCACATTAAGCCCAAAATGATTCTGTTGGTGATTGCTTTACTATGCGACATGGCTGACCCTCGGGTTATGAATGGCCGTACTAAAAATATTTATGTAATTCATATCGACTGGCCATGATTATTTGCCAACATGTGTAAGTTAAAAGCTGTCATGGATGTTTGCAGCGCATTATCTGACTGAACATATAGCATTATTAAGTATCCACATGATACCATTGCACTGTGTCCAACAGTAGTTCGGGCTATGAAAGGGGCCCCGCGGTTCCCCTCTCTCCTTCTCAGTCCTTCACTCACTCAGCAGGAATGCTAAGCGGGCGAAAGTGTTTTAATTGAAGCGACTTTAGAAAGGACTCTGATTGTCTTGGCCACTGACCTTCTGTCCTCCTCATCCCAGAACCCCTTACTGAAGGGTCTGTTGGCCAGTGGGTGGTGAGGAGGGTGTTCTTCTGACTTGAATGCCCCTAATTTGGGCTCCAATTAAAGAAGCCTTTCAGGGAAGTACTGTCGACGAAAGAAAGACATGTTTATGCTGCCACTGAGCAACTGTTGGAGGAATGAGCTCAGAATGAAAGCCATTTGCCTGTCATGTCTCTTCTGAGTTCCACTGGCAGCTCAGCTGAGCAAAAGCACACAGAGTGGGGCGAGCGAACAAAGGGGTCAGAATGACTGCTTGGCTTACTCTCTCTTTCCGTCCTGCTGTTTGAGCCACATTAACCCTCTTATTCACTGCTATATATTACTGCGATGTCTGAGGGCTGTTGATATGAGATTCTGAGAACTGTTGTACCCAGCGGCGTCCTCTCGACAAACACTGCCTTGTCTCGTTTGCCGTTTGAAACATTCCTTTATGAATTTCGGTATTCATTGCTATACTGGGCTCAAAAAGCCCTGTGGATGTCTTACCATTGAGAGGAGGGCTGGGGAGAGCATCGTGGATGTTCCGAACCAGAGGGTAAGATACAAGCTCTGGGTTTGTGCATGGAAGCTTCTTCACGTGGAAACCCTGACAGCCTTAAACAGACACAAAGAAAGTCAGTCAGAAAATACCAACAACACATAGGAGACATATGATAAACGGGTCTAGTTATACAGAGCAATAGCTTACCTTGGTCAACACAGCATTTCTTTATTTGTGCATTTCTTTTTCTGAAATAAAAAACAAAGGTAAATATCACAAAACCAGTCAAGAATATGTCAGGCCATATTTCACCCTGAAAAACAAAAATTCAATACTGGTAATACATTATATTTTTCTTAATGAAAATTAACCTTTTTTTTTTGGACAATTCAAATTGAGCATTATTTTTAGGCCCAGTAAAAAAAATATTTACTGTAATGTATATTATTTAAGATATGTTTAATATAAATATCTTTTAAATTACAATTAAATCCACAATTTATGGAATAAAATCATAAATTTCCAGATTCGTGGTATAGTTAATAAACCCTCCCTTAGATTTTTCTTAATTTGAATTAAGCTTTTTTTAAATGATTTTTTTTAGGACCATTGTAAATTTGTAGCATTATTGTTAGGCCCAGTAAAAAATAATTAATGTAATGTCACAGTTAAAAATTGTAAGTATTTAAATATCATGGTAATATTGTTTGTACCGATTGAAAAAAAAAAAAAAAAAATATATATATATATATATATATGTATATGTGTGTGTGTGTGTACTGTACAATATTCATTAATATTAAATATAATTTATAAAATTTCTATAAATATTATTATTTTACAATTTTGAGTAAAAATTCATATAAATACTTGATATGATGACATCTGCTTTTTTATTCATGTCAATTCTAGAAAGAATTTTTAGTTTCATTACTTTTATATATTATTCTATAAAAAGAATAATTATTGTGTTACCTTCTCCACCAAATAAGCCCAGCTGAAAGGCAGCACACACACAGAGCGGCTCCCAACACCATGCCTGCCACTAACATCACTGCTTGACTGGGGCCTGTAGACAAATAATAATAATAACTTTATCCTTTAAAAACAAATCTACTACCAGTTTACACATCATGATGTTAGTATTGGCAATCACCAATCATATTAGCAAGTTTCCTAACAAATTCAGCTTACCTGAGTTTCTTGTGATGACAGTACTCTCAGTAGTTTGTAGGGGCGCAGTCTCTGTGACAACTGCCTTCCCAGTATTCAGTTCTGATTAAAATAATTTGAAAGAATTCATCACTGGTTTAAAAGACTAAGAATTCATTTCATTCTTAAAAGATTCAGCACAGCTTGCTTGCATTTTGACCAATACAATGGCCTTTTATTGCCAATATGTACTATAAAAATGTTTAAACTGAAGTTTATGTGGCATAAGGGAACTTAAAAGAGATTCTGGGGCAAGCCCTCACCATCTCCATGGGAACGCGGTCTGAGGGGGGCAGAAGGGCAGCCGAACACTTGAACCTGTGCAGAGGCCCTGATTTGCCACTTCTGGGGTTTTAGACGGATGTAGCGTGCTACTACTGGAGGAATCAAACTGTTGAGTACCATCACATGACCATCAGAATGGGCCTCAAACACCTTAACATAAAGAAATAAATGTTAATATGGATATATATATATATCATAAAATAGAGTCAAGATGGATTATACCTAGTAATGCATCTAAAAGAAGAACTGTTAGGGTACATTCACAAGAAATGTGTTCCTGCGTCCATTTGTGCTGTTTATTAATTTGCTTTTTTATGTCAACGTAACACTGATTACTGTGTTTGACCCTTTACACTGTGAAATTTTGAAAAAAAAAAATTACCAAATTTTTAACCATTTAATCCAATGTGTTACTTGCAGTTTCTTTGTAATTGAAATTTACTAGTGAATTCAAGGTAAAAAAAAAATTTCTTTTTTTTTTTTACGTGATGTACCTTTATGTCTTTGTTTGATGCCGCTTTGTAGACCTTCCAGTTTTTCCGGTCTTTGCTGAACATGAGGGAGTACGATTCAATGTAGTAATGTGGCGTACCCTTTGTTATGATCCCTGAAAGCAGATGCAAATATTTTTTTTTTTCCTCTTTGTGCTTCTGTAACATTCACTTTTGCTCTAATATTACAGCAAACATTTGCAAAAAGATTATTAGAGGTTGACCTCTGACCTGTGACACTACTCCTGTTCCACAGCTCAAGCTCCATCCACGGTTGTTGGTCGCCAGAGCTCGCAGCCCACTGAGAGTCCCCGTGTCCCGGAGACCAGGAGACCTTCTGTCCTAATCTGTTCACTTCCTCCCACACTGAAGAAGTGTTGTAAGCCACCACTGTCAGCTCCCTGTCACACTCTGGACACGCATGGAGAGCGAACAGAACTTGTTCAGACAAGTAAAGATTATACTTTCTCATTCCTCAGATATACATTGTAATTGTAAGTCTACAGTTGTCAGTGTTTATTTTCTAGCAATGTATAATTACAAATAAGCACTAACAGCATGTTTAAGGTGTAAGTATCATGTAGCAGGTGTAGCTGTATTTTAGATAAACTGTAATTTATCCCCGAACACTCTCACACTATTCCTGGTATAAGGATCCAGTTAAACCAAGAACTCTCTATTTTAAAATGCAATTAAAAATTAGATACTTCAGAATAAAGCAGTAAATGTTTTTGAACCATCTTATTTTAATCTCGATTATAAGGCATAATCATGTCAGGGAATTTATAAAATGATTTATGATATGTGAAAAAAACATACTGTACAATATACATTACAATAATCCTATATATTTAAAGTTACTTTATGATTACAGCACCTTGTGAGAATAAATTTAACTGACATGTATAATTTTAAAATATCTTGCATTTGATTTGCAGTTAAATAAACATGATCACAAATAAATTAATGCAGAGCAAAGCCAAAATTCAATAAGTATTTTAAAAAAAATAATGTTTATTATTGGATTACATTTGCTATGAATCCAGATAATATCTGTTGGAATCAGATCTAACATACAGGGAAACAGTTATTACCTCTGTGGAAGACAAGCCGTTTATCTGACAAGGAGCCACTGTAAAAATATAGAATAGATCATTTATTGTAAAATAATAAAATGGTACAATTACGCAAATCATATCATCAGCAAAAATTTTTTTTTTAAAAAGTTTCATTTTTTTTATTTGGGTCATCTCATGGAGGCCATCAGGGTGAAATCACATGACCAGGTGAATCCTACTCAGTTTATCTTGCCCTCCTGTTACTGGAACTTTAACACATTTCTAAGGGTACATTTACACGACAACCATGTACTAAAAATGGAAACGTATTTCCTGTGTTTTTTCGCGTACAGATGACAGCGTCAAAACAATCCCTGTTCACGAAAAATTTGTATTATGCTGCCAGTAGTTGGCAATGCCACTTTGCAAAGAAAATCTATGCGCCTATAGACTGAACATGTAATACGTATGCACATGACGTCACTGTTTTGCATTTTGAAACCATTTTGCATTATCATCAGGCCCCAAAAACGCAGTTGTTGTTTAAATGAATGACCAAACCACATAAAACATTTTTTGTTTTTAGTGTCCATAAATAAATACTTTGCTTTTAGTGTGATTCTGCATCCACACCACCAGGTGTCAATATAACTTGCCCACCATGCCAAACACTCACGTTTTCGACAGTACTCCATTAGCGAAGTTCGACTCATACAAGGTAATGCCCCTCTGCAGAGACACGTTGATCACGCCCCCCGAACTGTCTGAAATAACCCCCGCATGGATGGCAGCTTTGCATAATACAGAGGTCTAGAAAACACAAACATAAGCATATATTAGAAAATTACGTCTTTCAAAGTTAACACTCCTCTTATCAAAAGACCTTAATGAAAAGTGACTGTTCTGAGCTTTTAAAAACAGTTTCTGATATCAATCCATATATGGTAGTAAATTCAAATTCCATGACTCTGTTGCACACTGATAAAAATCCCAGCTTACATCACGGTAGCCTTGTCCATGCCAGCCCCAGATTTCTCCTACAACACCTTTGCAGCCTGCAGGACAGAAGGCACTGGAACACAAGTCCAGGATTCAGATAATAAACATTAAAATGTAACCTACAAGAAAGAGTGGGACTATTCAGAGTGCTGACAATTTGTTATTGTGGTTTAATGTCAGGTCATTGTTGAGGATTTCTTCTCACCTGATCTGCTGAGAGGAGAAATGTGTCCCTCGATGCAGACATGAGATGAGCTCTGTGGAATAGAAACAGCACTGACAGTTACTATTCGGAACATGTGATCATATACACTGGCTTTGTGTAGTCAACATTTCCCAAAATGACTTGACAAAATGTTGTCTTACGAAACTGATGTATCAGTGTATACTCACAGGAAGAAGGTCAGCGTTTGATACGTAGCACAGTCTAGTTGTCTAGGGCTTTACATAAACAACTAAATACACAGCAAAGGAAGGACGAATCACTTCTGTTAGCTCTGGAGCAATGTGAGCTTTTGACAGAACATTGATGTTTTCTGGAAAGTTACATCTTTCTGCTTTGGGTTCATTCCATGCTTGTGGATTTGTGGGCTGAGTTTTTGGCTAATGTTGAATGTTTTGTTGAATATATTGATGTATAATGTTTAAAAAATATATATAAATTATGCCTAAAGCTGTAGGTTTTAACTACAACAACAAAAAAACTAAGCACATAATATCTTCTAGAAAAAATGAAGTATCAGTCTAAAGTTTTGAAACTTGACTGAATGTATGTTTGTCATGATTTTAAAAACATCAACCTTTTTTTTTTAGATAAATATGCGACACCATTCAAATGTTTTTATCAGTAGTATATTTTTACATAGTTTCTAAAAAGTTATATTTCAAATAAATGCTATTCTTTTGAACGTTTTATTCATCCCGAATCCTGTATTCCGGTTTCCACACAAACATTAAGCAGATCAACTATTTTCAACATTGATAATACAAAAAAATGTTTCTTGAGCACCAAATCAGCATAGTAGAATGATTTCTGAAGGATCATGTGACGCTGAAGACTGAAATAATGATACTGAAAATACAACTTTGGCATCACAGGAATAAATTACATTAAAAAAATTAATTCATGGAAAATATGAAATAATAATACAGAAATATTTTAAAATACAAGAATATAAAAAAGTTAGCTCACTCCCCTTCCCCCATTTGTTTTATTTATCTCTAACAACTTTCAGTTACAAAAATATTTTAATATATACAAATATGGAAAAATTATATATTATAACATCTAAAATGTGAAAAATTAGTATATGTGTCCAAGATTTTGACAGGTGCTGTAAATATTAAAATAAATATTTTTTGTCCGTATATTTTATTTTTTCCATACAAAGGAATTTTAGATTTGCTCTATGAGAGTTAAAAACTTAACTCAAAACTTAAGAAATGATTCTGAAATGATGTCGTCCGGTCAGAAACTGCCGTGAGTGGCTGCTACTGTGTGGTCAGGTGATGGTTAAGCTGTCATGCTGTGCTTGTCTATGCAGGAGGAGTGAGCATACAGCATTCCATCTACTTCAGTGTGTGCCCAAGCACTGGGCCTCTCCTTATTCAGGCCAGGAGCGGCAGTCTGCTGCCCTGCTTACAAAGCAAACACTCTGAAACTCAGCCAAGGAGGAGAGCTGCATTCCAGTCGGTCACCCTAACGCACATTTTAAAATCTCTACATCCAGAGCCGGCCCATTGAGGTCCTCTATAGCCTACACTCCAGGACAGGGCAAAAAAATGGGCAAAGCTGAAAATATTTAGTACTCTTTTAATAATCTTAACCATTTTAATCTCAAATCACTGAAAAGAATTGCAACTTGTAGACAGTTTTTCACAAGAAGAAGTGCCAGTGTTGTTCCACTCAATGTTAATGGCTTCAGTTCATGAGTAGTTGAAGAATATCTCCCAGTTCGTTTGAGTTTGTTTGAGTGAGACCAGATGTTCACTATAGGGTTATTCACTATAGACTGATGGACTTGTTCTTAAGCCACTTCTTGGTTGGATTTACAATTTGGGCAGGGGCATTGTCTTGATGAAAAATAACATCTGATCATTCCTTTTTAGAATAAGAAGTTTTCATTTGCGGGAAGCAAGCCATTCGGCAATTTTCTCCTGTACTCCAAAGCATTAAATGACTTTTCGCAGTGAAGTTGCTCACCAATACCAGCAGCTACCAATGACACCTCTTCCTCCATGCTTTCATGTAGGCTTTTATTATTAGATTTCTCATCAGATTTTCAAAGACGCCTCTCTGGAGAATTGTTTCATTATGATTCATCACTCCACGCACAGCTTCCGATAATCTGCCAAAAACTTCATTCCGTCTTTTGATGTTTTTCCGAGACAGCAATAGCTTTTTCGTTGTGCATTTACTTACATTTTGCTAATTCCCAGAACAATAATTTGTGGTTAAGACAATTTAAAAGCGGAGTGGTTTGCCATTTTGGGCTTGGCCCATTTTTATTTATTTTTTTGTCCAGTAGTGTACACATTGGGCCTTGGTCCCACTAAAAAAATATAGCAAAAACAGTGAATAGGAAGCATTTTAACTAACATAAGTAAAGACTGACAGTTAAAGACGTTACTTTAGTGAAGTCAACCACATTGACACATGTAAGGATGTTTATTTAGTGATCTACGAACAACCTCCAACAGAGCAGTTTACATATTATGTTGTAAACAGAAATTGAGATTAGGATGGGAACTACTTCCACTCCCTGAGTCAGATGAAGCGCTGTTTACCGAGTAAGCTGTACAAACAGTCCCCGGTGTGTTTACTCTGATCATATACAACATGCTCAGAGCAAAAAGAACCATGTAGCCACATTGTGTAAGCTATTGGATCTTATTTTGTTGAGAGATAAGGATTCCTTTTTTATTTAATGTTTATAGGTGACGTGGAATGGAGCGGGAAGTGTTGTTGCAGGACATGAACCATTACCTGAGTGCTGATTGGTTGAATAGGACATGACAAAGCCCCGTCCTGAACGGTGAGTGCCGGAGATGAAACGCACTGTTACTTCATTAGTACTCAGAGATATATTCCTGTTTGTCGAGGACAACTGCCCACACAGAGGACCTGTGAAACACAAACCACATATTATAAACAAGCAGCGCAGATTTAATGCCATAAAAGGCTGACATGTTCATGCAGACTTATGCGAGTACGTAACAGTCATGCTATAGCAGAGTGGAATGCAGCATGCAAGCTGCAGTCATGCTTATGGTCACATGACTGAGGCACTAAAGAACAGCATGAGGTTGACTCTCTGGAATTTCTCAATAACGTACTGTAAATGAGGTGGCTATAACAACAGTTGAAGGTGGTGAATAACTAATTCCCTTGTAATGTTGCCTTTTTTGGGTAAGAAGGTATTTTATATAAATGATTTAATTTATATTTAACTTTCACTTTTTTTCATTTATAATTTTAAATATTTAATATAATTTATATTATATCCTAGATGGGTAAATCCTATGGTGTTTAATTTCAATTATGTAATTTCAATTTAACTATTTCCTAATTATAACATAATAATAATTATTATTCTATTGATCATTTTAAATATTTAATGTAATTTATATGATATAGCATTTACAAAATTAAATCTTAGACTGGTATTTGACTGATCAATTATTTAATTCATATTTAATTGTATTGTTATATTAAACCATATTGAATTTATTTATTTTTTAAATGTATATTTTAAATATTTATATGATATCCATAGCATTTATAATTTATATTTAGTTATTTTATTGTAGTAAATTATATTTGTTACTTATCTATTTTATTTCATTCATAATTTTAAAAATTGACAAATTTATATGACATCCATAGCATATGAGAAAATAAATGCCAGATTAGTATTTAATATTAATTCCTTAATTTTATATATATATATATATATATATATATATATATATATATATATATATAAAATTATGTTTTTTTGTTTTTTTAAATCAATTTGAATCTTGAATTTGAATTTATGTGAAATTCATAGCATATGAGAAAGTAAACATTTTTTTGACATACTACTGGTGCATACAGAACACTGCGCTGGACTCTTGTGTCATTCCATAATGTCTGTGTGAAGAGGGTCATACCCACTCTAGTGGCTCCACTGGTGTCTGTGATGGTAAAGGAGCCAGATATGCAGTCTTGGCTCCACTCCAAGTCAAAGTCCCCAAAAGTCAAGAGCAGTGTCTGGCCCTTGGCTACCCTTAGGCTCCACTCACACTGGGTGTGGTTAGGGTAGGTCTTTGGGAAGTTCAGCGAGGTCAGTGTGCCACTGGTGGGACTGAGGACTGTATGTCCACACCCATCTCCTGAAGGGAAAAAAGAGAGGGAAGATCAAATTGATATTGATGCAAAAAGCGTTAAAAAGGCATTTTATCTTCGGTTCATGTTCTAGTTTTGTGGTCTGTTTCCACACATAATTAAACCAGACATTTTATCTTTAATTTAACTTCCATTAATCATCAAATGTGCTAACTAGTTTCTCTCTTGGCATGTTTCCTGCCCATGGGAAAATGAGACGGGGCACTTTTACAGTAGTTTGAGAATTGTGGGTATTGGCAGGTCGCTAGCTGCATATTGAAGAGTGGATCGCTAAAGCTTGTATGGAAAGGGGGCTTGCCAATTTCAGTATTAGTCACACTTGAGGGGCTTTCCATAGCTGATGTTAATTAAAGCCATAATTACAGTAGGGTTTAGTTGATGGCAATGCTGTGCTGTAGGGTAGCCTCCACAGACATGCTCTACCAAGTTCATTAACATTACATCATCACCGCAACAACCCCAAAACAATTGGCAACTAGTTTGGAGTTCTTCTAAGTCCCAGAGTCGATAAGAATTGCCAGATTTATATGATGTTTTTGATTGACCTGGTTCATTTATGGTCTAGACACTGTGTGACCACGTAGGTCCATTATCTGCCTTTCATTCCTAATTTCTCAGTCAGCTCTGAATCATTGGGGCTTAAAGCTTCTGTGGCCCCCTTCTTTCCGCTTTAGGTGCATTTTATCTCTAAATCTACTGAAACTCTTGTTGCTATTTACAATCTTAATGACTGCATAAGAAAACAAACATTATTTTGTGGTCAGGCTATTAACTGGAAATGCTCAAACAATTCACTGTGTGACTAAGTGTGGTTAAATAGTTGAGTGTTTGATTTGGGTTGATTTACAACTCACTCTTTATGCATTTTCAGTCTTTATTTCAGTCAGTATTTAACCCCAGCTAAGATTTGTGGATGAAGTTGGGGGTGTTTCATTCAATTAGTTGTTCTCAACCCAATCTAATCTGAAAACATAACTATTTGAGAGGTGGCGTTTTTGATTTCAATTTTCTAAAAACAAATTTTCTATAAAAAGTTTTATAAAAAACCTAACCCCAATGGGGTGTAAGGAGATCATAAAAAAAAAAGTACAAATCATGCTGTCATGTGTGTAATCTGATTTAATAAAGTTTGGAGATAAAATAACAGAATATGATATACGTTGATGATATTAAGTCAAATTGAATGAATTATCAAATCAATCTGACGTATCCCCAAAGGGAAATTTATTTTGCAGCACCGACATAAATTGATTGCGATACAAGAAATAATAAGAGACACATAAATATTTATAAAATTGATCTATACATGGTTTCCACCCATAAATTGTAAAAAAGTGATGTTGAAATATTTAAAGATTAAGGGGCCATTCACACAGAATGCAATTTACTATTCCATATTTTCCATTGTTTCCAACGTAAACACATGCTAGATGGACATCTTTAACCACTGCTTTTGTGTCTTTCGAGGCATTTTAAAAAACGTGGTGCTTTTTAACTTTTAAAAAACACGTCTCTAGACCTTGCAGTTTTTTCTGTTCCTCTGACCTGCGTCTCACGTTTTTAAACAGCTAAAACGCATTTTGTGTGAACCGGCCCTAAGCGTGTAATTTCTCGAAAACGACTATAAGCAATCCACTTTTATAGCTTAATCTGCCCTGAAAATCTGCCTTGATTCTGAAATGCGCATTCGATGGACGCTTTAATATCCTGTGAGGCCACAGGAGGGGGTTTATGAATGGAAATGAAGCAAACACAACTGACTCTGGTAGGTCATGTGACAGAAACAAAATGGCGGATCTAGTATGTCCGAATTTCATTCATTCGATTTTGGACAACGAAAAATTTCTGCAATTCCATTTGGTGACGCTAGTGAGCAGAAATTACACAACGGTTGGCCAGTTTCTTTGTAACCACCGCTCCAAATTTCACAATGAACTCCTCATGAAGCGCAGCCTGAGGCAATCTGTAGACATTATTTAACAGCAGGCAGACACTTTGATGACATCTGTGCGATGTCTGTGAGTTGAGTTCACAGCAAGGTGTTTAAAACATGCAGTGCTTGAGGAAGCATATACTGGGTATAATTAAGACACTTGCTGACACACAATATAACATTCCTTACAGCTGAGCTACTATGAATGCACTGGGACAATAGATACCAATCCATCATCAACACTACAGTATCAGGCAGCATGTAATTTTATTTTCTCGTTAGGGGATTTGCAGGCACGTCCCTGCAGGCCTGAGCCCATGGCAGACAGGATGTTCGGCTGTTTAGATTGTCACATCACAATTCCTCTACGTCAGTCATATATATTACAACTGCAAACTCAAAATATTTGTGGACAAGCTGTTTTTTTCCTGCCGTTTTGTGTTTTGGTAAATCCTGGACACTACAGTACAATCCCAAAAACATGTCAGCTTCCACTCTGAAACAATAGCATCCCAAAAAAACAGTCAGCATCCCCTCTGGGTCATCGGATTGGAAGTATTATACACATGTAGTTCTGAGGGTGGACGTTTGGCAGGAAAACATTTTCCCTAGTCCTCATAGTCTGCGAATCTGGCTGTAGTGATTCATGCTGACCCCACACATATTGAGAAATACCATAAACAAAGTCATTCTTCCAAACACACACTCTAAACACAGGCAGAACTTGAGGACATCTTCCAGTCCAGCAGTCTGGATGCTGATATGCTTGTGATCTTATATGGATAGATATTGCTCTTTATCCTTTGCGCATATTTTTAAAAATCCTTTTTAGAGAATGAGTCCATGGCATTTTCTAGCTGAAATATTGTAGAACTTGGCATAGAAAATTACTATCCCATAACATTTTTCCCCTCGATATTTTCAGGTTACCATGACCTGTTGCTCATGATCCTAAAGTTAATATTATAATGGTTGAGTTGACCACAGAGTGAAGGAAGAAAAAAGTGTCCAGCATTCATCATAGGAACTCTCTAAAAACTTCAGCATCCCAGTTAGGCTCCATCTTTAAGTTTGTTTCGACAGTGTCCAGAACTGTAAGTGTTGTTACTTTGAAGAATCTAAAATAGGTCTATAAAAATATTTCGATTTGTTTAAAAGTTTGGTAACTGCATAATTCCCGTACATTAGTGTAATTTCATTGATTTGCTGACTTTACCAATATTCTAAAACGTCTATATAATATTGTTTATTATAATATTGTCTATATTATACATTATTTTAATGTTTTTATTAAATTTTAAACATAAGTATTTATTACCTCCCACCGTACTGATGTGCAACTAGTAGCCGCAATCTTACCCTTTTGACCGCATACCAACACCAGCGTTTCGATGCTGAGAATAAACCAAATCCGAGAGAATTCCATAGTATCCCAAAGCGCTCCATATCTAGCGTGCATGGTTTCCTCTGGGATATCCCGTGACCGTCGCTGACTCGAGCGTTCAGAGTTTATGCCATGAGTTTTACTTAATGTCGTAATCAGTCTAAAACCCTCTCATTCTTCTCATCCAAGTCGAGACGCAGCAAAGTAGCCCATCCCTAACTGGGCATGGGTTAATGTACTCTCCTCTTATTGGCCTCAGGACGTGCTAGTCAACTTATTCACAACAATTCCTGTTTCAATACCTGACTTGTGTGAAGCGAGATGTTTCACTCACTTTTTTCCCCAATAAAACGACAGAGGGTGCACTGTACAAATAATGTAATGAGAAAGTTGGGACACAACACACTTGCAGCCATTGCGTTAAAACCCATTAATGCACTAAAATTAAACACTGTGAATGAAGACAATGTTCGTTCAGTCGGACAGCAGACGCTCCTGATTTTAAAATAAATTATTTATGTTTATTGGTGGATTTCTGAGCACGCAGCACATACCAATCAGTATCAGCAGTTCACAAGTAAACATCAATCGGCTTTATATTCGCTCTGAATCGGTTCAAATACTCAGCGATTGAATGTCACGTAATGAAACCGAATTGGTTTTAACGGCTGCATTTTTATTAAAATATACACTTGAATTTAACGTAGCTTCTTCGATTTTTTCTTAATTTGAAATCCAATTAACGCCCTTAATAAAACTAAACAAAGAAACTTAATCGAGAAATGGCGGGAAAATGGACCACGTGATACCTTACCCGATGACTAGAACCGGTTCTTTTAAAGCGAGCTGTTCGATCGTTTTCACGGAAATAAGGCGGATTTGTGAACATATGCAGCCAACTACACACGATGCTAGAAGAAATACGGCCATGTAATCATCAATATAAATATAATTATAAATTCAGTACACAATATACACGCTACTTGCTCCATTTTATCTTAATTTTTATATCAAGAGACGGCGAGGAAAATAAGGCTCTGTCACCAGACGTCTTCTTCCTGAAATTGTTACACTTCAAACTGAGAAGCAAGTGATGATGGTAGTTTTGATCCGATAACTGATAATCGGCTAGTTGCAAACAGTATTTACACTCCAGTCAAGTTTGTCTAATTTAGTGTCTGTAACTAAATACATGCTTCACAAGGCCAACATCTTATACAATACAGTTTACTCTAAATGAGTAAAAAAAAATCACTATGCCTCAGAAATGTAGTGGAATAAAAGTATTCCGCATCAGCAGTCCTCAAGTAAATTCCAAATTATAAAAAAAACTGTTTTAGGCCTAATAAAGCAGGCTACTTAATGCCCCAAAACTATTGGTTTGTAACATTTGACTTGTGGTGCCCTCTTTAGGACAAGTGAAGATATTGCTGACATAGACACTGGGTTGGCTACGAAAACCTGTCAAGCAGGTCTTTAGAAAAAGTGCATGCCAAAAGAACATATAACCTGGCTTTTCATTATTTTCACAACATTTTTTCTTTTGTCAAATCAACTTCAATAATCTGTGTGGTTCTGATAACATAATATTTTAGGTTTCTGTTGATTAAACCAATCGCCTTCATTGTATTGACTCAAATTTGTAATTTCAATGAACTCAAAATTTTAAGGCAACCAGTTAACTTATTTTTTTAAGTTAAACCAAAAATTCTTGCCCTCAAGAATTCATTAATTACTGTGGCAATAATCTTGACCTTACACTGACACCTAGTGGCGTAGGTTGGAACATCATGAAGTCCACACTTATTAATCGACTCCTTGAGAGATAATAAGGGGTTTAAGATAAAAACGAATAGCATTCGGCTAGTCTTGTAATCTTAACACTTGCAATCTTGACCTCCATGTAAATAAAACGGTTTTTATAAGGCTGATATGACTGGAGTCATGATATTTTTTCATGACTTTCAAACATTTTTCAAAAATCCTATTATTTTTAAAAAACTTTTGTGAGGAAAGAAAAATACAGAGTGAGCTCTCTAACTGTATTAAACATGTTTTGTAAGTACATTTGCTGCAGCGGTTGTGTGTGTGTGTGGAGCGAGCATATGTTTTAGTATTCGTGGCTGTGTTTTATATAATTTAAAACCGATGTAGCAGATGGTTGAGCTGCTGGACTCACTGAGACTAGTTTTTTATCTTCAGAACAACAAAACTGATCATTAGTAATAGCAAATTCATCAAACATTCATTGAATTGGCGTAATAGTGAGAATACAGCCCAATTGGAGAACATTATGCAACATTAAATGGAAAGTTCACTCAATTTTTTTGTTCATAATTTATTCACCCTCATCTTATTCCAAACATGTATAACCTTTTTTCTTCTGCAGAACACAAACAAATATATTTTGTTGTGTTGACAATTAATGTCTCGTTTGTAAATTGTTCTTTGTTTATTAAGTAAAGAACATTTTAAAACTACTTTAAAACTAGATTTACTTTACTCAGATATTTGCCCTTCATAAATGTACATTTTAGAATCAGAACACTCATTCGAGTATTTATTTACTTATTTTTATTTATCTTATAATCACATATGACAAGTTATATTTTTTGGAGAATTATATTATTCACTAATTAATTCCTGCATCTCTATTTCCTTGTGCATTGTGCGATGACAATCAGGTTGGAAATATGACAACGTCCAATAATTTGCAATACACAATGTTTGTACACTTTGGAAAAATAATTTGCAGTTATAGAAGTGCTATAAAAACAATAAAATATTGCTAAGAAATCACAATTATTTGTAAGCAAAGAAACATCATACCTTTTTTCTTGCATAAATTAGTAAGTTATATTTTTAAGTACTGAACTTTTGACAGATAACTCTATTTTTAACTAGCCCTGCCCCCAAAATATTCCTATTTATTTTTATTTTTTATTTTTTAATAGCAATATTTAACCTGTGAACTGTACATTTCTCTACACCGAAAATACTTTATATACCTTTAAACTTAATAATTTTCTGGAATTTTTATTTTTAGCAATTAAAGATGAATTTTTTTTTTTTTAAATAAAATCAACGCAACTAGTCATTATGGTAATACTTTTCACATTCTGAATTTTTACCACCAGATGGCAATAAAACATTAAGAAACAGCTGAATGAGATGGCATGACAATCCTGTTGTATACGGTCTGACCTGCTAAAAATGTCAACATATCTGTCTCCCAGACAGATTACATTCCATGTAAGTTTATACTTAAAATAGAGATCATTCTGCTCTCAGTAAGAGGTCACAACCTTCAGACTGCTTTCTCTCCCAACAGTGTTTAATCGTATAAACAGTTTCAAGCCCTACACTGTATTTATTCTTAGAACAATTTTCCCTATACACGACACATACGTGCTCGCAATCTCATTTTACGTGAGAGGAGCTCTTCATAATCCTCCCACACTTGGCTCGAATCGAATAAAACTGGGCACAGTCCATCACTCTTTTGTCATTTACTTCAAAAAGAGGGTTTTGTGAGTGTACTGGTGACTCCCTTAACAGAGGCTCAAACGTAATTTTGTGGAGGAATGCGCACCTGTCTCAACCTTCATAATGCTGTACAGGCCCCATTCTGACGTTCACATGGGACATCTAAACAAATGATAAACCGCTGCAGTGTTCCTGCAAAGCAATGACTGAACAAGGTCATATAGGAGATGGTGACTATTACGCAGTGATTTGTGCCTTTGCTCAAGGCAGATCCCAGAGATCATGTATTTGGATACTGCTGTAGTATCAGCATACTTGGGGACTATTTTCTTGGCAAAATAAGCAAACTTAAGGTACAATTAAAGGGTTAATTCACCCAAAAATGAAAATTTTGTCCTTAATAACTCACCCTCATATCGTTCCACACCCGTAAGACATTCATTTTCTGAACTCAAATTAAGATATTTTTGATGAAATCTGATGGTTCTGATGGTAATTAACACTTTCAAATGCCCAGAGAGGTTCTAAAACATATTTAAAACGGTTCATGCGAGTACAGTTCAACCTTAATATTATTAAACGACGAGACTATTTTTTGTGCGCCAAAAAAACAAAATAACGACTTTTCAACAATATCTATTTCAAAACACTTCTTTGAAGCTTTACCAACCATTTGTTTCGAATCAGTGGTTTGGTTGAACTATTGAAATTGCGAATCACTTATGACGTAATGAAACCTCATTTACTGAAATCACGTGACTTTGGCGCTCTGAACAGAATTTTGATTTTTGGGTGAACTAACCCTTTAAAAATGAAAATGTTGACGTTTATCCTTCGGCTTGATGATGTTCCAAACCTGTATGAACACAAAAGAAGATTTCTTGGAGAATGTATTTTGAAGAATTGTTTTGTCTACACAATCAAGTCAATGGGGTCCAAATAAATAATGGACCTCAATGACTTTTATTGCATTGACATTTTCTAAAAAAAAAGAACAAAAAAAACAAACAAACATTTTATATATATATATATATATATATACATATATACACACACACACACACACACACACACATGTCAGGTTTACTATTCTTGTGGGGACTCTCAATAGGTGTAATGGTTTTTATACTGTACAAACTGTACATTCTGTCCCCCTACCCCACCCCTACCCCTACCCCACCCCTACCCCTACCCCTACCCCTACCCCACCCCTACCCCTACCCCTACCCCTACCCCTACCCCACCCCTACCCCACCCCTACCCCACCCCTACCCCACCCCTACCCCTACCCCACCCCTACCCCTACCCCTACCCCTACCCCTACCCCACCCCTACCCCTACCCCTACCCCTACCCCTAAACTTAACCCTCACAGAAAATGTTCTGCATTTTTACATTTTCAACAAAACTCATTCTGTATGATTTAAAAGCTTGTTTACCCATGGGGACCTCAATTTAGGTCCCCACGGTGACACGAGTCCCCACGAGTCTGTGTGCATTCAGGTTTAAGTCCCCACCGGGATAGAAAAACATGACCACACACACAGTCATAGGAAGAAGATCTGCTATTTTGTGGCAAGCAACTTCATGTTCCAGGTGATTCTAAACACTCTCCCATATTTAAGGTTTAAGCACAATAAATGAATGTACATTATTGTCATTCTGATTTAAACAAGTGCATATTTGCTGCGACTTGCTCTCTGGCATAATTTATTTGGATTTTTTAAATGGCTGACCATCCTATTGCTTGATCTACAGCTCTGGAGTTGAAATCCCCCGCTCTGAATATGTAATAGGTAGACTGATTGTGATAGAAAGAAAAAAAGGCTGCTCTGTTCGCTGCTGTGTGAAATTAAATTGGTATGAGAAACGTGAATGGATCGGCGTGTGGCTATCTGTGCCTGCCATCCCTGCTGGCTGCGGGACATGGCTGGACCTTGGGCAGCTGAGGTCCAATTTGGCCCTGTTGCTTCTATTCATGGCTCAATAGGTAGTCCTTCCTTTGTGGAGCCTAAACAGATTAACACAAATCCATCCAACCTGTGGGACTGCGTAGATAAGATGCGCCATAGCTTGTTGGCCTCATAATGGCTATTGTTCTGAAGAACTGGAAACATACAGAACGTCTGCTTGGTTTAGTGGCTTCAATTTGCATGGAAAACGACAAGTCATTTCAATAACAAATCTAATATATGTTGTAAACAGTTTTTTGCATGACATACTCAGTTTTGAATGCTACATGCAGCCTACAGCAATGACTGTCAATTTGGGGGCTGCGCGCATAGGGGGTCTCAGCAAACTTCCAAGGTGGCCAAAATATTTAAAATCTTATATTATGTTAATATTTAAAATGTGTATTTGTCTATCTATCTATCTATCTATCTATCTATCTATCTATCTATCTATCTATATATATATATATATATATATATATATATATATATATATATATATATATATATATACACACACACACACACACTTTATACATAGCATTTTTTCCTCTGGCTCTTGCTTAGACTGTTTTCACAATATCTTGATTTAGTTTTAATTGGTAGTAGGCTACTTTTCATACTGTGTTATATGTACACTTACAATAAATGGACATATTTTTGTCCACTGAACTCTCTTATTAACCCTTTTATTGAGGAACATCTCTCTCTCTCTCTCTCTAAAGTAAATATATAAACTATAAAAATATAGATGCAGCAACGCAACCTTGGGTCAAAAAAGGTTGACAACTACAGTCTGTTTTAGAGAATTCAAGAATGTATTCCCATTTTGCCCTCATTTTATTAACCAATATAAATCACATCATTAATTTCCCACTTTTATAGAAGCTGCTTGTCTTCAGTAGCCAGGTTAAAGAGATTACGATGAATCATAATGTATATAGCCCGAGAACACCAGGATGATTAGAGTTCAAGTTCTCTAAAGCCCCTCATGGGGGCGTCGTTCGCACACTTTCAAGTACACTACGCATACTCGAGCGCCAGAAAGTGCGCTCGGAGAGAAAGAAACATCGCTGCGAACTGTTTATCCTGACGTCAGTTTGAACAGATCGCACTGCCCCCGTATCACTTCACGCGACTCTGAACTGAGCCTCGGCTGGATTTCGGGAATCGATGAACGGGAGTGAGTCCACAACTTCACCATCCAAACTACTGGAGCCACTGAAATGATTTCGCCTTGTTTTCCCAACTGGACTAACAACATAAAATGAATACCTGCGCATTTCTCTTGATCCTGGCTGTTCAGATTCACGCCGACAGCGTAGAGGGACCAACAGGTAAAGTCCCGTTTATCTGGAGTTACAGGGACTGCGCACTTTCAAACTTGTGTGTGTTTTGAGGATATGGGAAGCATAAGCATGTTGTCTTGACTGAGTTGCGCTTAGGAGCCGCTGAACTTTTCTAATAATGGAGGGATTTGGTCTCGGGTGTCATAAAACAGTGAAGATGCCATCAAAAGCTTTAAACGAATTGTGTTTCAGGCGGTTTGTTATTTGGCACGAGACGCCTGTTTAAACATTCCCTCAGTTGTTAAGATTGACATATGGTTCATAGTGTGGGTCTTTGAATTATTCTAGTGTATTTTTTTTATTTTTATTGAAAACACGCCTGGAAGTTGTTCGTTATAAAGTAAACAAGTGCAGTCAGCTGCGAAGCTTGAAGTCAGCGGCTGAATGAATTAACGAATCATTTGTGGCTGCACCAGACGTGTTATAAAAGCAGGGAGGTGATTTTTTTTTTTTTTAATAATTTTTTTTTTATATCGAATCCACGGCAGAAGTATTAGCAGTGACTCGTATTTTTAAAGTGAATTAACCATCAGCAGCATAAAAAAATATTTTTGTTTTATCTGGATTAACTTTTCTGATAACCTTTTAAACCACGAAATAATCGTTATACACGCTCTCACAAGAACATCAAACTTTTTTGCGCTTTTAGTAGGACTAAATGCTTTATAGTGGAGTATATTGGAGAGTAGTGATGTAACTGTCCCTGATTCACTTCACTGCGCTCTTTATTGCTGATAAAAAGCACTAGCATTTTTCCGGTTATGCTAATGAATTATCACAGCTTGTTTGAGTTGTTCACGCGCTGAAGCGCCCACAGCGTCCAAAATAATGTTTCTTAATCATAACAAATGTGTCTTTTAAAGTCCACCTGAGTTTGGCGCCACTTTTTTGTGTTTTTGAATGAATATATAGTCTAAGCCCTATTGTTATGTAGTTTAAGATGATCTGGCGTTCACCTGGTGTAGCTGTGTGTCTGCTGACCAGTCTGGGTGTCTAGCTTAAGCTGATTTATTGATTTCCAAGGTAATGTTTAGGGAGTAGTCACATTTGAATTAAGAAAATATACAAATGCAAATTGTACACATTTAAATGTCATATAATGTTTTTTTTCCCTCCTGAAAAACATCAGCTGCTGGTTTTAACTGGTTTAAGCTGGTCTCCCAGTCTGTTCAAACAGTCTCAAGCTGGTCACACTTTGCTTGTTTAGCTGGAAGGCCATGAAACACCAGGCAGTAGATCACCCTGACCAGCAAACCCTTTTACATTTACAATATTATTCATTATTTAGGAACTGTGTGTGTGTTTTTTTTTTTAAAAAGCTGTTTTCTTCGTGAGGAGTGTTGGCTGTTCGCCACAGTTTTTGATTTCAGATTTTACTATCCTCGTAGGCATAACCTGATCCGCACACGCACTGAGATTATGAACTGCCTCCTCCTCCACACTGTCAGTGGGCTGTATGAAGACAGAGCAGGTACAGGAAAACTGAAGGGTGCCGTGTGTGATTGCCCATAATGGACCACTCCCTCTGAGCCAGGCTGTAGGAAACATGTCGCATGATTCGGCCAAGAAACTTGACAAACAATCATGATTCGTTTGAGGAAGCTATTGATTTTCAGTTAACTAAATGGCTTCCATTTAGCAAGCTGTCAAGTAGCTGTAGGGTTCTGTGACTACTGCTGCGGTCTGTGCATTCCCTCTGCTCTTCAGCTGCAGTCTGATCCTAGTTTCTGTTGGTTTTTGGCCTGTTTTACACCGTGTAATCCACTCTTATTGTGTTCTGCTGCTGTTTCCGCCATTGTTTTTTTTTCCTCTTTTGTTTTCCCATGGCCTGGTTGACAGAAAGCAGCGATGAGTGACCTGATGCGAGATGAATACAGGCATTGTAACCAAGTGTCTACTTCATTTATAGCTCTTCACACCCTCGCTATCAAGCTCTATGCATTCCTTTTTGTGAGCTTTGCATCATTACTTTGAGTCTTACAGTAATGATGAATGGGTGAACTTTATCGGCACTGATTATGTAAAAAAAAAAAAGAATAAAATGGCTCGTACAAATGCATAAAAGCACAAAATCCTTCAACATTCCAATGAAAATGAGTTTTTTTTTTTTTTTTTTAATCAATGAGCGTGCTGGTGAGATTACTTTGATAATTGAAAATGCATTGGAATCAGTACTGACGTTAATAAGTAAGGTTTAGATGGTGTTTGATGTATTTTTGCTTACTTCTGAATAGCATAATGATTGTATGGCTTACCTCCAATTGATTGCACCTTTCAAGGATATTTTATTTTAGTTCCCCTGTTCATAATCATAGATGCTGTCGCAATCCAAACTGTGTCACTATGCTGGAACTGACACAAGTGAATGCTTCTCATAATAAGGGGAATGAAGCACATCATTAGGACGAATAGGGAAATAATTAAAGCATATGAAGATAATTATACTAAAGACAGAATAGGGCAGCTTCATATTAGCTGCCTAGTGATGGAGTCTCCAGAGGTTTGACATGCAGTGCTCTTTGTTGCTCTTTTTCTATTAATTGCACAGTGTGTGGGTGGGTGGGTTTAGTAGGACTTGACCAATATAGGTCTTTCATTGGCCAATGTTGATACAATATTGTGTGAAAAGTCGATTATCTGAATTTAAAGTGAACTAATTTTTAATGATGTATTGGGTGCTGAATGTGTCTTTTATAATGTTATTGGCATGGTAAGTAAAATTGGCAGATTATAGTGATAGTCAAGTTATGGCACTCCACATCATTTCCAGTTAGCCTAATAATAGAAAAACACATAAGTGAATTTTGTACTCAGACCCTTTAAGTTTTTTTTCCCCATGACGCACAATTTGTGGCATTTGTTAGTTATATTTTCCATTTAACTTTTTAAAAGAATTTCTTTATTTCATTTTTTTAATTTTTTTATTACGGTTGACCACAATTAAGTGATTGTGGGGTGAGAGAGATTTCGGCACCTGTTTTAAAAGTAATTAAATCATATTAATTAGAATTAATTCATATAATTATGTCTGGTGTGCTATTTGAGGCACATTGACATCTGGAATTCATTCATTTATAATTCATCTAAGTTTTGTTTTCCTTTCAACCCACAAAAATGTATTCATATCTATCAGCCAATATATCAGTTGTCAGCTTGAAAAAATGAGTTTCATTCCAAGTATCAGCCAAAATTTCAATAGGGTTGCATCCTTATTAATTTTAAATGATATTTTATCAAAATTACCACTTTTGGTCATTGGCAAAGTGTAGACTGGATAAATGGGCTTGGCTGATATCGGTCTGTCACTTAGAGGGCTAAATCTTGTACACAAAATCTTGAATTTGAAGAGCTCAATATATCAACCATGTTTGTAAAAGATGAGTTTCTGTCCTTCCACATTGCCTAATTGGCTTCCTCAGGTTTGCTGGACTGTCAGTCCTCTTGCTTAGTTATAGGTTAGACTTCGACTGTTTCTTTTAGTGCCGAGTATGGCATGTGCATCAAGGTGTTCTCCATTTTCGCGGAACCCACTGCAGTAAATTTGCAGTAGCTGAGCGAGTCCAGAGGATTGAAAGCATCTTTAACATGGGCATAATCGTGGTCATCATGCAAATTACCTCAGGACTTTAACAAAGGTTAAAGTGGAGCACAGAGGATGGCTTGTTATAGTAACGTTATGAAAGCGCGGATGAAGTTTTATAGGGGTTTCCCCACCGATTATGAGATAATGCAACATGTCTGAACATCAATGAGACCGCCCTGGTGCCCAGGTGTAGGCGGGAGACCGTGGTAGGAGGGCTCAGATGTCTCGGGCACCCAGATATTATGCATCAAACATTCATTAATCAGAATCAACCTGACATCCAAATTCTTTGACCTCATCTAATTGCAGAGTACCTGTAAAACGGGAAGCGGCGAGGGCCCTGGTGACCGGAATTTTATTTCCTTTGTAATTAAGGAAATTGCATAGCTTTTTTTTTTCTGCAGTAGAAGCTCAAAAGACCTTTTATTTTCCCTTTAACAGTCCGCACTGAAGCACCACCGAAATAATGAGGAAATGTGTCGGAGAGGATTTTGAATGCAACAGCTGAGAGTGCTTGTTCCCCCGGCTTTAGAGGCAGTCCGTCTCTTGTCGAGAAATGTTTTCTTTGGACTCGCCTGTCATATATAAGAGGTGAGGGGAGGGGGTTTTGGGAAAGGAGGACTGCCAGAGGGCTCTCCCCTCCTCTTCTTCAAACGGCAGAGCTGCTCTGAGTCAACATCTGATGGGAAACGAGCGTACGACAACAGAGCGAACCGGTGCTGGCTTTTCCTTTTGTTGTCTCTGGAAGGCTGCTCCATTCCTCACTGATTTGTCTGCGGATTTCAAAAAACAGTTCCAATTTCAAGGGGCCCCTGATGGAAATTTGGCTCCGAGAGGATCTGAGACTGGTGTTTAGATGTGAGAATGACAGTGAAATAGATCATCACAGACTCCAGAACAGGAAGGCACTTAGAAGCCTCGGCTTGCCCTTAAGTTTGGCGAGTTTTGCTTAAAGATCTCTGCTCGGTTAGATTCTCCCACCTTAAATCCAGCCTACCAGGTGCAGCTTTTTGAATTCATCCCGACAGTGCACTCTATGATTTGTTCTCCTCCTTACAAGCAGTAATGCCTGAGGCTATGCTTCTTTCATTTTCATTTTCAGGAAGCTTTTTGCCTTAACTTTGTTTAGTGTCTGTTGAGCAGCACCATGTATCAGAGGATTGCAGGTGTTTACACTGTGTGGGTGGTGAATATACTTTATTTTTAAGCCTAGTAATTTCACTGGTGATGGTAAACAAAGATTGAGACTAAAGGGCGTCTCTGCAATGCCTTTTTGAATTATATCCACCCAGAGTACAAAATAAACACCTGCCAAGGCAAGAACATTTCCTGGAATTGTTGTTAATTGAAATTTAGGAGCAGATTACCATTTGCAAAATAAAACAAGTCTCTTATGCTCACCATGGCTGCAAATATCAGGGATGGGTATTTTTCCACATTTTTTTTTAATTTCAAGTACTGATAGGTGTGATGAATATATAAAATTACATGAATATATGCCCGATCAAAATATGACTAGAAAAATAACTGCTAGATTGCCAATAATATCAATGGTTTCGAAAAAAGAAAAGGAATAGCTGCATGACGTGAAGCTGAAGAATGAATGAACAGTAAACTCAAGCCTGATCTATATGACGCACTGTAAATGAAAATAATCAGATATCCTAGATACACCACATAAACACAACATTACAACTTGTATCTGCACAAAAGGAAATAAATGCAATTGAATTTGGACTAATGCTGCCTTCACGTACACTCGGAATTATCGTAGGTAAAAATCCCATTTTGAAACTTGAATGCAATGAGCTCATAATCACAACTTCAGAAGTGGGATTAATCAAATTTATGAAAACACATGAAGGCAGCATGAGTTATGTGCTAGCCAGAAAGTGTCATGTTGGATGTGCTCTTCCCCAAACAAGGCACTGAAACACGGACAATAAAGCACAAAGAGTTCAAAACATTCTAGTGTTCTCATTATAATGTTATATGGCAGATTGGCACTGCACATCTTGCACTTAACTGTATTTTCAACTACTTTATCAAGTCATTCCAGACATCCCTGTGTGTTTTCGAGGCCATGACGAGAAACGGTTTTAATTAAAACATAGGCCTACTGTTGAAAGAAATAACAAGAAAAAATAACTTTAAAATAATTAATATCTATGTTTTTGAATATGAAACATCTAAAAGGAATCTGACTGTCTCAAATAAGATGACAATGAAGAGTGAATGAACAACGAAGCGCTTCGCTAGTGGGTTAATAAACGAAACCAAACGCATCCTATATGAGATTAACCTGAAATGTATGCTCAGGACGGGCTTGTCTGAATGTGTAACTTCCACTGTGGATGCGCTCTTCTCGTAACAACAACATTGAAACACAGGCAACTAAAGTAAGAATTTACAACATTCTATTACAACAGTGTTCTGATTATAATGTTATGCATATGGAAGATTGCTGCTGCACATCTTGTACTGTTATTTCATGACCAAAGTGATTCCAGGCATCATTGTGTGCTTTCAAATCCATAGTTTCTCTTTATTTTGCTGGTAGTTTGAAACGAGGCATAGTTCGTATGAAAATTGGTAATATGACCCCTAGTCTCATATAGCCAGACCTTCAGACTGACGGCAGAAGATCTGGACTCTACCGCAGCTTTCATTTGCGAAGGACTGCACGAGGACGTTTGACGCAACCAATCACAGTTCATTTTGTTCCACGTCATGTTTAGGGGCATGAAAATGTAAAGTCAATGTCCCTACAATAACAGAACGGCATCTAATAAATTATTTATATCAGATTTATATGACGATTTTGAAAATCCTGAAATGTTTCCAGTTAAGTGTGCCATTTGCATCAGACGTACAGCCAACGGTCCATAGGCGTGACGTCTGAGGCGGAGATTGTGACCCCTGGTGTGCACCTTTGTACCGAAACCGAGACTCCCTGTATGAGGTGGTCTGAGTTCAGTTGCACTGGAACTGTGGGATGATTCGTGTGAATGTGAAAGCAACTCGAACTTAGGTGTGCTGGAAGTCAAGTAACCTGCGCATGCATTTTAGCCAATGACGATGTCATTGTTTCAACAAAACACATGTAGGGGATGACAGTGGTGGTGATTTACCTTGGGTGAGAGTGAGTGCTGCTGCGCATAATAGCAACAATATAATAAAAACACAATAAATTGACCCGCTTTCTGTCATGCACCCTGTGTATTTGTGATGATGTAATATGTATGCAAATGCACCAGGGTTTGACAGTGAGAAACCAGACCAATGCTGTGGGGGCACCAGGAACAATCTTGCTTGGACTCGGACCACAGCAAACATACCAAGTGTGATAACAACATTTCCCTCTAATTATATTTTCTCTGAATGCATTCTTCTTGTCTGTCTTAAACGCATGGTTGTTAAGGGTAGTTCTGGAGGAACAGTGTTTGGTCTATAATGGTGGATAGGCCTTCTGAGTGCAGGGCTTCTTGCCATGAGAGTACCTTCTGTTGTTCTGGCCAACTTTGCTTTTTCAGGTGATTTTTTTTTTTCTGTCTTTAGAAAAGGCAGACAGTCACTCGAGTCCCTCTCCGCTCCTGAAAGATCCACTCTAAGAGATGGCACAACAGCCAAGGACAGAATTGCATGGAGCATGTTTTTGTGGCAAGGTTTCGACAATTAATTAAGGTCATTGAGGTCGGAAACCAGCCATGTTCAATATAAAGCTCAGTGGTGATTTAGGATGTTAAGAAGCAACTGGTTTCTGGAAAATGATTTAAGTTCTTTAAATTTAAGATGCTGAAAGACTTCCGTTCTCTATCGCTTTGCAACCCTTTGAAAATTTTCTGACTAATTTGCTCATGCCTTCATTGTTAACAAATGAAAGCATATATGAACTGCTATAAAAGAAAATTATAGCATAAATGGATGGATTTAATCTTTCAGTGCATCATTTGCCCAAAATTGAACATTTTAAGTTTGAACTGAACTTAAGTTACATGTGCTTTGTGTTCCGCTTAGTGTCAAAAGCTGACTTCAGTACCAGGTCGGTACTGAAATTTTAAAAATGTGATGATACCATTTTTTCCCCCTAAAATTCTGAGCACTGAGCGGATTCTTAAACACCTCTTATTGGCCAGTGTTTTCACATGCTCAACAGATATGTCTGCCATTGGCTACAATGATCAACACTTGTTTACAAAAAATGTTGTAAATTGACTTTGACGCTCTTCACCGATGGCTTACACAGATACACACAGAAGCATCTGATATCAGGTGTCTCCTCTCTGCTGAGAGCTTCTGTGTGTATCTGTTTGGCCTTCATCATATTGTTTTTTTTTTCTGAGCACTTTTTTTTTCTATCATGATACTTGCAATTCAGTATTCAGCGAGTCTTCGTGGTGGTCTTTTGTCTTCATGACCTGTTTTGAAGGTCTCTGGTTGTTTCAGGGCATTTTTATAATCTATGTGGCCCAGTGGCATTTTCTTTGTACCTTCTGTTTAAACAAATGGGGTGAGTCCTTGTCTGAATCATTTATCTGTTTTGCCAGTTCCTGGCAAGTACAATGATCTGAGGATGCAAAATGTCCTCTCAGTAGAATAGATCTTTTGTAATTGCATGACTCTCTATTCTCTCATTCATTGTGTTCTTCAAGCCACTTCCTTTTTCACTATTTCTTTCTCTCTTACCTCTTCCAGTATTTCGGACTGTATACGTAATGGTGATGAGACTTTCCATTTCCCTGGCCTTTTAGCTTGAGTTTTTAGATTCACATGCTACAAATATCATGCTTTATGGACTCCTCGATTAGCATTTAGTATGTTCGAATGGCTTATTTATGTATGTCTATGTGCTGTCGAAGGAAAATACACACAGCTGTCACATAACTCTTGGAGAGTCACTGATGAGGTTTGTGGTGGAGCTCTGGAGGTTTCTGAATTTCATCTTGGCCCTCGTGCTGCACTGACAGGCTGGAGAGATTTACACCAACCCTGCCCTTATTCTCCATACTCAGCCTCTCGGTGGCCCAGTCCAGCAGAGATTAAAGTCGTATTGATCCATGAGCCCAGGAAAGTCCATTTCACTAAGACTCCATCAAACAAGGACCCCCTTTATGAACCACGTGTTTCTAATATAGAGACATGAAATATAGTGAGGATGAAATATAGTGGGTGAAAGCCATCCAGACTCATATATGGACTCATATGAATGTAATGTGATCATAAAATATCTTGCTCTTTGTGTTGTAGAAGCCTCAGGGAAGGATTTAGAATACAATTGGATTTCCTTGTCTTTCCTTTCATTGCATTGAGGAAAGTATGTTAATTTTTTTTTTTTACAAGGGATACTAAATGTTGGCTGATTTGATAGCTAATAATTGTTTTTATGATTTTGTGACATAAACAGAGCCATATGGAATCTGTGTCTGCAAAAATATTCTCAGATATTGGGAGTGACATTATTCAAAGTTCATTTTCTCTCTCTCTCTCTCTCTATCTCTCTCTTTATCTATCTATATATATATATATATATGTTTTTTTTTTTTTTTTATTATATCATATAATTTTGACATAAATGAATCAATAAATGAATTGTAGAAGTTCAGATTTCTGTTTCCAGTACTGGTGTAATTTATCTGTTGATCATTGTATAAAAGTCTAATAACGACCAATACCGATATAGTCACGATCACGATATATTCTGCGTCATTTGTCCTTTCTGACAGAATTTGGGCTTATTGTAAAGTACATAGACAGATTAACTCATCTGAATCCACCTCTATAAATATCTCCAAAAAGTGATTCCAACTTCTACAAACTCTGGCACTTTTCAGCAATTATTGGCAGTGAGCATGAGCTTGCAATCACAGATGCAGTCTGTCGTACTTGTTAGATCTCATCATAAACACACCCATCTGGTAGGACGCTCACTTTCCTGTCTGTTTCTTTCTCCTGTTTTTTCTCATTGTGACACCCAAGCAGAAAGTTGCCGCCTCTGCTTCTGGATACACAATCTGCTGCAAGCCCTTTGTCACTCTCTGGAGATCCTTTGGGAAAGTATCGAGTTACATAGTCTCAGACATCAATCTATGGTAGATTTATTTGAGTTTCAGAAATCCACCGAATTTGCTCTCCCCTGCTCGAATGACGCTGGTTCAGGAGTGGATGAGCGCCAAACCTCCCGACTATTTCCTCCTCTGGCACGTAAATGCCTTTTGCTGCAGTAGCCGTCATCTTTCTCGAGTTCCAAAATCTTGCCCAATTACAAATAGTCAAGTTACACACAATTTGCAGAGTTAAATCAGCAGAGAGAGGTCACAGGTCACCGTTTACACGCACCCAAAGCTAACGTCAGCTCTCACCCTTCAGTTGACGACGCTATGAAATACGAATCTACTAAATGAGCGCTAGCACTTTCCAGTGAAGTTTCCTGTTACTGTATTGTTAGTTGTAAGCCAGTATAACAGGTTCTCATGGGCATCCTTTAGGAGAGCTGGGTGGTATTACGCGGGCGGACGGTAATCACAGCGGCACCATTAAGTCATTATAAACGCAATGAGCGGGATGTGAGCGCTTCTGCCTTGAAAAGAGAATTAAGGCGATGGTGCTGTCAGCTTGATTTAAACACACACATTCACACATCCAGATGGTTAACATCAAGCCTGAAATAGTCAGTTTCCTCTATTTTACAGCTTTCAGTGACACCTGCCATGTTACAGCATTGTGGATGTTATTTGAATGGGAAGTGCTTTTTCTGTTTCCGTGGGTGACTTGTCCCTGGTGTGACAGCTGTTCTTGGCAGGTTATGGCATGAGTGCTCCCGGTGTCAGCAGGGACTGCATCACTGTCACCTCAGCAGTCTTCTCTTTCACACCTGTCTGTTCTACCTGAGCTCTATGCGCTGTGTCTTATGTGTGCGTGTGCTTGAAGATCACGCTTTCAGACGCTGTTTTCACTTTGTCATATTTGCTTTCACTGATATATCATGTTAAATTATGTTCACAAGCAGTCTGTAATGATGAGGGACATACCCGAAGGCTGAGCGGTCTATTGTTAATGTATTAGTGAAAACACATTAGCGCCTGTTCTCAACCTTGTGAGCTGCCTTGCTGTATACTGCCTACATGGATATCATTCCTCTAAGGCAGCTAAACTAACTATGTAATGTTCAGAAAAGCATAAAAATAACACTCACAACTTTTTTGGGAAAAAAAAAAGTATTACACATGCATACATACAAAAAAAAGATCATTTTAATTTGATTTGATTCATTGTTATATGTAGAATCCTATACAAAGCACTATTTGGAATAGTTTGGACAAGACTTTCCCTTGTGGCTTTTTTCCTGTCAGTCTCCTACGCTGTTAGGTTGTGTAGACCGCGCAGGCTTCCGTGTAATATCAGAATGTCGACTTATTATTGGCTGGCTCCTGTGCCAGCATCACACGCATGCGTCGCGCGTCGGCCAATACTGAACCGGCATTCTGACGTAGTACATGGAAGATAGACTTTCAATGGCAATCACATAAACAAACATTTTGTGGTCCAAACTTAACTTCCAGTAGACTTCCACAAAGAATCAATAACAACAGAGTCCCAGTAGATTATTTCTGATGACAAGCAAAATAAATAACAAGTAACTTACATTAGCTAGCAAGTTAAAACTATGTCTAGCCAGTATTATTTTGGATTACCAGTAGAAGCAAAGAACCATTAGTGAAACTTGTGTTCTGAAGAATGTCTTTTGGGTTTTGAACGACATGAGAGTAAGTAATTAATGACAGAATTGTCATTTTTTTGAGTGAACTAACCCTTTAATAATTGTGAATCAAATGTAATTTGGAAAACTAATGCCATCAGAATAACGACTAGTAAATATGTTTAAATATTTCCATGTTATTAATATTATGCGTTGTATGTTTGTATTTATGCATGTAAGCATATAAAATCTATTAACCACTTATGATATATACTCATCCACCACCAATTTTCCCCCCACTTGATTACCTTCTTCACAAAAGTGCTAGCTACTTTTAATTTTCATCAAAGAAGGTTCCTAAAATGCATAATGTTGCTTACTTTTTGGAACAGACTTATTGTTTGCAGCTTGGAACAGAGTTTTTCAAATTAAGGCTTCTTTCAGTCACAATACCCCTGTTATAAAGCAATTCCTCTCTAGAAGCAATACTTTTAAAGTAAAAGCACAGACGTCCACTGTCCATTTTGTGTGATTTTCTGTAGGTAGCTCCATTTTCAGTTTCCCTCAGACCGTCTTAGTCTACACCTACATGCTCCTAAATTTGTGTGGCGCACAGAATTTCTCCCACATCCCCTTCAAATAGTGTGGAGACGTCAGTGTAAGCCTTGCCAGCACCCGCTTGGCACGTCAAAGTAGATGTCAAGCAATTTATAAAATGTTCAATATGATCCGACATATGGTTTTGAATTATATAAATGCAGCATGAGGATAATTGAATGAAAGAAGGGCCCAGATGACGGGTACGCCTTTCAGACTCAGGTGTTTGCTGGAGACCTTAGAGCGAAGGATTATTGATCTACTACCGGCCGCCAGAAAGAGCTTATCGCTTCCTTTAGAGTTCTTCTTCCAGTTGTCTCCCTCAGGTCTCTGGACTCTATTCCCAGATCATGATCAGATCACTTCAGATGAAGTGCTTCTTCCTTTCGGCACTTTCTCATCTACTCCCTCTCTCTTTCTCACAGTCTCTCTTTCCCTGTCTGTCTTTAGTCTTTCCTCTCCCTCTGGTTCCCTCTCTTAGATTGTCCTTCATATTCTTTGGCTCTGCTGAAATCAGCATGCAGCCCTTGGTTGACATCTTAATGCATATGCATGTGCTAGATGAAGCTCGCTGGAGTTTGTGTTCCATCTTAGGGGACGGTGTCTGTCTCGCCTTGAATCCTGAAGGGCTTCACTCTTCACTATGAAAATTTTACCTCTACTTTTGATTCTTTGTCAAACAGTTCTGGATTTATGCACAAAATAGTAAATTAAATATTAGAGATTGACCAATATTGTTATATATTGTAATAATAGCAAATATATTTATATTTTTAATAATAATAATAATTATGTATTATTATTATTATTATGCAGTATTATGCAGTATTATGCAGTATTATGTATTATTACTAACAATAATTTATTATTATTAATAACAACAATAATACATCGTCATTAATAATAATAATAATAATTAATGATAATAATAATATATATTATTAATATAATAATTATATTATATTATTATATTATATTATAATATTAATTAGATTATATTAAATTATATTATTATTAATAATAATATATTATTATTGCTGTTGTTATTATTAACAGTAATATGTATTAATAATAATAATACATTTTATATTTTACTTTTTTATTATTTTATTTATATTATTATTATTATTATTATTGACATTAATAATAATAATAATAATCATCATTATTATTATAATGTATTATTAAAGTACTATTTTATTACCATTAGAATTGTGTATATTATTAATATAATAATAATAATAATAATAATAATAATAATAATATACACACACTTCTAATGCTAATAATAAAAGTATTTTTACAATACATATAATTATGATGATGATTATTATTATTATTATTATTATTATTAATAATAATAATAATAATAGCTATATTTGCTAGTACTTCTGTTGCTAAGCAGTAGTACTAGCAAATATATTTGTTTTAATAACTATTTTCTAATATAATGATATAGACAATTTATATTTAATATTATAAAATATAATTAATAAATGTATACACACATCTAATGCTAATAAAATGGTATAATAATAATAATAATAATAATAATAATAATAATAATAATGCCACCACCACCATTCTAATCATTAATAATTCTGTCTTGTGTCTTGGATGGATTATTTTTTTGGATCAGACCCCAAGATGTTCACTTCCTCTTGTCTCTTTTCAATCCCTTTCAATTGCTATTCTTCCTGGGAAATACTCAGTCTCTCTGCTTCCAGATACTAATCAGGGATGAGGACTGTCTGACAGGGAGAATTCGTGCCTTCATTCTTATTTTATCTTGGCGTCAGTGTTAACACAGCTAGCTCCAAGCTAGATGGACCTACCCTATAGCTCCATTTAACATGTGAGAGAGTATAATTCTTGCCTTCAGCCCTTGTAGATCAATGGATTGAAAGCTTTGGTGTCTTAAATGGCTAAGACTGGTGTGTTTTTACTCTACTCTTACATACCGAGCAAAAGGATTTTGGGTTTATAGACGTTTTTTGACTTCGTTTAGGCTTTATACGAAGAGCAAACACTTTACACAGCAGCACATTTTAGAGCAAAGCTACATGTTGTTTTAGAGTTTTACTTACATGTACATAAACATACACTGGCGTAAAAGGATGCCTACATGACTCTGGCCTTAAAATGGTTCCCATCAATGCATCTGGAGGATAGCCATTGTGCCTGGAGCTGAGGCAGGTTCAGTTGTGGTGTTGCATGTCCTTCTTTGAGGGTGTTTTTTTGGCCTAAGGATCTGTTATGGTCACATTTCAACTACATGTGAAATGCACTGGATCGTACTGGATTTTATGTAGAGATGTACCAGTCGACAGGGCATAAATAAGAACGTTTTTTTAGTTTTATTTTGACCAAAATCTATTCCAGACTTACACAGAAACTGCATTGCAATAATTTCTCGTAAATGGCATTTGTGTGGAAATATTACGGAGTCTGTAAACAGGACGTTAACACAGACCAGAGATGGGACATGCTGAAGACAGTCGCAAAGAAGAGAACAGAGATGTGCCAGCAGAGCAAATATTGTACCAGGCACAACAAGCTCACTGTTCGTGATGCTCAATCTAGGAAGAAAAATATAAATATTGAATTTGGGGGGGATGAATGTATATGAATGTATCTCATAAATGTGTTTCAGAAAATTTTCAATGGCATGTTCTTTTTCCTCTTACCTCTGTGTAAAGTTGCGCGTATAAGCACAGTGCTACTTTGTGTACAGCGGTACACAATGAAACCATAAGCGCCACCTTCTGTCAGAGAGTGAATTTGCATGTTCATTCAGTGTGTCTGCTGATGTCTTTTAAATGCTATTTTATATTTATTATAATTATTATAAACTATTACTTATTATAATTATTTAAATAATTTTATTATTATTAACTGATCAGTTATGTTCCATAACATTTAAATTATTGATTTATCAGTATCAGAATTTTAACATTGCCGTATGTTTTGTTCACTATTGTATTTTAGTTTTACATACTATGAGTGCTACAATACTATAAAGACACCACTTCAATGTCCTGTGGTCTTAGAAACTCTTTAAAAGTGTAAAAATGGTACAGTAATGTTAAAAACAAAGAATTAGTTGGCTGTTTGCTGATATATTGCACTGTATTGCATCTAACCAGGCTGTGTCATCTTTTGTTTTCTCTGGCATCATGAACCGCTTTTATTTCTCCCTGGATCCATTAGGTGGTCAGACTGGCTAATTGAGATTGGGATTAAGCAGGGATTAAACCGGCATGAGATGTAGGTGGATGAGGGAGGCGAAGGAAAAGGGCTTTGGAAAGAGATGAGTGGCTAATATGGGTATTAGTGCACGTAGGTGCAGCTATTTGCCATCTGAGCAGGAACAGAACAAAGCGCAGCCGACAATGGCCTCAGTGACTTCAAGTGATCTCACATTCACTGAGGCGCACAACGTTAACGGCTTCAGAATCTCTCATTCTGATCTTGCCCTTGTGCTTGTTCGGTCTAGATTTATGTGCACTGCTGCATGAAATGAGTCTAAGATTGTTTAGTTCCACTTGTTCCTCAAGCTAAATAAGTTTAACATTAGTCTTGTGTAGGCAGAACTTTGATATAAGGTCCGCATAGCAGCTTATTCTGGCCAAGACTCACAAAAGACTTATAAATCACCACCAAGCTATTTTTTTCTTTATATGTGTCATCTAGGGGGTTTTGGATTTTTTTTTTTTTTGAATAATTTCACAGCAGTACAAGAACATTAATACAGAATAAGAAAATAGTAGAACGTGTAATCAGAATTTCTGCCCGTCCAAAAGTTTTAAGTTACTTCTTGATTCCACTAATGCTGTAAACTTTGGAATATCCATTTATCTATTCATCCTCAAAAATATTTGTATGATCTTAGTACATTGTATGACTAAAGACAGGGCTTTCATCTTGTTAAGACCTTTACAGAGGTCACAAGGTTGCTTTTTTGTCTGCATATCCCCTAATTTCTTCATTCTTGAATAGTGTTGAAGAATGTCTCGGGTTAGTTTTACTTCACTAACTTCCTTGTTGTGATTTAGCATGGTGCATTGATCACAGTTGGACCAGGTTCACTTCAGGTTAACCGGTGGCAGCTGTGTTCAGGGTTTTCAGTAGTCTTTTAAAGAATGCAGCCTTTTATCAACCTCTATGTGTCCCCCTCCAAACTCTGCCATAATCCTATTACAAAGGCCAGTCAGACCTCAGGACATATGAATGTAACCAAACTTCAGAGGTTTGGCGCATACTTTTTCTGTGTGTTGAGTTAAAACTTTCAATTCTTGCCAGCAGCGCTCAATGGGACTCCACAGAATGTGCGCGCTTCCCTGGTCCTGCTGCAAGGAGAGATTTCAGATTTCTTTTTACTAAGGATAGGTCAGTTAAGGCTGTTATTTTCTGTTGCAGTATTAACCCAAACAGCTTTACCAAGGCTTTGGAAGCCCTGCACCATTGGCGGTGAATTAATGCCCAAGCCCACGTCGTAGCGTTGGGATTCTACATTACGCCATGACTGTGGTGCTGTGGATTTGTTCTGGTCCACTGAGCCTGAATGGCGCCAGAGGTTCTGCTCAGGGATTTCAAGCGGTATTCCAGAGACCAAATCCCGGAACAGACACTGAGCGAGCAAAGCAGCCCCTAATCTCTTCATTATTAGCTCATAAATATTTATTTGAGACTGCGTCTAAAAGAAGAGATTTGCTCACAGATCTTCAGATGAAGAGCTGCATTTTATGTCTTTTGACCACATGGAGGGGCCTGTTTTTGAACTTAGCAAAGTTCAGTGGTGATGTCTGAATAGTGAACACATCAACTCACTGTTTTGGTGGTGGGGGGGTGGGGGGGTGGGGGGGGGGTGAATTATGAGAACTATGATGTAAACATTCTTTACAAATATATTTAAATCCATAACCCTAACCTTACATACTTTCAAAAAAATTAAATTTTAGAACAATTGGAATATTTTAATTATTTTAATATATTGATTTGGACTAGCTACGGCCCCCCTGCAATAGCGCTACGACCCACCGGGGGGCTGCGGCCCACAGTTTGGGAAGCACTCGCGACCCACTGATTCGCCTAGAGTCAACCCACTGATTCGCCCTGAGTCAACTCACTGATTTGCGCAGAGCCAGATTAATTTGTTTTATTTAATTGTATTCTTTTGTATTTTATATTATTTTGATTTAGATTATTTTATATAATTTTAAACTGAAAAACTTTATTGAAATAATATCACAGCAGTCTACAGTCAACCAGAACCATTGTACAGAATACACTGATTCAGAAAACACTATCTAAAAGATTCATTTAGAAATCAGACTGAATTTGGTATGAGCTGTCTTGAGTCAACAATTCATTTAGAGTCAGATATAATTTTATTTATTTATTTATTTTATAAATCATTCTGTTGAACTGGTTTGCAAAACCTGAATGACGAATAAACTTCAACCAGTTCTTGAATAAACTCTCATTCTAATTGTAATATCTGATTCTAAATGATCCAGGTTGACTACTCACTGTGTCAATGAACCAAGAACGATTTTTCCACATTAAATGAGAACCGTCCGATAAATTACATGACCTTTATTTTTTATAAACTGAGTCATAGCTGCATAACTAGGACTCATAAAATTGCAATAAACACCCTTTATTAAAAAAAAAAAAAAAAATGGAAATGTGCCCATGCCTACATATGGTTTTACCAGACCATAGCATGAAATATACCACACTGGGGTATGTTACTATGTCTTGTCATAAAAGAACCACCACTTATTTTTAAAAATCGGTTCTCCAATATGCCAAAATGAGTCCAGTCAGTAATGTCTGTGGCTTTGCTCTAAGCAGTGAAAGTCCTCCACTCATCAAGCTGCTCACCTTTGCTCCCGGACAGCTTTAAGAGTGTGTGTATTTTTGGTGTGTGCACACGTGTGCGTGTATAAGCCCACAGCAGACGGGTTCCCAGGGTGGTCATTAGTGCCCCAGATAACAAATAGTGTTGTGTCTGTTTCCTTTTGCCCCAGGAGAGTAAAAAGCTTCACTGTCTGGTGAAAATATCACCTCGCTCCCTGGAGCAGACGCTCAGTATAACTTCATTAGCCAGCTCAATCCACACATTAACTTGATTACAGTAACTAACTTATTCAGCTGGTGACAGTAGGACAGTGTCCTTTGCCCATGCTTGTCAGTTTGCCGCAGGGTGTGTCTTTTTTAAAGTGTGTCCGTATCTTTATAGGAGAACAAACTGATTTGAACTTTAACTCCATCCCATGTTCAGGGATGAAATGAGGTATGGAGCTCCAGGACTTTGTCTTGTGGGTCTGTCTACTTGTGAAATGTTTGTCGAAATGATGTATTTTATTTATATTAATATTCTTGGAATGGTTGTGTACAAAAATCTTAAAGGAATAGAGTGCTGCAGGGAAGACATTTTTTTTTGGCCAAACACCGGAAAAGCATTTAAGCACTTAGGGTTTCATCGCCCTGAAATCATTTTTTATGTCTTCTTTCTTCTTTCTTCTTCTTCTTCTTCTTCTTTTCTTCTTTTCTTCTTTTTCTTCTTTTTCTTCTTTTCTTCTTTTCTTCTTCTTCTTCTTCTTCTTCTTTTCTTCTTCTTCTTCTTCTTCTTCTTTTCTTCTTCTTCTTCTTCTTTTCTTCTTTTCTTCTTCTTTTCTTCTTCTTCTTCTTCTTCTTCTTTTCTTCTTCTTCTTCTTCTTCTTTTCTTCTTCTTCTTCTTCTTCTTCTTTTCTTCTTCTTCTTCTTCTTCTTCTTCTTTTCTTCTTCTTCTTCTTTTCTTCTTCTTTTCTTCTTCTTCTTCTTCTTTTCTTCTTCTTCTTTTCTTCTCTTCTTCTTCTTCTTCTTCTTCTTCTTCTTCTTCTTCTTCTTCTTCTTCCTCTTCTTCTTCTTTTGTTCTCTTCTTCCTCTTCTTCTTCTTTTGTTCTCTTCTTCTTCTTCTTTTGTTCTCTTCTTCTTCTTCTTCTTTTCTTCTCTTCTTCTTCTTCTTTTCTTCTCTTCTTCTTCTTCTTCTTTTCTTCTCTTCTTCTTCTTCTTCTTCTTCTTTTCTTCTCTTCTTCTTCTTCTTCTTCTTCTTTTCTTCTCTTCTTCTTCTTCTTCTTCTTTTCTTCTCTTCTTCTTCTTCTTCTTCTTTTCTTCTCTTCTTCTTCTTCTTCTTCTTTTCTTCTCTTCTTCTTCTTCTTCTTCTTTTCTTCTCTTCTTCTTCTTCTTTTCTTCTCTTCTTCTTCTTCTTCTTCTTTTCTTCTCTTCTTCTTCTTCTTTTCTTCTCTTCTTCTTCTTCTTCTTCTTTTCTTCTCTTCTTCTTCTTCTTTTCTTCTCTTCTTCTTCTTCTTCTTCTTCTTCTTTTCTTCTCTTCTTCTTCTTCTTCTTCTTCTTTTCTTCTCTTCTTCTTCTTCTTCTTCTTTTCTTCTCTTCTTCTTCTTCTTCTTCTTCTTTTCTTCTTTTCTTCTCTTCTTCTTCTTCTTCTTCTTCTTTTCTTCTCTTCTTCTTCTTCTTCTTCTTCTTTTCTTCTCTTCTTCTTCTTCTTCTTTTCTTCTCTTCTTCTTCTTCTTCTTCTTCTTTTCTTCTCTTCTTCTTCTTCTTCTTCTTCTTTTCTTCTTCTTCTTCTTCTCTTCTTCTTCTTCTTTTCTTCTCTTCTTCTTCTTCTTCTTCTTTTCTTCTCTTCTTCTTCTTCTTCTTCTTCTTCTTCTTCAATAAGATTTGTGGTTTTCATGTTTTATTCTACTAAATAAAATGCATCAGTAATACCCCCCCCCCACTTTTTTTTTTTTTTTAAGCTTTGATTTTAAAAGGTGGTTGCTAACAAGTGCCTAAATGGGACTACAGAGGTTGTCTGGGACATTAAACGAACAGCTGACCAGGTAAACTCATCTACATACTAGTCCCCTTTTACAGCTTCTTAGTGTTTATAATCGCGCTCTTGTAAACTGTTCTAACTCAAACGTTCAAGGAAAATGTTTTTTAAATTAAGACTAAAAGAGTTGTCAGAAGCTAAAAAAATAGCAAAAACTGTTATCACTGCAGCATTCCATATAGTTCACCGACAAAAAGGACAATTCTCCCATCATTTATTTATGCCAAACTTCTCTTTTCCTGTGGAATGCAAAAAGTTTAGCAGAATGTTGATGTTGCATGAACATTCTGCTAAGCATCTTCTTTTTGTGTTCCATGGAAGAAATAAAGTCATATAGGTTTGGAATGAAATGAAGGTCAGTAAATGCTGACAGCATTTTAATTCCTCTTCCTTTTTAAAGTTTCAAAATATTAATCAACGTGAAAATATTTCAGTAATGAATGACTGGATAAATGTGACGTGTATATCAATTGTTAATCCGCAATCAAGGAAGAACCATTGCACCTTTTGTTTTTTTTTTTCCTCCAGATCTTGATCTTTCCATTCTGTTTTGGATTTTAATTCACCTCAGCACCTCTCCTGCCTGTTGAATATGTCCTCTAAGGTTCTTGAGTCTTGTTTTTTTTTCTCCTCCTCATCTTCCGCAAGCTCACCAGCCTGGCAGAATCCTCTTATGCAGCATGCATGAGTGAACCCTTTGGCCCTTAACGAGACGTGTCCTCGCACACTTGCTAGACTGTAAATGAGGTGGCATCCCTGACCTACAAAATGTCCCGCACCTTCATGCCGCCAGCCTCTCCTTCCGGTGATGTGAGAGGAGAAATGAGGAGATGTTGAGGACAAAAGAAGGAGGGGTTGATTGTGCGCTAGTGGGCGGAGTCTTGAATAAAATAAAGTGGTACCTAGGTTAAATTCCTTCTCTTTTATGCCTGAAATAACGGAATAAATGTCAGTGCAAGTTGCCTGGCAACAATCTTGAAGTGGGACTTATCTTCAGCAGGGGGATATCTTCATGGGGGGTCTGTGCTGACATTAAACATGTTGTTAATTATTGGCTTATGCTGAGGGGATCTTGTTTCTTTTCAGCAGATCTCCACCAGTTGGATTCCCAACGCATGCATGTGTTTCGGAGGATATTACACATGTTTTACTCCTGAAATTAAAAGGGAAATAATATTAAAAATTATCTAGTAGGATCCTTAAAGGGTTAGTTCACCCAAAAATGAAAATTCGGGTCATTAAATACTCACCCTCTTGTCATTCCTAACCTGTAAGACTTTTTCTTCATCTTAGGAGCACAAATGAAGATTTTTAAAATTAAATCTGAGAGCTTTCGGTCCCTCCATTGACGTGACTACCACTTTGATGCTTCAAAAAGTTCATAAAGAGATCGTAAAACTATTCCATATGAATTCTGTGGTCCAAATTTTCTGAAGAGACACGATCGCTTTGTGATGAAGTTTGAATTTAGCCTTTTTATTCAGATAAATTTATCCAGGTATACATTCATCAACCCACACATCAGTTGTGGTAAACGGAAGCTCAAGCAAGTTTGCTTAACATGTGCGAGAACCAATGAGTTTCATTCTTGTGTGTTACGCAGCATATTTGAGATTCCGGAAGAGGTTTGTTCTCGTGCATAAAAAAAGCTCAGCCTGTTTGCTGATCAATGTGTGAATAAAAACCTAAATTTATTCTGTTCATCATATAAAGTGATCGAGTCTCTTCTGAAAATTTGGACTAAACCACTCAATTCATGTGGATTAGTTTTATGATCTCTTAATGAACTTTTTACGGCGTCAAAGTGGTAATCACGTAGCTGTCTTTGGAGGGACAGAAAGCTCTCAGATTTCATCAGAAACATCTTCATTTGTGTTCTCAAGATGAATGCAAGCCTATTGGGCTTGGAATGGCATGAGGGGGAGCAATGAATGACATAATTTTCATTTTTGGGTGAACTAACCCTTTGATACCTGGTTTAAACAGGGCCTTGGATTTTGGTATCACATAACTGTAAATGGGAAATGAAAGCCGGTGAGGAGGTGTTCTTTAGTGCCATTTTTATTTATTTATTTATTATATTTTTTTAATGATTTGTTTCATTAATACCTTTTGTGGAGTATTATGTGGTTTGGTATTTGTACTTTTACACCGTGTGGGTGTCTTAAAGTCAACATAAAATAAAAATTGATCTGGTCTGGTTTTGACCAAAAAGAAGAAACTTTAAAAAACATTTATTAAATGCGTTTTCTGTTTTGTTTGGTTTCTTTGCATTTGCAGTCCAAGTATGTGTAGACCTTGGCCTCTTGTTTAGCTTGTGTCACAAGTGCATCTGTCTGCACTTTGTCTTTCTCCCAAGTGAAGGATACTACCATTTCAGCACGAGGTCAGACATGGCTCTAAAATGCTGCCTCATGAACTGGAAAGCTCTTGTAATGTAATGAAATGTTCTCAGGGGAGATGGAGTTTTATCAGGGGTATGCAAGTGATTCATGGCTCCTAAACACTGAAATTACTGGAGTTTTTTTTCTTGTAAGGAAGGATTTTGGGCAGTGTCGGAGTGGTTTGCTGAAGAAGCGGTCTCCTGTTCATTCAGGCGAGACGTCTGGGTTGAATAGCTCAGCTGTGTGGCCGACCTAGCTGGTCAGAAATGTATATGGAGGAGAGGCATAAACAAAACCACTCACCTGTATTATCTTTAGCATGAGGATGGTGGCGTCACTCCGACCAATGCGGTTTGTTGCTATTTTTGGGTGTCAGAATACACGCATACCTCTCTCATTCACATTGATAAACACTGTAGATAAACATGTCTCTTATATAGTAGGATTTTTGCATCTGACTGCAGCCTGCACAAACTGAAACAGTGTTTTGCAATTTCGCTTGGTGCAGTTAGTGGTGCAGAAATCACTTATGGCAGCTTTAATTGAGTGAAATCTCATTAGCATAACATGGTGATGTTGAAGAACACAATGAAACCTTGAAAAGGGGAGTAACTTCAAGGGTTCGATTGTGCCTAAATGATCTGGAAAGGCATTCTGGAAACTTTGATTCCTAAAAGATATATTAAAAATGCTTTCTTCCAGTTCAGTATACACATTCTGTCTTCCAGTTCAGTATACACATTCAGACAGACCAAAGAGTGCTCTAATTTAAAGGGATGGTTCACCTGAAATGAAAATGATTGTCATCATTTACTCACCCACCCTCATATCGTTCCAAAGTTGTATTATTTAGTTTTTTTCCGTATTAGAGCACCAATAAAGATACACTACTGTTCACAAGTTTGGGTTGGTAAGATTTTTTTTTTAAATGTTTCTGAAAGTCTCTTATACTTACCAGGGCTGCATTTATTTGATTAAAAAAAATACACTAAAAATAATATTATGTAATTTGATAGAGTTTCAGCAGTCATTACTGCAGTCTTCGGTGTCACGTGGTCCTTCAGAAATTTTCTAATATGCTGATTTCTTGTTCAAGAAACATTATTATTTTCCATTTTGAAAACGGTTGTGCTGTTTAATATTTCTGTGCTAACCATTGATGAATGGAAAATTCAGAAGAACAGCATTTAATATAAAAAGTTTGTAACTTTTTTTTAGTAAAAGTCTTTGCTGCCATATTTTTTTTTAAATCAATGACTTTCGTTTCATGGACAAAAACATTTGAAACTGTTTTCAAAATCATTGTTCATAGAAGAAAAAATAATATTGGTTTGGAATGATATTTTATAAGGGGGGAGTACATTAGTAAATTAAAAATTTTATTAATTTTAATGTAATTAATTGCAATGTTTTATCGTTTTTTTTAGATTACTATCACAATAGGCTTTTTTTTTTTGTTTGTTTGTTTTTTGCATAGGGCACCAAAATCATCACTAGATTTAAGGGCTCCCTTGCCTTTTAAAATCCCAATTTATCCCAATTTATCCCCAGGCTAACTTATACTTTCAGAGTAAGTATGCCATTAAATGTCAGCATTTCTCTACCTCCACTGCCCAGCATTAGTGTTTAATTAAAGCAGCCCATGATTATAGGCCTCAGTGTGTGGACTATCACAATAGCTGCATCTCTAACACACACAGGCCTCTCTATTTCTCATTCTTTTCCCCCTGTTTTTATTTAAATATTTGACTCTGAGAAAATGAGAAACCGGGAAGACAGACCAAAGAAAATGAGAAGAAAACAGACACAGGTGACTAGAAAGACAAGGAGAGATGAGGGATGGTAGACTGTCAGATGTTTTTAGCCATTTTGTTTTATTTGGCTCATTTTTTTTGCCTCCATGCAGCCTCATTTGTTTTCTCCCACATTTCAATAACTGTCCCCGGTCGTGTTATCCCTTCCCCAGCATGTTCTCACATCCCCCTTTGCTTTTGTCTTCTCATCCTCATCCTTCATTTCCTGCTTTGGCCTTTAGATGTGGTGTCTATGTAAAACCATCATTTTTAGAAAAATGGTTGGATTTTGTCTTTGCTGTCTGGGTAGCATACAGATGAATGTTTATCTGCTGATCTCATAAGACATTTTGCAGTGTTTTGTGCTCGTATTTCAGATGTGTACTTTCATTTTTTATGAAACTGAGAAGCTTATCTTGTTAAACTTTGGCGTGAAACTCATCTTGCACCGTTGAATAATACTTCAAATCGCGTGGCTTGTTGAGGAAAGGTGTGTTATTACTTTTATAAATGATTGGATTTATGATTTCTGTCTGGTGGAGGATAAAACGGGCAGAAAGTATCCCTTAGACATATTTAATGAGGACACAAGCCATATCTAGAGAGCAGAATGTCATAGAGACTTTGGGGATGCATGGGCTCTTTTCACTTGCACCAACCTAGCAACGCCCTAGCAACCATCTAGAACATTTTAGCAGCTGACTAACATCCTTCTAATACCATTTTGAACACATTAGCAACCACATAGCACTGTCTTAGCATAGTGGTGAAGGGTTTTGCGAGAATTCGCAGACAGAAAAGGTCCATTATTCACTGCCAATAGTGTAGCTACAGAATTCACTTTCAAACCAAGCAACTTTTTTTTTGCTTAAAGCAGCAAATTTGTGTTAACTTGAACATAAACGAAATCTGTGTTCGCTTGAACATATCTGAAAGCTTTTCATCCTCATGCGAAATTCCTAATATCACGGATCCCTAGTTAAAGGACTAGATTTCACCTATATCGCCGAGAAATTGTAAATGACATCTTAAAAAAAAAAAAAGCTGCACTCATTTTAATTTTTTTTTTTTTCTCCAGAGATCGTAAAAATCTTGCTCATAGGTTACTATTAAGTCCATGGTTTAGCACCTGTAGACTTGTTTAAAAACCATCAGTCACATTAGCTATATTTTAATCTACATATTTTTATGCAGATTTTGGGATATGGCATAAAAAACGCTGGATGGAAACGCTAAGATGTGCAAAACGTCAAAAAACAAAAGTCATGTGACTTTACCTCAACAGATCATGTGATCAGAAAAATGGTGAGAGGTATGTTTGAATGGATGAGGTCTGAACATTCTTAAACAGAATTTTTGAAAAATAAGTGACTTCAAATCTTGGAAAACACCAACGCAGATTTTCCCAGAACTGCCTCACACGATTGCATTCTCAAATACCAGGCGCCCACCTCCGAATGCAAGATAACATGACCGTTTAATGCATTTTTTCTGCGCGCTCTGAGGCGCAAGTAATTTATGATGTACGAAACGAGCCGTAGTGGCTTCCCCAATTGCAGCAATTTCCATTTTTATTACAGATATTTTCCAGCGGTTTTGCTCTCTTGAACACATGGGATGAAAACGGGGCTTTATTTGCAAACGTTTTGTGTAATATTCCAATTTTGCGCAACTTTGGATGGAAACATAGCTACTGTCCCACCATCAAATGAAAAGTTATCTGCTGATGTGCTGTAACCTGCTGCTAACCTGCTGCTTGCTATTTGTCATTGCAAAACATCATGGAGCATCTTTTTCCTCCGAGGCAGGTTATGATCAGCCCTTAACTCCAGCCTCTGGCCTACGGGTCTCCTCAGTGTGTCCTGTCAGCACCCAGCAGGACATCTATCATGGGTTGCCCAGGCAGGTAAGAGCCTCTTGGGGCAAGAGGCTTGGCAAACAGCCGGCTGCACTATGACTCTGTGTCGGTGTCACCATATGAGTCATTGTGCTCATCATAACTGCACACTTGCAGCTTTGTGTCTGCAGCCAGGAAGGCAACTAAATATTTAAATAAACTACTACATTTTGTCTGTAGTTTCAGTGTGTTTAGACACTTACATAGCCAGATGTGATGAGATAATTGGCTCTTTGCTAAGAATGCTTATAATGCTAAAAACATTACTGACAAACCCTATTAAGCAATTGTGACTGTTCGCCATTTTTTAAAGACACACTTTTGTTCTTTTTCTAATGTAACTATAAGGAGGATCTGTCTCTTAGAACACTTTTAAATCAGAAATTATGGTCAGACATTGTTACAGGGTCACTTGTAATATTGACAAGAGCAGCCTGTTTTTTATTTTCCAAATCTTTAAATGAATGTTAAATTAAACTCTTTCATCTCTTCTCAAATGCACACGTATAACATCAAGATGGACATTTACATTTGCTCTGAGGTAAATTAATATTACTAACTTAAAGGGGACCTTTTATGCCCCTTTTCACAAAATGTAATGTGTCTCTGGTGACCTAGAAATGTGCTTGTGAAGTTTCTCAAAATACCCCACAGACATTTTGTTATAGCTTGTCAAATTTGCCGCTATTTGGGTATGAGGAAAAACATTTGTCCCTTTAAATGCAAATGAGCTGCTGCTCCTGGCCCGCTTTCTAAAAGATTTAGAAACAGCTTTTGCTTCGGTTGCTCAACAACAACAAAGCTGGAGAATCTCACGCTGCCAAAATGACAATTGTCAGTAACGGTGTTCAGCTTTACATTGTTCAAACAGTCGGACACTGATGGAGAGGCTCAGGAAAAAGTTACTACTTGCAACTGCATGTTTTTGAATGCTTAGTGGATATATTTTTGTAGTTACTGTGGAGTTGATTCAATGCATCAACTAGCATGTGCGGTCATGTTAATATTTTGTGCAAATCCAGCGTTGAATTGACCCTCGTTTGTGAAGCAGTGCTGCGCAACATGACGGCATGGCGACAACACTCTACTCCAACTCTTCCTTTTCTCGAAAGCAGCCAACATGGTCTAAATACTGTTCAGTGTTCGTCTGTGCAGCCAATGACAGAAGAGTTAGCATGCTTTGCTCAAACTTTTGAATGGAAACATGCAGATTAAGGGCCGGTAATATTATAATAAGCTCGCCTTCCTGCATCATTAGAGGAGAGAAATCTGAGCGGCTTGTTTTTTTTCACATGCTTGCAGTGTAAGGCTTACTGGGTTTGTCCTTTTTCACGTTTTCTGGGTTGGTAGATGCAACTCGATTATATCCGATTATAGCACTTAAACGTGGAAAAAGTCAGATTTTCATGATATGTCTCCTTTAACATCGTTTGTAGTCTTCAAATTTTTAAAATCATGTTATTGTGTAGCAATTTCTTTTTAAAGATAGAAATGGTGGACAAAAATGCTTTGATTGTTATAATTGGTTTCATTTTAAGCACTTTATGAGCACATTTGACTGAATCTGTTGACCTCAGAAGTCTGGGTTCAGTGAGACTTTTTTTATTTGTAAGAAATTAATATTTTTATTCAGCAAGAATGCATTAAATTGATAAAAAGTGACAGTAAAAACATGATTACAAAAGATTCTTCTATCAAAAACATTAAAAAAAAAAAAAAGACCAACCCTGAACTTTAGAACGAGAGTATATTTCTGCTCCCAGAAATCCTTAGTTCATTCCTATGGGTTGTAACCAAGAGGGCAGAGATTAGAAAAGGGTCAATTGCATTGCAACATTATCCTTTGTGGATGTTTTTTCTATACCTGTCAGTTGCATTCGCTCTGAGCACAACGCAAATATTGGTGCTTTAGGGTCAATGTATTTGTGTCTATTAGATCACATTGACTTATTCTTTCATCAAACCACTGAGGCTACCCGGGGCGGCGTCTTTTTCTGGAGGCTGGGGAACGAATGAGGAATGAGTCAATATCACGATTGTTACGCTGAGCCTTTGCCCTGCTCTGGAGAGTCTTCTGGCCTCCATCATTGGCTTGTTAGGGATGCATTTGTCTTCAATCGACCCTGGAGTCTGTAACATGGCTCCCTGTTATTCTTCTCATTCCGTCTTTGATCTGCCGGCTGTCTGCTTCTTCTGCCAACCTGCTGGAAAATATCCAGTCGGCTCGGTCGGTGTCATGGAGGGAGGCAGAAAATAAAGCCTTGCACCTTTTAGCGTCACAGCGCGTATAGTGCATATTTAATTACGTCTGGGTCCATACTCGAGAACATGAAACGCTCAAAGTGGGAACTCGAGATAAAATGTTTTTATTTTTATATTTCTTTCTTCAAAGTCTGAGAGTGACTTTGTAGTGGTCCTATAAGAGAGCAAAAGGATCTCGCTATATTCCCTTTAGGTGCTCGCTGCACCTCCTGTCACAACAGCTTCGTCAGCCTCTCAAAGGCTCCTTCATGGGAGGTGACACAAAGCGCTGTGACAGGACGGCCATCAGCTTACATCCCTCTGATGTTCTGATTGCTCCCTGTGATTGACAGGTGGGAAGCACCCACAGACTTGGCAGAGGTTTTCAAAGAGCAGCTCGTGGGGTGGCTCGTGTGGGCCCAACATTTCAATTATCAGCCTTCTCACTTGGCAAAACAATTGGCCTTTGGGCCACTTTAGCACATTAGACGTGACGGGTGAGACGAAAGCACTCATAAATCCTGACACTTATGCTTTCTAAGATCTGATGAACAGTTTTTGGCCCGGCGGTTGCCTCATCCAAGACACCCTTGACTCAAAAAAAAAAGGTTTTGTTTGTTGTGCAAATTATGTGATCTAGGAACCTTGTTACAGTGCATGCCCATTGTGAAGACTAAGTCTATGCCTCGTTTTTATCCTTGTAAAATTGTCTTTTTTTTTTTTTTTTTTTTGGTAAGTGTGATTAGCCGGTACCCTTTTTTTCCCCCATTTACTTTCCAAGAACTTATAATTGCTACGTTTCTGCAATGCAAATTTTTTGTTCTCACAAAAACAAGTAAAGAGACTAATAAAATAAGAACAAATAAAATTAAATTAAAAATGTAAAAATTAAATGGACTTGTTTAAAATTAGTTATAAAAGTTATTCAGTAAAGAGCAGAGTGATTTTCTTTGTCAATGGTTCTTTATAAGCATGACAGACAGTAGCAAGAATATTAGACTGCTGTCACTTTGAGAGTTTATGCACAGATCCAAAATACTGTTACACAACTTGCGTTAACTTTCTCAACTAATCTGTTTCACCGAATACTTACCAAGACAGGCATTTTGACATAACTTTGTGTGTTTGACCGTTTAAGGACAGTAAGCCAGTCGTTTTGATACTTGTGACTCACAAGCTGTTCGAGGCTTGCATCTTTGTCTAACTTTACAAAGGTCTGTAATGTAATTCAGAAATTGTTGTCTGTTTTAACTTATCTATATTCTGCTTTTTGATATCAATTTATTATCAAAAACTTGGTCATTATGAACTCAACTCGTAAAAACGTTTAATCTTTTAAAATGTAAATAAAACTAAATTTGAACAATTCCTTATTTATTTTTTGGCAAAACAAAGTGCTACACAACAGAGGATTACTGTTTAAATTAAAAGAAAGATAAAAAGTTGTGATTGTTTGGTGTGGTATTCCTGTAAAAATATTTAATAAACATTTGAGAACTGCATTCTATTGTATAATAATAATATATATTCATTTCTGTCATAATTTCTTCAAGGTAACTACACTTTATTTTGGTGGGTATGTTGAGTTTCTGTGTGTAGCTGACGATAGCTTTATCAAATGAAATGGTCAAATGCTGGTGAAGTGAACTCTCAGATCAGCTCTGGTAGAGCGTGTCAGCAGATGCTGAAACACCACAAGCATATTGCAATTTAATATAGCGTACAACTCTACTTTTGAATTATTAATTCAGATTTTGCCCAGTTCTCCGACCTTCTGCATAATATAGTAAATTTAGTTTTTTATAACTGGATTCCGTGATTCAGTCTAAATTTTTAAACCCTAATGAGTTGGTTTTAATTGTCTTTTTTTTTTTAGAAATTATAACTTGTACTTTTCCTTCTCCACGCTTCTTAATTGTGCTGTTGGAAGTTGAATAATTCCCTCAGATGGTACTAAAAACTCCCCCTTTTGGGTGGGCGTCACTTTAAGTGTTCATTTTGTTTACTTTTCAATCAGCGACAGGCTTAATATGATTGCCAGGGCCCGTTTGACTCATTACATGGTACCGTTTCCCTGCATGGCTGGGCCCAGATGCTATGCTAATTAGCTCACATCTGAGGGGAGAGAACCCGGGGCTGCAGGCGGACACGGCGGGCCGGCATCAAATGGGTGTGCATAAATTACGCCATTTTGTTGTCATTATTTTACACCAATTTTCCACCGCTAAAAAATTCAGTGTGGCTTCGTGATTAATTTGAAAAGAGATGACACGGATAAGTGGGTCTTGTAATTACTTTGACTTTGAGAAACTTGTTAGCATGTTAACGCTTTAATGTTCGTTGAGTTTTGGCACACGGCGAGCAGTTTTTGACCACTTTCGCCGTGCTTCTTCCAATGTGTTGCGCTGATCACGCAAACATCTGCTTTCTTCTCCTTATTTTTCAGGAAACCCTGCAGGGTAGTTCAATTTCTTCGGCTCTTTGTTCTTGTCCACAGTCCATGTCAGTGAAAGATAGCTTGCATTAACATGGATTGGCTTTTCGGTTTCCTTGCAACCTGCAATTTGTGTCGCATTATACTGGACACAGCTTCACACACAGCATAACAAAGCAGATTAATAGTCTGTAATTTTAATCAGGAAACTCAGCCGTACCGCTCAACTAATGGAATCTCGATGTGTGAAAGCAATTTGAGGTTATTTTCTTCACGGCAGCTCAAGAGCAGTGGGATAGGCCTTGTAACCTTCTATTCGTCACTGATGAGATGCTTTTCATTTGTTTTGTGAATGATTTTACAATAGAACTGATTATTTAATTATTTCATTGTGTTTTTTTTTTTTTTTACTTATTTATTTTCGTTAAGGTACATCAGACTGCTTTCTCAGTCTCAAATTTGCAACTCACATACAGTATATGGCTGAGTTAAACAGTAAAAAGTATTTGATATTTTGATATATATTTTGATATGTATTTATTTTGAGATTTATTTGCGACACACACACGTTGTGTTTTCATTTTTTATGGGAACATTCCATAGGCGTAATGGTTTTTATACTGTATATTCTGTCCCCTTAAACCTACCCATCACAGAAAATGTTCTGCTATTTTAAATTTTCAAAAAAGATAATTCTGTATGATTTATAAGCTTTTTTTCCTCATGGGGACCAAAAAAATGCCCCCACAAGATCAAAATTTACTAGTATTACTATACCTGTGGGGACATTTGGTCCCTATAATGTAGGGAATACCCGCCCATACACACACACACACGTGTGTATATATATATATATATATATATATATATATTATAAATCTGCTCAAACTGTCCATTTTTAGTGAATCGGTTCAAAACTCATAAAGGATCATAACTGGATGGTTATTTTAAGCATCACACGCTGTCTGTGTGTGTTGACTCGGCGTTTGAGTTGGTGTTGCTTCCATGACTGGACGGCGAGGAGTCTAGTACTAGCACGGTAGTATGTTTTTAGGGGAAAGTATTAACAGAATTTAAAAAAACAAAATGACCGACATGGGAAAATTTTGTCTGTTAGAGGTACTAAAATTCGGTTTGATTATTTTTCGATGAATCGTCCAGCCCTATGCTGAAAGTTCAGCTTTACTGTTACAGAATAAGTTATATTTTAAAATATATTAAAATAGAAAACAGTTGGGTTATATTCTAATAATAGCATTTCACAATATTACTGTTTCTACTGGATTTTTGATCAAATAAATGAAGTCTTGGGGAGCTTAAGATGCTTCTTTTAAAACAAAAAAAATGATGGAATGAAAAATAAAATACAGACCCCAAACATTTGAACTGTAGTGTTATATATTCTACTTTAATTTTGAACTGTCTGATTAAAAGCTCAACATATAAAGTCTAGACATGTGTATCCATCTTTCAGTTTCACATTTCAATTTCACATCTCTTTTCTGCAGTGTTGATTTGTTCCATCGGTGTGTAGCTCTCTCATTAGACACTATGTTCAGCCCGCTTCTTATTTGGGGGATCAGCATATATTTGTTGTGCACATTCTTTATGGTATTTGCTGTCGGGATTAAACTCGAAATTGTTCAGAATGACTCTACTCAACCGAGCTCTGGGGAATGCTAGACTTTGATCAATCATCTGTCTTTTCACTTGGTGCTTTACATGTTGTTCCCTCATTACCAGCACATGGAGGAAAACTTGACGACCTCTTAGCCGAAAGGTAACATACCTCTTTTTAAAATGACAAGGTATATGTTTCAGGTTGTTTTTACACTTCAGATTGAACTGTTGATGGTAAGGGTTGACGGAGAGGGCAAGTCTAGGCAGCTCCCATCTAAAGTCTTCCGTCACCAGCTCCTCAGCCCCTTTCAAACTCATTCCTTCTCCTCTTAGACAGGTATCAACCTGCCCCAGACTGAAAATAAACATCTGTAGCTGACGGTTATGCCTCGGATACTAACCCCAAAGGCTCAGTTCGACATGAATGCCAATATTTGTGAAACCCAAGCTTTGACATGATAAAGAGAGGTAAACATGAGTGTATAACATGAACTGTAGAGTATTGTAAACCATATTTTAAGTAGGGCAAGCTGCACACAGATTTGTGTACGTTTTGAGTGCAAAGAGAGATTAGCCGCTTATTTGAACTGTAATCGCAGGCTTACCGCTCAACCCCAATTCTCCAATACACAGACTTGCTAAATCTTTGCAAAAGTTTTTTTTCTCTTTTTCTTTAATTTCTCACTATACCGGCTTTCCCCTCTCCAAGGAATCACTACTGTATGCACTAGCGCGCCCATATGGCGGGTAATTCAATTGCAGCTGAATTTAAAAAAAAGTTTACTGCGTGTTTATATTTCGCAATATGATGTTATATTTCACAGTATGTCTTCGTATGTCACTATTGCAACTTTAAATCATAATATAATATAACTTTTTCTCACTGTTGTTACTAAATCTCATAATTAGTCTTCAAATTTCACAATGCATTTATATCTCAATACTTTATATCTGGAAATTGATCTCAAAATGCAGCTTTATATCTTACAATTGTGCCTTAGTGTATACCTCTCAATTACAACATTTTCTTATTTTAAGTTTTATCTAATGGTTTTCTTTTTCTTTTTTACTCTGAGGTGGAAACATGCTTTCATATTGTAAGTGTCAATGCAGATCTGCTACATTATTTTTTTTTTTTTTTTTTTTTTAACAAAGTAACTGCTCCTGTTATTTTCCAACTGCTTGTGTTTTTATTCATCTGGTTTGAAGCAGATGCTTTGGTAATACTGAAACAAGCATCTTAAAAACAACTTAAGAACTAAGAGGATTAATATTGTATTACGTGCACAGACATCCTGCATTTGTAAGTTTTAATAAGGAAAATGTTTTTTTTAAGATCTGAAATATGTGTGCATAACACATGGTTGCACGTCTTCTGTCAACACATAAAACCTTGAATTCACCTTAGCATGTCCTCTGTGAAAAGCTTTGCTCTTCATGCAACAAAGATAGAATAATAAATAGATTATTTTGGATCTTTTGACACTTCGCCTGATTATGCAGATGGTTGAAAGCGCAGAACAGGATGTGTTGTTTGAAAACTGGTTATTTATAATGAGGCTCAAAGACAGGCAGGAAAATGTTTCTTCTGCATTGTCACAAATGGAATTTCAGACTGCAATTTTCAGTTGAGGAAATGTTCACACATCCCTAGGGACATCAATGACTGCTTGCTCAAGAGGAAGTGACATTTAGAAACTAGATGCAGCAATAGCAAAATTGACATTATTTCCATTAAAAATGGGTTATTAATGAGATTAGGGCTTAACGAGGGGTCAGTCCTAGAGAGAATAGTTTGTTTTTTGTTGTTTACCATTTGGGAGAATATTTTTGTTGGACTGGCAAATTATAGCTGAAATATCTGTATAAATAAATATTTATATATATGTATGTATATGTGCATATACAGTGGGGCAAAGTATTTAGTCAGCCACCAATTGTGCAAGTTCTCCCACTTAAAAAGATGAGAGAGGCCTGTAATTTTCATCATAGGTACACTTCAACTATAAGAGAGAGAATGAGAAAAAAAATTCCAGAAAATCTCATTGTCTGATTTTTAAAGAATTTATTTGCAAATTATGGTGGAAAATAAGTATTTGGTCAATAACAAAAGTTCATCTCAATACTTTGTTATATACCCTTTGTTGGCAATGACAGAGGTCAAACGTTTTCTGTAAGTCTCCACAAGGTTTTTACACACTGTTGCTGGTAGTTTGGCCCATTCCTCCATGCAGATCTCCTCTAAAGCAGTGATGTTTTGGGGCTGTCACTGGGCAACACAGATTTTCAACTCCTTCCAAAGATTTTCTTATGGGGTTGAGATCTGGAGGCTGGCTAGGCCACTCCAGGACCTTGAAATGCTTCTTACGAAGTCACTCCTTCGTTGCCCGGGCAGTGTGTTTGGGATCATTGTCATGCTGAAAGACCCAGCCACATTTCATCTTCAATGCCCTTGTTGATCTAAGGAGGTTTTTACTCAAAATCTCACAATATATGGCCCCATTCATTCTTTCCTTTACACGAATCAGTCGTCCTGGTCCCTTTGCAGAAAAACAGCCCCAAAGCATGTTGTTTGCAAAAAGTTATATTTTGGTTTCATCTAACCATATGACATTCTCCCAATCCTCTTGTGGATCATCCAAATGCCCTCTAGCAAACTTCAGACGGGCCCGGACATGTACTGGCTTGAGCAGGGGGACACGTCTGGCTCAGCAGGATTTGAGTCCCTGGCGGCGTAGTGTGTTACTGATGGTAACCTTTGTTACTTTGGTCCCAGCTCTCTGCAGGTCATTCACTAGGTCCCCCCGTGTGGTTCTGGGATTTTTACTCACCGTTCTCACGGGGTGAGATCTTGCGTGGAGCTCCAGATCGAGGGAGATTACCAGTGGTCTTGTATGTCTTCCATTTTCTAATAATTGCTCCCAGAGTTGATTGCTTCACACCAAGCTGCTTACCTATTGCAGATTCAGTCTTCCCAGCCTGGTGCAGGTCTACAATTTTGTTTCTGGTGTCCTTTGACAACTCTTTGGTCTTGGCCACAGTGGAGTTTGGAGGCTGACTGTTTGAGGTTGTGGACAGGTGTCTTTTATACTGATAACGAGTTCAAACAGGTGCCATTAATACAGGTAACGAGTGGAGGACAGAGGAGCCTCTTAAAGAAGTAACTGGTCTGTGAGAGCCAGAAATCTTGCTTTTTTGTAGGTGACCAAATACTTATTTTCCACCATAATTTGCAAATAAATTCTTTAAAAATCAGACAATGTGATTTTCTGGATTTTTTTTTCTCATTCTGTATATGTATATATATGTGTGTATATATATATATGTGTGTGTGTGTATATATATATATTTTGTCAGTTTTGTTTTTTTATTTAATGAAGAATGACAGTTAAATTAATGTAATGCACAGTTATGTCATCATTATTTATTTATTATTTCCATCCATCCTTGCATCCTTGCCTCCATCCATCCCTCTATCCATCCTTTCATCTAGCATACCTAATGTATGCACAGATAGAGCTAATCTACACGGTCTGTTTCCTGTTTTTACGACCTTTATGATAATATTTACCCATGATCTTGCTTATCTATGTATATGTTTTTTTCCCCCACCTGTTTATACCTGTTCTTTTCATTTCGACTCCAAAGAGTTTCCAACCATCTGTCGTTCAGGGTTGTATCCGTTGTAGACCATGTTACCATGGTGACGGGCACACCTGGGTTATTGTAAACCATCCAGTCTTTTCCAGACCAGTGTCACCCCTGTTGTGCCGCCAGTCGCCATCCACCCCGCCGACCCCACCTTTCCTGTTTCTCTTCTGTTATGCTGGCCAAAGTCACTGCTTGTAGAGGTGACCTCTCAGCTCTAGATTAAGTTATGAATCATCTCCTTAATCTATCCTGACAGAAAGTCACCCTACAAACTGGGAGATGGACTTCTGCGGCATGTCATTTGCTAACAGATGGCATAAATCTTACTCTTAAATGCAACGTTAAGTATTAATCATTGCTGGCCGTGTTGCTGTCATGATTCCCCGCAAAAAGCCGTGGGCGGGCAAAGTGTGATTAATGGACTCTGGGAATCAAGGAGTCACGTGCGGACGTGCCCCACCTGCCTTGCTCCTGTTGCACCCTCTTCCGAACAGGAAGCTGACCTGAGAGAGATAGACAGATGGATCATTCTGGGTAATTGGCCCGAAGGAGGTGCCACATGCGCTCGCCCTCTCGTTCTCAAAAGGGCTCCTAGATTTAGCTCCTGTCACATCACGGGCAGCGTTCCGCTCCTGTCCTGCAAGGAAACAGAAGGACGGACGTTAACGTCTGCCTGATGCAGTGACTTGCTGAGTCAGTCGCCGCTTGCACATTTGGACACTCAGCGCTGTCTGTAAGAGAATCATACATAATGACGACCAGCTGTGCGATATGATGTTGAAAAATGGATGTGGTGTTCTTTGACTGTCCATATGTGGATAATCCTCATTTTGAGGTCTTGCGCTTTGTTCAGACAACCAGTGTTACGCATACAGTATATTAAAAGTTAATGTGTTGCAGTTAAGGATGCCAAATATACTTATATTGGATGGTTAGTTGTGCATACACAACGTTTCTCCTATTTTTACAATTACTATAGATTACCTTTGCTGTATTCTAATGCTTACTTAAAGTCAAAGGTGTAAATTGCAGGGTGGGACATTTTCCGCACCACTATTTGCCAGGGTCACTATTGTCCCTACCATTTTTGAAACATCTCGTGGCATGGATGTATACTAATACAAAAGAAACATTTCTGGTTGATTAGCAGTTCATTTGTTTGTGTTAAATAAGTGACGATCTGGTGCTGGGATGTGTTGTTTTTGAAAACTTCTTCTAATGAATACTTAACACGGATCTACATATTCATTCACTGATGTAAATACTCTCGAGACTAACAATATATTGTATTATTGTAGTTGTAAGGATGGAACTAACACATTAAACATGAATTTTATTTCAATAAATTGCATTTCTTAGGCAATTCTACATCTGATATGCAATCCCTACCCCTAAACCTACCCATCACAGAAAACATTCTGCATTTTAATTTTTTTTTAATTTTTAATAAAACATTGTTTGTTTTTAAATCTATTTGAAATATGAGGACTCATGAAATGTCCTCATATTTCATTATTACGTTGTAATAACAGTGTTATACCTATGTCATTATACAGATTTGTGTCCTCATAAATCACACACACAACTTCAATTGTATTTATACAAGTGAAATAATAAATAAATAGACAATGAATGCACATGAAAATGGGTGTCCTGATGAATGATAAAAGCATTGACTGTCAGAATCCACCTGAAACCGTGTCGTGTACTTAATAATAAACAGAATGTTATTGTTCATTGGTAGACTAATATGGTTATCGTTCTTGGTGTGAATGACCCAAAACTGGCCGGCTACTTTCTTCCAAATGTCATTTCTGGCGTGGCGGCACACTTTGCCTTGTGTCACAGCCTTTCATTTTCCTATCGGTGTGGGAGTACCCTTGAGTGCCTCTCCTCTTTCAACCCCTCCCTTCGAAGGAGAAGTGGCTGGCGCCATTTACATAATCAATGCTGGATTGAGTTTACATAAGCCGCTTTTTACCCGCTGCGAAATACCTGGCAGAGCAGACATCATTGCGCTTAAATCTGCCTGTCTTCCTGCTCCTGCTGGTGCCACATCCACTCAGAGGTTCGTAATCTGTACTTCCCTCGCAGAACTCACTCATTGGATGAGGAAAGCCTAAGGACTCATACGAGCGCTGTCATCTTCAGTCCTCACATTTGGACAAAATTGGCTGTATTGTACCAAAAACACACAACATGGCACTCAGTTGTGCATGTCTTTAGGGGAAGCTGGGATTTTGCCGCCAAGCAGAGTTTGCTTCTTGCGCAAACATATCAAATCGCTCAGAGAGACATGATGTCTGATGATTTTTGTAATGTAAATGTTTGTTTCTTATCTTTGTGTTGCAGCAAATTCTTCCCGCCTTATTTTTGTGTGGATGTGTGCTCTTGGCCCATGGTCTTGCTCTGATGGTAATGTAATCTGAAGGGGCACTAGGGCTGTAGCCCTGCCCAGCATGCCTCAGTTGACCCGCCCCTCCCACTGTCCTAACGCCAACCTTCTGCATCCCTGGACATGGCCAGCGTGATGAGAACCACAAGGCATAATTACGTTGTCGGAGCAAATCAGGATTGAGACACTTTCATTCCCAGTGAAGCGCTGTGGCTGTGCCACTAGACATTTCCTCCCAAGCACCATTAGTGAAATCAGCCCCGGCCCTTGTCAGATTAAGTGTCGGCTCGAGCTCATGATTAGCCAAGCAACTTTTGTCCTTTCTTTCCCTTGTTTTTGACAATTTTGGGGGATGATGTGAACATTTCTGTGTCGTACACAAGTCTGCATGCTTGTTTCTTTCTCTGGCAATCAGCTGTGGATAATCAGCTCCTGACCTAATGGTTTAAAACAGTTGCATCACTGAAACCCTCTTAAAAAAAAATCTATTATTGGCAGTGTTTGCCAAGTCAGGGTTGGGAAACAAAAATCGATTCCAGTTCTGTTATCGGATACTTGTTATAAAAAAAATTTCAATTCCACTTATTGATTCCTGTGTTTGCTTTTTAATGTTAATATTCCAGCCAAATAAGATGCAAAAGAGAATTCAATACGGCATGTGAATACTGAATTGAGTTCTCTTTTTGTCTTGCGCTTGAACGGAGACATACTAATCTAGAAAAAAACTAATATAGAACTGCAATACCACTCATGCTCCCCTGTATTTGTACAAGTAAAGTAATGAAATAATAAATATATGAGTCCACACCAAAACTATAACGATAGCAACACAGAGGAATTACTCACTTTTTTTCCCAGCTGATGAACGATAAAAACATTGACAATCAGAATCCACTTAAAAACTTGAACGGAGAAATATGCACACAATTGTCAAAATATCCACGGAAACGCAGTTGGTCATGTTTTAAGTGAATGTGTTGATAGAAAACGCATGTGTAACAGTTTATTGGGTCCGTGCATTTGGTCTTAAAGTGACAGCAGCCTAATAAACCTGCAGCAGAATCCGAATTTGAATTGGATTCTCTAAAATTCAAAAGATATTCGTTCTGCACCATTAGTGCTACAGACATGAATGATACTTTAAATCATGCGGCTTAATAAGGAGATATTTACTTTTAAATAGTAGGATATTCACATAGCAAATTATTATTTTCTTTAATTTTTATTCATTTAATTTTAAATCAGTTAAATGTAATCATTATTTTTAATGAAATTATTTCATTCTTTCGGTCAATATGGAATACATTTTGGTTTATATTACATATTTAGTTGTGTCTGCTCTGTTTTCCGACATTTGCTGACATCTAACACTCACTTAATCTTTAAAAACTTTCTTTAATAACAGTTAAATGTAATCTATAGCAAGCTCTAAATAAATATTATTTTATCATACTGTACATTTATAGTGATGCCATTTACAAATGATTCATTTTAGTTTTAGTATTTTATTTTTTTTAAATATTTTTTAGCAACACCATGGCAACTACCAACGCAGCAACACCGCAGTGAACAACTTTCACTGTCGAGCACCGTTCTCATTTTCTTCAGAAAACCATAATGTCCTACGGACATTATTTTCTCAACCACCCTCTCTTGTTGCATCATGGCAGGCCTTGTTTATCTGTCTCAGGTGTGCGTAGATGGAAGAGCTTCCTGCCGTTCCTCACAGTTGTTACATAAGCAGGTTGTCAGGCCTGGCTCTTTCTACACTATTATGACATGCAATCAGCCTTGTTTGACAGCAAAATGTGAGTAGCCAGCTGAGGTCAGTGTTACATGCGTTTTCAATGCCAAAACTCCAACTGCGGGCATTTTCGATGGAAGTTTTTGTTTATTTCAAGCTTTTTTGTGTAATTCAAATTGTAAACCTCCGCAGGTGTGGAAATGCCTACGTCGTTTCTTTAGTTTGTCAGCTGACGCCTGCATGAAAAGTCCAGCAGTTTGACTTGCGAAATGGTCAAAGCATGAGCGCCTGCTGAGAATTTCAGTTTGAAAATTACAGAGTGTCTGCATGTGCATTAAGAATAAATAGCAGCTATTAAAAGCAAAGTAACTTCCCTGCAGAGAATGATTGACTCAGAGTTATTTTAAATGATTAAATGTATTTGTGGCTTAGTTAAGACTATGAAGTAGTTAGTGTAGAGGCAGGGGGGCACCCCTTTGTGGGGCTTATTTATTAAGAGACCTTTTAAAGTGGGCACAAAGTCAAACACATGTGAAAAACAGCCAGAAGCTTAATACATGTCACTTCAATCTCTCAACTCAGCAGCTGCTTTGATTCCTCTTGTTTTTACTGTTTGAGGTTTAGTCCAGTTGGTGAGTTCGTACACTTGCTTGAAGAGAATTTGTTGTTTTTGCAAATTCAGCTGTTATTTTCGTATTTTTCTCATGTGTAGAATCATTTGTATGTTTAAAGTGCATAATAAAGTACACAAAGTTCTGTGATTTACTTTGTCGTTTGAAGGCCTGTGTGCATTTGATTTACAAATGACTTGCTTTATTTAGAGTAGGATAGGATGTGTATTATTTAGATTTGTTGCTGGTGAAGCTGTTTTTGATTGTTTTTATTCAACAGTTCAAGTCTTGCCTTTCTGACTTGGGAATTGTAAAGAATTAAATAATTCCGTGACCGAGTATTCAGAGTACTTCACTTTTTCCACTTATGTTACAGCTTTTTCAGCAAATTTTCCTCAAAATTCTACAAACTATACCCCATAATGACATTGTGCGAGAAGTTTGTTTGAAATCTTTGAAAATTTATTAAAAATAAAAAACAAATCTGCGTGCACTACACCTACTTGTCGCAGTCGCAGCTTGTTAGGACAACAATATTGATAGTTTTTATTGCGTTGTCTGAATCTCAATATGATTTCAGAAGGCATTGTTCTTTTTGTGGAGAACAGCCTTTCTTATCTGTTGAATATTAACTTATCAATTATCAGATTGTCACAGTATAATTTAAAATCCGTGTCGCTCACTAACCATTTGTTTTTTTTCGTTACAAAAGGTGGATCCGGCTTAATTTCACAGGACCCGCAGGGTCAGAATGGATAAAGAGACTGCTAACTGCTGCCTCCGCTGTCAGTGTTTTAAAAAAATACTCAATGTATGACAGGACAGAGAATAGGTGCTTTCTGTATAAAATGACTTTGCGTTTGCTCTTTGATGTCACCAGGTGTAATGTGCTACGACAGCACAGATAGCGTGTTGTAATAGGCAGGGAAATTCAAATTCCAGCTGAGTTCACATTAGGTACTTGGGATGAGGTTAGCTTTGACTTTGTGACTCAGTAATTGGATAAAATATAAAATGGGAGTCTCTAGAGTCACCTCTGATTAGGAAATTCAATTTAAATTGAAAGTCGGGCTCTGACTTTGTGGACCCCGTGAAGAGCTAGCAAGAGTCCAATCATTGGCTTTATTATCAGAGTAAGATGGATGGGGATATGTTGGGACCACATCTCAGGTTAAATTATGGGTATTACTCCGATCATTCTAGATGATCATAAATTGCTGTTCACAAAACCACAAGGGTCATTTCAGGGAGATTTGGCCTAGGTGAAATATGAGTAGAGTTGGTCAAAGTCTACTGCAGAAAGAAGAGCACTCGAGTACAGCCAGTCTCTTTAAAACCGAGTACTTTGGTAGCACTTTACGGTAAAATTCAATGTGGTAACATTAGTTAATACATGGTACCATGTTTTTTTTTTTTTTAAGCATATAGTAATCTTGGTTAATGGTAATTTTGTGTTTGCGTGTGTGTGTATACACAATTTTTTTACATTGTATTATGAATTATATGAATTCATAAATTGAATAGAACCTTATTGTAAAGCGTTACCTACTGCATTACAATTTTTTCCAGAGACTGTGGCCTCTTTTTGGAGATGGTTTCATGAAGTCATGTTAAATGACAGGGTTTGTCATCTACAGGATGATATTTGTGCTACTTCATTAATGCTCAGATTCTAAATAATTCATGTTCAATTAAAAATGGCAATGTAATTAAACTATCTTCTTCACAGCTTGCAATAGGAAGTGACTTTCTCATTATCTCCATGGCAGGCCATTGCTATGGATCATCATCTGTTCGTGCTTGTTTTTAAAAGTCTCACACACGCTCCACGGCAGCACAGCAGTCGTCAAAAAAAGAGAGACCGGCAAAGATTAATTATCTTGGGATTTTAGAAGAAAGGGAACATGTAATCTTTTCGCCCTCTTTGCAGCTTATAGCACTTACTACAATCTAAAGTCACTGGCTTCTTTTACCTCGAAGCACAATGTGGGGAAAAATAGGCCAGAGAGGTTCAGCTCTTTTAAAGTCATTGTATAAATCCCCCTTGTTCAGCATACAAGAAGTGAGACGCAACTCCACTGCACTGAAATCCAGATTAGCAGCTGAAGAGGAAGTCTGGCTTTGGAGTAACAAAGTATACAGGGAGTTGTGTCTTGTTGGAAAGTGTCAGTGAGAGTGCTTGCAGAAGCTTGGGATAGTGGCCCTGTTGTGCTATAGGCTACTAAATCTCCTGCTCTTTATTCAGCAGCTGGCTTTGTAGCACATAGACTGGCTTGTTACCTGAGAGTTGAGGCATTGATTGGCACTAACAAGCCTTATATTTTCAGTCTAGATTGCTAGACTGATAGAGGTACTGGTTTCAACTGCTTCAAATGCTACATGGGAAGTTCCTGCCTCCATACTACATTCCGTCTAACTCATAAGTCTCTATTTCCATCTTCCTACTTGAAGTGCAGTGGAACGTCAATTGAAGTTGGATTTCCAGCTTGGAAACTTCCATGAAATTCACAATGTGAGTGTATGACATGCATGAGTATGGCGGCATGTGATGATAAATATGTGCTTTTAAGATAGTAAAATTAATCAAATTAGCCCAAGTTCCCAAAATACATAATTATAAAACCTGCTGAGCAAACATTTGCTGAGATAGCTATGTAAAATGCTATTATTGCAACTTGGTTAATAGCAGTCTGCATAGAACTGCAAAGCTAACATTAGTATTGACGTATTCTGTGTGTCATCTTTGCATAATACAAAGAATTTTTTGGTCTTAAGTTGGGAATATCAAGGAATACCACGCATGACTTTGAATGGAACATAGCATTAGAGCTTGTGAGCAAGTTATGATTATACGTAGATGTTTTGGTCGGAAAAAATATGCACTGGCCCTTTTTTTTTTTAAATAAGAAAAAATATAAATCTTATTTTCCTTAAACAACAAACATAAGATGCTTTTAAAGCATTTTTATGTGTTTTGTATTTCAGCACAAGTACATTATTGCAAGCTTTGTCACATTTCTTCATCAATAGTCCATGACATGGAAAAATTAAGTGTAATACCAATTTTCTTTTCTGATTCTTTAACTCATGATGGGGGAAATGGAGCTTTCCGAAAGTGTGTATCACCGTCTTTAACTGACACCCAAAACTTGGACAGTTGCCACTAATTTTTTTTTATGGCTTTATGTGGTCTTTTTATGGTTTTGTGTGTATATGATCATTCTGTGATTTGAAGACGGTATCTAAATTTGATAAGATTCAAGCTTTACTCTAATGTTTGTTGTGCTTTGCAATGCGAAATTTGTCCAAGCTAGTCATGTATGAGTAATTTTATTTATGTAGTAACAGATGGTAAGGAATGCATTCGGCAAGTGTGTCTGTTCTCCTTCACCTGTTCCCTGTCAAGGTTCTGTAGCTGAGCCACTGCCAGTCACATAGAGCATATGGCCACTGCTCGAACTTTAATTACCCCAAAAAACCTAGAAATACAACCCTAGAAATGCTAGTCTGCTTGTGTTTGGTTTTCTCCCGTTTTATATCAGCCTATCATTTCCAACACAATGCCTGATTTGCCCCACAAGAGTAGTCCCGTGGATTGGATTGCATGGAGAACTTACTGTGATACAACGGTATTTTCAAAAACAACCACGCTGTGAGACGATGGAGCGCGATAGTGGGGAGCTGAAAATGAAAAAGTGCAGGGGCGGGATTTTGGGAATTACTTTTTGGTCCTGCTTGTCAGCATCAGCGGAGGGTTGACTTTCTAACACGACGGCTTTGAAGTTGAGAAGTGTCTCCTGGAGCGAGTTGAGGCCTGTGTCTCGACCCTCACCTTAGTGGTGCTTTTAATTAGCTTCTAAACAGCGAGTCACGGTGGGCTCACCCTCCGCACTGCTCTGCAGGCACCGTAGACCTAAAACACTGCCCCCTGCTGCCAGCATGACATTTCTCTATGACTGTTTTCTCTTGCATCTGATGAATTTCCTTCAGTTCTCACACTGGCAAAGGTTTTCCAGACTGTTGGGGGTGACTGAGTCTCCCTATTTCATGTTTTCCTTTCTCTCTGTGTCCTTTGTGGTCTTATGTCTTGAAAATCGCAGTTGTTTCTTTAAGAAAAGAAAGGGATTAAGGAGAAATTGAGGCTTTTGTTACAGCTGATGTGTGTACCCTTGCAGAATTGGAAATACATTTTTCAAACAGGTTTCCTGCACTCCCTTGGTTTTCCGTTGGTCAAAAAAGATAGCACCACCCCCAAACTCACACGATTGGTTCAGCCAGTGTAGCTGGGCGGAATGCTTAAACGAACACCTTTCACACTTTCAGTTAAATCAACCTTCAAATCACTTATCTATTTAAATAAGACTGGATGGAGAAATCAATAATATGATTAAGTATTAATTTAAGACCCCAGTATTGTCACATTTTGAGTTTTAGAAGAGATCTCAATGTCACAAACTGTCAGGTATTTCAATTCGAACTAAAGCTTTTATCCTCAAATTCTGCAAAGAGCGAGTTATCTATGCAGGTTATACTGCCCACATTCATTTTACATTTATTACTGTATGTATGTATATATGTGTGTATGTATGGATGTGTGTTTGTACTTGTATTCCTTACATTTTGAGGACCAAATGTACCCACAACGCAAGTAAAACCAGTAAATCTTGACATTGTGGGGACCTTTTGTTGGTCCCCACAAGGAAACAAGCTTATAAATCATACAGAATTATCTTTTTTGAAAATCTAAAATAGCAGAACATTTTCTGTGATGGGTAAGGAGTAGTGTAGGGGGACAGAATATACAGTTTGTACAGTATAAAAACCATTACGCCTATGGAAAGTCTCCACAAAACACAAAAACACAACTGTAAGTGTGTGTGTGTATCTCGTTTTTGTCTGTTATTCAAATGTGGGTGTAAACAGTATTAATACAAACATCATTTATATTTTTATATCAAAAACAATTTGTGTAGAAACATGTGAAATGAAGTTTATAATTGACAATTCCATTAAATCTACTTATGGGAGGAAAAAAAAGATATTTGTTCAGTGCCCCACACTTTTGATTGAATTCTCCCTTTCTTTAAGGTTTACGTTTTGTCAAAGTTGTCAGGCAGTAATGTCTTTAAGACATTAAATCTTATTTAGTGTGATTGTGAATGCTTGTATTTTTTTGGTTGAAAAGACCTGGTGAGGTACAATTACAGTGAGAGAAAGTGCAATGCTTTCAGTGTTTTGAGCTGTGTAAAAGGATACAGAAAGGCTAGATTCAACATTATTTTGAGCAGCAGTATTGTACTGTTACTGTAATATTTTCACATAACATTATTGGCCAGCTGGCATTTATCCAGTCAAAGGTGAAATGCTCTATGAAACATAAAAGAAAAACATTTCTCAGTTGGGCAAAGCATAATCGGGGCATTACTATGGGAGTAATGTTTTAAAATACGGTTTGTGCAAAAGGAGCATATCATGCTAAATTTGCCCTTTAGTTGGGTCTACTAGCGCCCAGCATCTAGTTGGCTGTATAACCACGTTCTGTACCTTGGTCTGTTCTGCTCTCATTTACTAGCATGGCTGTCACAGTACCGGCCTGATGAGGCCTCGAGAGGATCCTGCTTAGCGTACTGCCCATCTCTCATTATACAGCAGAATCTTGTCAAGTAAACACATCTGCGTTTATAGGTTCAGCCATGTCCAGGTCATCTAGTGTTTTTTATTTTATTTTATTTGTTTTTTTTTTTTTTTATCTCAAATGTGGCAGAATAAAGTGAAGCCAGTCAGTTGGTTTGATTTTTGAAAGAAAGTAATATTTTACTTCATTTATTACTAGAAAGGATGCATTAAATTGATCAAAAGTGACAATGGAGGCTTTTACGTTCTCACAAAGATTTCCATTTTAAATAAATATATATATATTTTTTTTATATAAATGTTCCATTCATCAATATCCCTGAAAAAAATTATAACAATTTCCCCAAAACTATTAAGCAGTACAATTGTTTTCAACATTGATAATAATTAGAAATGTTTCTTTTCACCAACTCATGTGACACTGAAGACTGAAGTAATGATCCTGAGAATTTAGCTTTGTCATCCCAGGAAAGAATTACATTTTAAAATATATTAAAATGAGAAAAATAAGAAAAACGGTTATTTGTTATTTGTGTATATGTGTGATATGTTCATTTAAACTTTTTCTTCAATCTTAATGAGAGTAAATGATTATGTTTTTGCTATTAGAGTACAAAATAATATAATATATTTCTGTAAAAAAAATTCAAAAATGGCTTTAATGGAAAAAGATGCTTTTCTGGCACCAAAATAGTGCGGTTTAGCGTATCTCAATTGACCAACTGGTATGTCATCTTTTTAAAATGTTCTTCACCGTTATTGTGTCTTCAGTATTATAAAATGTTGTTTTTCTCACTTGAAGTTGTGACTTGTCATTTTGCTGGTGGCATACCATTAGTCTTGCTCTAACTGCAAACAATAACACCAATCCTGTAGACTTGCATGATAGCAGTTGGAAACAAAGCCAGTCCTAGTGTGTGGAAATTCTATTTTACTGTGGGATCAGAGACTAGGTGTGTGTGTGTGTGTGTGTTGTGTGTGTGTGTGTGTGTGTGTGTGTGAGTGAAATGAAGAGAAAGTATTGTCGCGTTGGGACGTGTGCGTTTAGCTAGCAGCTGCTTATTTGGTTTCGCTGTGACTGATTCTCCAGTGAGACAGCATATGTAAATAGATATGTGTGACTTCAGACTGCCTGTTCCCATCTCTCCATCTGTCCATCTCTGTGGCTCTGTTTAGATCCTGGAGACCGTTGCTAGTGATTTCCTCTTGTCTAGAATGTTTCTGTGGGTGTTCTGTGTGAAAGCAATGCATGTATAAAAATATTTAAAAAATGTATTGAAATTAAAACACCATGTTGTTTGCCTCAACCCACCAAAAAAAGAAAATGAAAAATATGACCGGGGGCACTTGGAGCGGGACGTAACAGTGTGAAGATTTGTTCAGGTCATTTAGATTTTCTGACCCAAAGTAGACTTGAAGCAGACACATTTCATGATAATTGACAGGCCTTTTCTTCTATGAGAATGTCAGTACTGTAGTTCAATAGTAAAAGTTGCTGAGGAGTGGTATTTTTTTTTTTTTTAAGTGTTCTAACTTCTGATTTTCACCATATGAAACATAAAATGGGTGAAAAAAGAGACTTTGAGATAGGCTGTTTTGACTAGGAACCAACTAGAAACCTCAGAAGACATTCTATCAACCTCATAGCAATTTGCTAAATAATCACCCTGGCATCAATGTGGCCAATTTTGCAGTGTCAAACATCACTCACAATTTCATCGAAAAATATTTCTCTACCTATTTCTCTTTCTAGACTTTTTTTTCTTATCATCTTTCCCTTCTTTTGGAACTATTTTAAATTTCCACTGAGACACCTTTCACTTGTTCTTTGGGTAGAAACTGATATATTGAATGCTGTGACCCCCACTGACTTGAAGATTGCTGTGATCTACCACAGGTGCTCAGAGGGACGCCTTCTAACTGACACGCACACACTGTAAATGTCTTTAAAAACCACTTCTTGTATCTCTGCTTATCTGTAAGGCAACTAATCTAATTGCCAATTATGCAGACTTACTTATATATATATATATATATGACTTATATACATATCACTTATATATATATATATATATATATATATATATATATATATATATATATATATATATATATATATCTCAAGGATGCTAACAGGTAAGGGGGAAAAAGGTGAGAACATTGCTTGGGGGCGAGGGCATGCCGACACAATCTTTTTTTTTTTTTTTTTAAGATATTTGCTTTACATGCTCATTTTTATTTTTTATTTAAATATTTTGTCACCTTAAATCTACAAACGGTAATTTTTCACTATAAATAAATAAAATAAATATGATTTTACTAATAGTCCTACCATTCTCAAAATAACTGTGTATGTAATCATCTCTAACTATCTTTTTAAAATTATTTTTACATCCCTCTAATTTGGCTCTGAATCTCAGGTGAAAATTGTCATTTTCACCCCCCTCTACAAAAGAGTGGATTACTCAGGAAATATGCGTCTGTTTACATTTAATATTTTGGCTTTCATTACTATTTGTTTTTCTTTGTACATAAAAAATATTAACAAAATTAAAAATTTGAGCCGGGGAGGATTACTAAATTTGGTTGATTTGACACAGAATGACCCATATATAATTTGGCTTTGGTAAGAGTAGTAATTGCTTAAATAAGGTGTCAGTTTGTCAGCGTTGGTATCTTTTCCCGCTCATACAGAAATGGATGCATGTGCAAACCTACTGGGACAGAAGCTCTGGGAAGATTCTCTTCTTATTCTGTTCTCCCAGATATACCGACTCGCATGAGGATGGGAATCACATGGGTAATATGTGGGAACTCTCATATTTCTGATGCAAAAAAACAAGCTGAGAACTATTTTTGTATTGGTCTTTTTAGTGGCATAAAAATACAAAACCTTTTAAGCTTAAATAATTCTGTAAAGAGCAGCAGTAGTATTGAATTTCATCCACTTCTGCCTGACTGTGGACTTTATTTTTTACCCCTTTTGTGTACCATAAGATTCACGAATGCTTTTTACATCAGTATATGTGGTAGATTGCATACTTCAAGATGTTGCCAGCTAAAGTTTGGGTTTGTATCATGGCAGCGAGGCCTCAAGCACACATCTGATTGGCATCTTGTAGACGCTTCTATGGCAGTTCTTCTCAATCCTGCTCCTGGCTCCCCTCCAGCACATTTTAGGGGCCTAACTAGTCTGAAACACCCCATTCAGGTAATGGAAAACCCAACTAATGAGCAGTTTTAGTCATGTATGTGTGTTAAATAAGGGAGAAATCCCCAAAACATGCAGTGCTCGGGATCCTCAAGACATGATTTTGAGAAACACTGTTTTATATACAAAGAAATATTCACCACTCTTTGAAATCTATATATTTTCCCTTATGTTTTAAAAGAAAGCATTTGTTATAGCTTTGATATCCACAGCTTCCTGCACTATGGTGTTTTTAAATAATATATTGTCATTAATCAAAGTCACTGTGCTCCCAGGTAGACTGCTATATCAGAGACAAAAGATTAGCATAGTAGGGGATGGGAAAGAATAAATGCACTAGTCTCTGTATGACATGTGTAATTTCACACCAGTCCAGATACAGGCGGATGCCTATTAGAGAGAGCTGCTTTGAATGCAAAATGACAGTCACACTTGACAAATTTGCCTTTAAGAGGACATGTCTTTGCAAAGAAACTTCAAGTAAATTCGAGTACAGGTGCACGCACAAGCTGAGAACGCAATAAAACATCAGTAGCCCCGCTGATATGAAAATGGAGCAAAACAGCTTTTTGAGAAAGTCTATTAACCTCCAGACAGGCTTTCCATCTATGAGCTATTCTTTTGCCAAAGCTTGAAGCTCTGAACTGGCACAGTTCTTGCACAGAATATTACGACTTGTACCCACTTCCTGTGACTGAGAAGTGCAGTAGGTTTCAATCTACAGCCATTGACCTGCAGCAGCTGTATTGACACAGGAAATGCTGCAGGTGCAATGATGAGCTCTGCCCACTCTGGGCTCCAGCCAATGAGATCTCAACTCCGCTGCTGCTTATTTGGTATTCCGACTGTCAGTCTGGGCAGTTACTCTGTGTGAAGTCTGTGTATGCACTGCCAGACAGACTTCTGTTTTGGATTTTGAGATGACTCTCAGTAGCGCCTACTTTCACTTAGCCTCAGGTGCTAACATGTTTCTCGACCTCATCAAATCATCCAAATGCATAAAGGGGCTTTGGAATTAATTTTTTAGGTGGACCCTGACGCAATTATTGCATTTAAAATTTGTCCTTGTAATTAAATGTTTCAATGGGTGAGGTAATGTGGTAATATTCCCTTGTCGTTCTCTACTTAATTGGACTTGATTGGGATTGGATTTCAGGGATGTCCAAACTTGTTCCTGGAGGTCCACTGTCCTGCAGAGTTTAGCTCCACTTTGCCCCAAAACACCTGCATGGAAGTTTCTAATATGGCTAGTAAGACCTTTTATTAGCTGTTTCAGGTTGGTTTTATTTGGGGTTGGAGCTAAACTTCTCAGGACAGTGTCCCTCCAGGAGCAGGATTAGACACCACTGGTTAAATCTGTTTTCTCTACAGGCAAGTTGACTCCTTCATATGTGTTTGTTGTACTCTCATCATGACCCATGCAGCGCAGCCACTGTCGCCTGATTCTTGACGATTATTTTGAGATGTGCGTGTGAATTACCTGCATCTGTGCAGCGTCTCTCTCTAATAGCAATGAAGCTGTGAGGTTAATTACTGAGTAATATAGTGTAACGATTCAGTAGCAAAGCTAATTTATTAATAAAAGTCGCAGGGTCACATTGACAATAGAACATCAGTATAGAACAGTGATTTAACTGGAACTACTTGTGCATTAAACGGATTTAATGCACATCTTCCAGCCAATCAGAATTGAGTATTCAGACAGACCATGGTATAATATTACATAAAGGGATAGTCCACCCAAAAATGAATTTACTCACCCTCAAGTTGTTGCCAACCTCTATGAATTTGTTTCTTCTGTTGAACACAAAAGATTAATTTTGAAGAATGCCAGTAGCCAAACGGGTAAACGGCTAGTTCACTCAAAAATGACAATTCTGTCATTAATTACTCAGCTTCATGTTGTTCCAAACCCATAAGACCTTTGTTCAGCACAAATTAGGATGTTTTTGATGAAATCTGAGATTTATCTATCACTTTCAAGGTCCAGAAAGTTACTAAAGACATTGTTAAAATAGTCCATTTGACTACAGTGGTTCAACTGTAATTTTATGAAGTGACAAGAAAACATTTTGTGTGCAAAAACAAAACCAAAATAATGACTTTATTCAACAATATCTTGTCTTCTGCGTCATTCTCCGATGCTGTTTACAATCATCGCTGCCAAGTTTTACGTCAGGACGCCAACACAATATTGATCGACGCTGTTCACGTGAGCAGCACGACGCATACGTGTGATGCTGACGCAGGAGCCAGCCAATAATGAGTCTGTGTTCTAATGTAGAACCTGGAAGTGCTGAATGTAAACAGCATAGGAGAATTCAATGGGGTTTTAACAATGTCTTTATTACCTTTCTGGACCTTGAAAGTGGTGGTTAAATTTCTGTCTATGGAGGAGTCGGAAACCTTTCGGATTTCATCAAAAACATCTTAATTTGTGTTCATAAGATCAACGAAGGTCTTACGGGTTTGGAGCGACATGAGGGCGAGTAATTAATGACAGAATTTACATTTTTGGGTGAACCAACCTTTTAGTGGGACCCCATTGACTTCCGTAGTATTTTTTGTTCATATTGGAAGTCAATGGAGTACATCCGCTGTTTGGTTTTCAGTTTTATTTCAATTTCTAAAAATGTAAAAATATAACAATAACAAATCATTTTTGGTTCAATTAGAAATACAAAAAATATGCTTAGAATAAGTTATTGGATTTTATTGCTGTTCTCAAGTTCGAAATCTTTCATAGTGGTTGCAGCTAGCAATGAGTTTGGCATTCAGCGCATCAGCCATTGCAGTTCCTTGTTCTTCGGTGGAACTATGATGAGACCCAATAAGATCATATTATTTTTCACAAAGTGCTAGTCTACTTTAGCACATCCATCTTCAGCCTATTGTTACATTCCAGTATGGAAAGAATCCGAGATGCTTCCTTCGCTTCGTATGGCTGCCACTGTGTGCGAGTTTGGGCTCCCTCATTAAAACTAGGGGTAGGAAATGAAATGCATTCATTGTGTTAAGAAAGGATGAATGGCCTTGCAGTAGAGTGGCGAGAGACTTCCCTGCTCAACACAAACAGGGTTTGTCTTTGTCTTGATGCTTGGCTGGGTCTGTGTGCCAGGATGCTAATGAGGCTAGCGGAGGAGCTAGGCTGAGGCCCAGACAGCCACGGCACATTCCAGCCACGTGCCTAAGCAGTGAGGGAATGTCTGATTAGCGCAGGAGTGGCCCTAAATAGCTGGCGAAAGAACGGGAAGCTAAAAGCTAGTTCGTATGGGGTGGAGTCTTCTCTCAGTGCTCATGAGATGTAAATCAAAGAGCGGGTGCTGAGGAGAGAGGGAAAAAAAGTAATTAATTTTAAATCCCATAGATTACTTTTAACATGGTTAAAAAGGAGTTATCTCAGCAAGAGGGCCATCATGTTTGGCTGTTAATGACAACAAATCATTTTTTTAACTACAGAGAGTTGTTTATTAGGGATCTTTTAAAAAAAAAAAGGAAAATATAAGAAACTCACCTTTTTGTACCACATATACCGTTAACCATTGGTGGAAGGTAACAACTGACCTCAAAAGAGAGTGTTTTTCAGACAGTGTGGATGCAGTGCCTGCATGTGTGTGTATAAAAAGATGCGGCTGATGTGCTAAACTGCTCTTGAGATGCAGTCGCTTTGATTTAGGATTACTGAACATATGACTTCACCGTATCTGTTAAAAATAAACAAGTTTTCATCTAAACTAAATTGTCAAACAACATTACGCACAAGTCGCTGTCAAGTGTTTTGTGTGTGTAACATAGTCAGTGCACTGCAAAAAACGTCATTAATCTTTTTTTTTTTTTTTTTTTAATCTGGTTTGATTTCCTTAAATCAAGTAAGACACAATTGTGTAAGACTTTTCTCCCCCCAGAGAATATATGCTGGATTAAATTTATTTTTCTTGTTTTATGTATAAACCTCAATCAATGTTTTGCTTATAATAAAAACAAAACTATTTGCCAGTGGCACAAAAATTTAATCTTCAGTATATTCTCTGAAAACATATCAGATTATTTTGCTAACAATTTAAAATAAATATGTGAATATATTTACTTATACTTATATTTATATAAATCTTTTTAAATCTGAAAAAATATTGAATGGAGAAAATAGTTTTGCAGCTGAAACGCAAATCAAGGTGATTTTTTTATTTTTTTTATTTAAAGGTCAATAAATCCATCTTTTGTGATTTTTGTTTGATCTTTATTTATCCATTTATTTATTTATTCATTTCAGGAATTTACTGCCAATGCTCAAGCTAAGTCCAAGTGTGGCACAGGAACTCAATTTAAAGACGGGGTGGTGAGGGATGACACAAACCTCATGAGAACATGCCTGGGGAGGAGAATCTAATTTATGTAAAAAATTAAAACTCAGGGGGCAAGTTGAGGTTTAGATTGGATGCACATTTCAAAGTGGGACACCCTTTAAATATCCCCTGGCAAGGTAGTGCTAACCTGGAAGCATTGTTAAACAAATTGCTTCTCTCTAACATTACTGCTCTAGATAAATCTGAGACATTCCCCTGATCCTCTGACAACATCCTATTTGTCTTGTCCCTGCTCTTTTCTCTGTTGTGGAAGCTCGGCTAGCTAGCTAGCAGATCCATAAAGCTTCTGAAGATACAAAATGTTAAATCTGTACTGTTTTCGACAGATCCGTGGAGTCAGATTTAGTTCTTTGATCTGTATCGTCGCTTCTGGATTTCAGTTGAGGTGTAGTTACAAAAAAAAAAAAAAAGTTTTTTTTGTGCTCCCAAAACAAAACATAACACTGTTTGTTTGATGCTAAAACAGTCAGATTTCTCCCTATTCTGTACCTTCCGCAAGAAGCTGGTCCCTGTGGTGATTCATTTTGCAATCAGGTAAGAGTACTGTGTCGGTCTTGCTTTATACAACAATTCAATAATCAAGAAGTTGATATTGGTTAACTTTCATTTTAGGCACAGAATTGCTAGTTACTTTGCATTTTTGAGTTGCTAACAAAATAGTTTCAGTGAAGCAAGCGCAAAATAATCTGAGCAACACATAATGGTGGTCTTAAATCCCATTAAATGAAGACAGTCACTTGGTTTTTTATTAAATGATTAATTGATTTTGAACGAATCTTTTAAGTGAATTTTACAATGACTCACACCTAGGCTCGGATATCCGAAAACAATATAGTAGGCGAAAAACAGTATGTGAAAATAGTAGTATGTCAGAATTCATAGTACTCGTATAGCAGTAGGCGAAGTTCCCAGATGACCTGCTACATCCGACGAGGTTGAAGTGTGCATCCAATGAACACTTCACTGTCCCATGATGCCACGGGAGGTGGTTTATGAATGGCAGTGAAGTGACACAACTTGTGCTGGTAGATCACATGACAGTGACATGACGAATATAGTTTATCCAGATTACATTCATACTACACACATTCATAATATACATACTTGAATCGGTCACAAAGTAATTACTACTTCAAAGCAAGTACCTATTCAGAAAGTAATTTTGGATGCAGCCCTAGACAGTCACTTAATGTATGAATCAATATTTTTGAACGAATCCTTTCGAATCTGTGTGAACCACTGGAGGAATCATTGGAATATCCCCACCATCACAGATATGTTACAATAGGGGCTTTCACAACGGAGGAACTTTTACATAGTTCCCAGAATTGGCTGAAGTACCTGGATTTTGCCGTGTTTGTGCACCGCAGGAACTAGGAACGATTTTAGTTCTAGGAACTCCTTTTGGGGGAACTAAATTAGCTCCTACTTCAGAGTAGGGTCTAAACCAGCACTATAGGAACTAGGGATGGGACAAAAAATCGATTTGCCCTAACTATAGCGATTTTTATCTTTTTTTTTTTTTTCTTTACTGTTTTAAAATGTATTATTATTATTTGTTTTTTATTCCGGTATCAATATTGTGGGTGGGACCCCCACTTTTTGCTCTTTCGGTCGCGTAAATTAGACATTTACATTCCATCTCCGTTATTACAAAACCCAGGACACACAACAAACAGAGCTCTGATATCTGGTTTTTAGCGTTTGTAAATGCCGCGCTTAAAAACCCTGCTGACGGCTATTTCAAAGTTCCTATTCCCGGAGCAAATGCAACCAGGAACATGGCCCGGGGGAGAAATTAGTTCCTGGGGAACTATCCTAGTGGCTAGTTTCTATAACAGAGTTCCTAGAACTATTCGGTGCGAAAGCCCCTATTGGTTTGTACTGACAAATATAAATAGTATATTTTATTAAAATGTTAAGTAAATTCATTATAGCTAACCTTCTGCTACAAGATATACTGTCATGCAATCAGCAACAGAACATTCTCCATGTAATACCAATCTGCTGACTATAAATTGGTTAAAAGAATATCTACAAAAAAAGAGTTTTGAAATGAATCTGAATCTTCAACCACAGTTTTGAAGCTATTGACAGCCTGACTGCTGCAGGATTCATTGGTATGTCCTTACAGGGCTCAGTCAAGCCAATTCTTCAAAATTTTAATGAAGGCTAATAACAGCCTAACTCTCCAAAGGGAACTTGTTCACATTAATAAACAAAACAAGCGGATGAGCCTGCACACACAAAAGCCTCCATGCTTTCTAGCCAAGGGGCTTTCAACCCTGGCAGTGGCTCAAGCCTGATGTTTTCTCTGTGTTGTGTTGCTGTGCCAAATTATATTGTAATTACTTATTGGAGGCAGTAATGACGAGGCTGTGGAGAGGGGCTGCGGGGGGAGCAGAGAGGAGGACTTGATTGTTGCTGTTCAGTCATGATGGTAAATCGTTTGTGCTTGACTTCAAGAAAATGTGCACTGATGGAAAGAAAAGCTGGGCGTTCCACGTCACTCTCATGATTCTCTGAGAACGTCTCAAATGTATTTGGCATTGGTAGGAGAGGAGTAATTGCCAAAATAAGGTGTCAGTTTGTCAACTTTGGTATCTTTTCCTGCTTCCAGAGAAACGGATCTCTGTGCTGAACTGTTAGTGAATGGTGTAAATGAAAGCTACTGGGACAGAAGCATATATATATATATATATATATATATATATATATATATATATATATATATATATATATATATAATGCATATATGCATAGTGTGTAGAACAATAACTCAGAGATCGGCCACAATATAAATTCTTTTATTCAAGCACAGATGTTTATGAAATGAAAAATCCAAGTAACCAGTTTGTTGTAACAGCCAGATTTAAAACCCTCCCCGTTTGGCCATTTAGGGGACAGGCCCAGAGGTGGCAGTAATGAGGCAGTCAGCTATGAGGGTCACCTTGATGTCATAGTTATTGTCAAAGCCACTGCCAGCGTGGTTCCTCTCCCCTCTGCCCTTTCTGCTTTGAGTTGGCTCAAGTCAGCAGCACATGACTGGGATTTGTAGACTGCCCACCGCTGCCTGCTCTTTGTCACCCTACAAGGCTAATGTGAGGGACCACAGCAGATGTGGCGAGGTGCTCAGGCTGTGGCACATTAAGCCACTGCCCTTGGGTCGCGAATGTGCCGCATATTAAATGTAATGTGGAGCGAAATTAGTAGCAGGCTGAGTTTAAGAAGTCCCATATGGATTAAAATAGTAGTTTGGAATAGTTATAGAAAGCTTAAAGTATTAGGCCCTGTCCTAAATGGCACACTTCATATGCACTTACAGTATTGATGTCCACAAGACCGTAAAATGTTTTAGGTTTCAGAAGGGTGCTTGTGAGCGTCCCCTTTGCATTCGACATGCACCCTCAATGGGCACTTTTGCCGAGCCTGCACTGAAGTCAGCATCGCAGTAGACTACCCGACAGTCAAAGCAGCATTATGTTGTAAAAATGCAGACTTGTAGGAAGACTGTGAGTGTTTAGGGTGACATTTGGGACAGGCCTTAGTTGACGCCTTATTCACGGCCTAACAGGAAGTTTGTGAACTTTCATGAACTCTTTGAACACTGTTTGAATGGGACTAGTGTACAGGTTGAGATGTTTTTTTCGTTTGTTTTTTTGTTTTTTAAATAAGTGATTTTTAGAGAGCTGGGTGGTCATTGGTCAGTTTAATAATAATAATAATAATAATAATAATAATACAGTTATTATTATTATTATTATTATTAATTGTTACAACATACACACTTTGCCAATTACTGTCACAACATGTACTGACAGCCTTGTCACTATTATTACATTTGTTAAATGTTATTTAAATGTCATTTCCCATGTGTAGTAGTAGTAGTAGTAGTAAACAAAATAAAAAAATTCATATTACTTTAAAAAAAAAAAAAAAGTTTGTTTGATTAAATTATACTGACAAGTCTGATTGTAGATTTTCGCATTTCCGCAGATTTCCGCAACATTTTATGATGCATATAATAATAATAATAATAATAATAATAATATTATTTCAATGACATTTACATTTATTCATTTGGCAGACGCTTTTATCCAAAGTGACTTTCAAGGGGAGCAATTAGGGGTTTCGTGCCTTGCTCAAGGGCACCTTGGACTCTCTCTCCACCTTTGATATGATCACTATCTCAGATGCCCTCCTACCAATGAAAGTATTTTATTAAACGATAGAAAAATAATACTGACAAGGCTGGCAGCATATTTGCACCTCTTAAGCGGACTCAGTTATCGTCGACCGTTTAATTGGTCCTCACTAATATATTGGTCTATCACAGGACTTGTGATTGTGTTGTAAATCTTCAATCACTGTTGATGATTGATTGGTAGAGGTGATGGGTATACGTGTGTCCTTGTAGATCTTGTGTAAGAGAGCGGTGTGTCATGATGAATGAAGGCATAATTACTTTGGCGAATGGCTGTCTAAAGAGCTGGTGTTGGAAATGTACGTGGGTGTGCAGTCTGGCACCTCTCACTCCACAAAAACAGAAATGAGATCACAGGGGCTCGCATGATGAAACAGAGCCCCAAATAATACACGGCTGCTTAATTAGGCTGTCGGGCCAGGGGGTCCAAGTATGCCTGCCTGCAGCCACATTAACCTCCCGAGAGGATTGAGGGAGTCGTATTGTAATGCACATTTTAGTGTCAACAAATTGTGGATCAAATGCTGTCCAAATGAAATGTTATTGCCCCGGAGGCTTTTAAATATATACGGCCAAACGCTTTAAATAATTCATGTACAGAGACTTGTCAGGTTAAGCAGGAAGCAAGTATCCCTAGCCGTTTAAGGTTTTTAATGAAAGGAAGTCATGGAGTTGCATCGAGACGGATAACATGTTTTGCTTCTCTCTCTTCCTCCCTCGGCAGCGGGCTGCACGTTTGATGAGGACTCCGACCCAAGTCTGTGCGAGTTCAGCCAAGGGGAGGAGGATGACTTTGATTGGCAGCTGTTCCGCGCTCATGCCTCGCCACACTCCAACTCTGATCTCCTGCGCGGTAAGTCTGCCCAGCATTGCCCATTCTTATTCCACCAGTTTATTTCACACTGTGGCATAAACCGTTTCACGCCTCTGGTCCCGTCCATCTCAGATGCCCTCCTACCGGCCTCATCAGAGTGACAGCTGGAACGATGGCCGTCATCGCAGCATGCTCTTTATTTTTTTTCTTGTATTATTTGTTGTTTTGTAAAAATGTATTGAAAGTTTTGCATGTTGAAATCACCACACGTGTTTTTATTAAATCAAATCTGGATCTGCTTAGAACATGTAGCTGATATTCCAGTTCTGTTGATGGGCTGCTGCAGGATATTAATAGAATTCCCTTAGTCACGTGCAAATCCACTTTGACCAAGCAGGCGAAATAAGAAAGGTAAAGAGTCTGATCTATAAACGCACATCAGCAGGTCTCGTCTCCTGATGTCTTATTCTGTCCGTGTCAATGGCCGAACAGAAGTGATTAGGAAGTTGGCCCCGCCTGAAACGAATCAATCCCGTCAATCAATGAGTTCTTAGAAATGTAGCCCATCCCGAAATGGGAAGTGTCAGAGAGATGTGCACGGCCCTGCTGGGAAGGGGCTTTTATTGAGAGCCATTGTTGAAACTAGATCAAAACAAGCAGAGGGAGGCAAGAAAGTGCAGGACTAGTAATTGGATTAGGCAGCCACCGGTGGTAAGTCAGTGAAAGAGATGGATCGCAGGAACTTTGATGTGAGGAGAGATAGGATGCCGATGACACAATGAAACAGATAAAAACTTGGTAAGGTTTTCAGCGATGAAGTAAAACACAGGGGACCTGGATAAAGAGGCTCGTGAAAAGCATATCTCAGGGGGAAAGTGAGCCAAGCTCTATAATCTACACAAGTTTGAATGGAAGGTCAAAGACTACCAGAGGAATAGGAATTTACAGAGTGGGCCTGCTGTCCATAATCTTTTAGAGGAGAAAAATAGTACTACACCTGTAGCAAAATTAATATAATAATGTAATATATAAAAATTAAATAAATAAAATTGTTAAGTGGAGAAAACATGAACGAACAATGAAAAATACAGTATAATACTAAATAATAAATACTGCAACAAATGCATTTCTCATTGTTAGTTAATGCATTAACTAATGTTAACTAATGGTATTTATTGTTAAGTGTTAAGAAGAAGGTTAAGTGCTTTGGTACTGTTCTCAGTAAATCGGTACATTTTCAAAACTTTTACAGATCTCCAAAAAGATAATGCATAATGCATTTTTTTAAAAAAAATGCAGTTTTAATGCTTATTTGTCACACAAAATGAGGAAAGTAACGTCATACATACGTTATTTATATGTGTATATATGTATGTATGTGTATATGTATATCTTACTTTCCTGATTTTGGGTGATTTGATTGATGCCTGTATCTTGCATAATTTGCTATTTAATTACTAAATTGAAAGATCTTCTTTTTTTTTTTTGGTGATTAAACCAAATTTTCTCATTATCTGTTACACTAATCTTGTGATTTGAAGTAATTGTTGTGTGAAAGGAAAGATTTATGTTAATGAAAGCACTGTAGCAGGTTTTGAATGAATGACTGGCAGTGCTACAAGTGTAATCAGTTTGAAGTCTTGAACTAAGAGAATGTTCTTCTTACTTGTGAAAATAAGCCATTAAACCAAACTATAACTTGTGTTAAATATATGAATGAGTCATCAGGACAGTTGAGGATGATGGAATCCTCCACAGTACATCATAATCAGCATTCTAATCATATGCAGACCCAAGACGCTTCACCCGCAGTCACAGGCGCTGTGCAGTAATTAATACATTTCCCTCTGGGTTTAATTAAAACGAACTGTCTTGTCGTGTGACATTCACTCTGCTCTGAGGGCAACAGATGAGTCTAGGCATGCAAAGTTTAAGTAGGTGAGAATGATGTCACACCTTGAAAACACAGCAGGAAGTGTTTGACGGTGTGAATGTAAACAGACAGTGACATTGCACATTCACCCTGCGGTAGGAGTTTGTCATGTATTCTTACTTGGAGAACCCCACACAGACATCTGTAATGGGCAATGAGGCATTTAACCGGCAGATTTTGATCTTCATAACATGGGGCACATTGGCTTTGGGAAACTAGGTCAGAAACTGCCATGGTACTGAGCGGCAAAATGGATCCTTTCATGTTGTTTCAGTCTCACTATGCAAACATTGTGCTCTCATGCGCAGGACCAGTTGTATTTTCTCAGTTCTTAATGTTTCAGGGATCCTGTCAGCATCAGCCATCTTAATTCCGAGCACGACACTAAAGATAACTTTTGCTTAGAAGATTACAAGAGGACGGGGTGTAACTCTGGTCCCTCTGTGTGGATAAAAGCATACAGTTTTGCAGTGATAACCAGTATCTCTCTGTCGGAAGACAAATTCAGATTTTCTATCCAAGGAAGAAGTTTGAGAGGTGTGAAGGTGTTTTAAAATTACATTTTCACATTTACATTTTTTGTGACAGGTGTGAGGGACACTCAGAAAGGAAAATGTATTAATTTATATATATATATATATATATATAATATGTATATGTGTATATATGTATGTATATGTATATGTGTGTGTGTGTTACAGTTTTAGTTCAAGCATATATTGTTACGGCTCCGTTTTATTTACTCACCAAAGCCAATTTTAACTCCTATTTGGTGAATATTCATTTTAGACAGGGCAAGCAGAGTAGAGGCACGTACTTTTGAGGTCAAGCGCTTAACATTCATTTGCAAGGAGATTATTTCTTATCTGATCATTAGTTGGAAGTCAGTCACACTGCAGTCTGATGTGTTTATCCAAGCGAAATGCTTGGTGGTGTGTTCTGAGGTAAGACCTGCGTGCCACACATTTGAATCCAGTGGATCGGTTAGAGACGTGGGAGGCAGAGAAACCTGCAGCTCTTCAGATAACCTAATTGGTCTTTTCTCTCCTTAAGCTAGGCCTCTGGGTCCAGCAGAGATCTGCAGTAATCTCCTCACTGGAAGGAGGTTCCCACAGATATTAGCACTAAAGCCAGGCAATTCTCTGGGCATGTTGTATCTTATTACGTCCTTCCTTAGTCAGAGAGGCACCGAGGCACACAGCGCTGATCAGAGACCTGTAGGTCTTTATTACCAGCCGCCCTTCACCTTTCTCAAACAGCAGGCTTGTGTCCCATCTGCACATTATCCACACTCTGATGCCCAGGCCTTATTCATCACTGATATGAGAGACCACAGGGGCCCCTGACGGAGGAAGTTGGTGGGGAGACACATCTGGTGGAGTTGTAGGGTCATTATCAGACCTGGCTGGCTTCCCTCAATGATCTAATAAAGTTTCCTGAAGCCCAGAGCTGCCTGCCTCCATCCGCCATCTCTCAATCACTGACTTCTGCTCTGGGACTCTCAAAACTGCCTCTCGCCACATATGGATAGAAATAGAGGAATAGAGTTTGTAGTGCACTGCGTTTATTTTGAATTAGTCAGCATGTTTACGTTTGGACTTGTTTATGACCAGGTCTGTTTCGGAGGGATGTCTAACTCGCCTGGTTTAAAATTAGCTAGAGTTAGATGGAACCGACTGTTGATTTCTGTTCTTTACATTTTTCTAATTAGGATGGTCAACTAAAGTGTTTTTTACAAAGCAATTTATTCTGCATGTTCATAAATATCATTTACTATTCATTTGAAGGTCAGAGTGGAGAAGGGAATCTAGACCGTGATTTAATCGTGATGTTTTTTTGAAATGAGCGTTGGTCTTGTAGACCCCTAAGCTTTTGAATAGTAGTATATACATAACAATGAAATCTTAAATGTGTTTTAATTACACTGAAAAGAGAAATTATCTTGTTTAATGAATGTAATATTTTATCTTTTTTTTTTTTTTTTTATAAATGTTTTTACTGGAATACATGACGTACTGATTGAGTAAAAAGCAACACTATAGTTATGGTGCAGAAAGAATCCTTCATGAAAGTATCCGGCAGGTCTGCCAGTGTATATATAGGTACCATCTCATCTGAAATCAAACTCACCCGTAGCACTCGACTCGGGTGCAAAGAATTGATTAATCATGCCTCTCTTGTGTTCAATTTTTCAGAAACTCTTGGATTAACACAGTGATCCTCCGCTTCTCTTTGAACTTTCATCTGATCTGACAAGAGTCTCTTTTTTTTAACCGTCTCAGCCCAGAGTTTCAAGTTATATGTTTAGCACCACGTAATGGAATCTGCTCTTGACAAAGGTCCCAAACAAAAACCTCACCATCTATATGATTGAAATTCCATCATCAAAGTGCGCATGAGATCAAAGCTTGATGAGTATGGTAGTAAAATAGATATGTGGCTTATATTGGTGCATTAGATGGCTGAAGGCTGATTGAATAGAATTTCACTGGAATACTGGCCGATGTGTCCTGTCGTAATCTCTGTTACAAAACTACTTTCATCAACATTTTTTCAGCACCATATGAAATAAATTATTTAATTTAAATATTTAAATGGTTTTGTTTTTCCACAAAAAAAAAAGAAATTAAGGACATGTTTAACTTAAAAGTTATGAAGTGAATGCTGTATAAAAAGGATGTGAATATTGATGATTATTATTCCGGAGCTGCTGATTTACCCAATGGTTAGGAATACAAATTATTTATATATTTATTAATTTTGATTTATTTTTATCAAAGGGTGAATTATGAATCAATCATGCTTGTCCTGTGAGAGATTTGGTGCAGTGGAATAAAAATTATGTGTGGTAAATGTTTATACACACCACTGAGATGGAAGGTGAAATGGGGAAATGAATTGCTGTGTAAATCTAACAAGGCAGACTAAATCAAATTGTATTAGGAGGCAAATGGCATAAACCACAATGCCAGGCTCGGACCGCAACTCATTCACAAGAGTTCGTATTCTGTCACACACAATAAATAAATAGCAAGATGGATCATGTAAAGGCAATACATCTGTGTATCTCTGTTGAGGTGAGGTGACATTAAAGAATTTAAAGAGCCCCTGAGAGAGGCTCGTGAAATTGAATGTTTGCATTTTAAATTCATTCCTGTAAAAGTTGGTTGCTTATGCTCCAAATTTAGGTTTTTAATTTTTTTTTCAACGTTTTATAAAGAGGCATGCAATGTCAAAAAGTACAGTACCATTTTTCTTAGTGTTTATGATGCAATATAAGCTTATTTTACACTGTGTACCAGTACAATAACTTTACAATTAAGTTGTAAATTTACCTTAATGGATTATAGTTATGTCTGCAGTGTTGGAGAACTCTAAATCCCAGCATGCATTGCGGCTTTAATACTTTCTGCAATCTTTTGCTGTTTACTGTGTTAGTTGCGGTTGTTTGCTGCCTCTTTAAGGTCTTTGGTCGTTGACTGCATCCATGTCGTCTTTATATTCTTCAGAGACATCTATTATTTGATTCCCAACATTTTTGATAGTCAGGCTTCCCGATTCCCGTTCGTGTAACACCTGTTATTGTAAACAAGGTCAGTATTTGTTCAAAATGTGAGACAAAACCACACAGCATGGATCAGTTATCATAGAAATAGCGGATGTGACTCTGGGCTTCTGAGCGGATCCGTTTACAGGCGCAGGATGGATTTGCACAGACCGCAAATCATTAACCACTTTAAATGAAACTTTTCTAAACTACGTGATACATATTACCCTTCAGCAATTTCATTAATTTGATCAAAAGTGACAGTTAAGACATTTATTACATTACAAACTGTTTTTATTTCAAATAAATGGAAATTTCTATTCATCAAAGAAACATGGAAAAATGTATCATGTTTTCCACAAAAATATTAACATGGATGGTAATAAGGAAATTTTCTTGAGCAGCAAATTAGCATATTAGAATGATTTCTGAAGAATCATGTGACACTGAAGACTGGAGTAATGCTTATTTTAAATTGTAATAAAATTTAACAATATTGCGTTTTTTTTGTTGTTTTTTTTAACTGTTTTTGATTAATGTTTTTTGATTTAAAAAAATCTTACAGGCCCATATCTTCTAAATGGTTGTGTGTATGAGAAACACGGTCATTTTTATGTGAGCTAGAATTGTTTCATCCAACAAAAAAACAGTTTTTCCTCATATGTATTACATTCTGTGTGAAGAAGGGGACCTGATCGGGCACTGGCCAACAATTTAAAATCCATTTACATTCTTTTTCCCACTTTACTTTTGCTATAGAGAGACGTGTGCACACAGTGTTCTAAGGCTCACAGACATTTACATTCATTCTGGAATTATTTCCCAGCTATAAAACATACTCAGACATTCATACATTTTGTAAGTTTGTTTAAACATTGAGTTTCGTCATTGTGTTGTATTGTATGTCGTACCTGTTAGATGTTTAGTATTGTAGGAGTACAGGTCGGAAGAGGCGGCGGCGAATACGAGCGGCGTGTATGCAGACCATTTATGCTGCTATAGACACCTTATGGTGACACCGGAGGTCGACAAAGCTGTTTGCTCCTCAGGACGAAACCGTTATTACTTGTACATGTTTAGGTGGATCACTTTTGAATGTTTTGTATCATTTTCTATCATTATTTTTCTGAATTAAATGTATTTGTTACATATGGTAATATAGTTTTAGTATATGGTTATTTATGTGTGAATACATTTGCATACTCACCTGTTAATGGTAGGTTTCTATAGAGGAGGAGCCTGATCTTTAAAAGAGCACTTAACATGCTGAGACTGTAATTGCATCTCATTTCAGAGGCTGTGTCCTCCGGAGGTCGCATTTGAAGGCTGCGTATGTCATCAAGGATGTCTGTCTTAAGAAAAGTAACTGTATAAAATTGACTGTTATTCCTCATGAAGTGTAAAATACCGTAATTTCTTTCTTTCTTTTCAATTTAACGGTAACTTTTCTTAAATTAGACCGCCTCTGACATATGCGTCAGACAAATTCGGCCTCGTGAGGACGCAGCCTCCAAAATGAGACATAGCTTTTGTCTCTTGATAGGCCGGATGAGTGAGTGAGCTACAGTATTACCACAAACTAATCAACACCCCTCGGTTTGTGTTTGCTGTGAAGTACACTGTGTATATATTTTTGGAGTTTGTTTTCTTTTGTGTTGAAAGGATTTTTTTTTTTTTTTATTATGTTCTTCCCTTCAGTAAATACTTTTCACTTTGTGGTTGTTTCATGCATCTCAGACAGTTTCTTGTCCAGAAAGTGGGCAGTCAGACCCACTTTTCTACATTCTGACTTGATACTTTGATTTGGTGAACCAGCTGTCAATCAGAGTGGCCCCACCTTTTTTCATTTCAGAAAATTCGGAAAGTTTGAAAAGACAATCGTGTGACATGACTAGTATGACAAGCTTTTAGTCTAATGGCCTTTTCCTCAAGCAACCATTAAAATGTAATGTAGATAATCACAATAAAATTTTTTTGTAATTTGTCTAATTAGAAGTCTATAAAGCGAAAACAAAAGAAGAAGAATCTAGCAACTTGCCTGTACATGCTGAAAAATGAGAGCTTCCGTTTTATAAATAAACGCTGTTAATGATGCTTAGATATACATAGTAATACATGCATACACACATCTATCTGTATGTGTGTGTATTAATATAATATAATTAATATAAATAATAATCTAATGTAATATAATATTCAATAATATTCAAAATTTCAGCTTTACTTCAATTACTGAATGATTTTTAATCATTTTTGTTTTAACTTTAACAATACTGCTGCAAGATGTCTTTTCTCTAATATGTCCTAATCTAATGCACAAGGACGCCATTTTGGAGCCTGAACTGAGCCTTTAGGTGGGATTACATTTTCTTTGTTTGAAGTTACAGCAGAAAACACCCACAGAGACTTGACATTAAGCTAGGCGACGACATAGCTGCGCATGTACTATGCTAATGTTAGCCCCCCTCTAGCGACAGCCTCCCTGTAATTAATGTTGTTTTGCGGCTAGCAGGCGAGACCTTTCAGAGTAAAGAGGTCTGTTTAACAGGATAATTGAGAGTGAAGTTACGACCATAACCTTCAAATAGCCTGTGGTGGTGGTCACCTTGACCATGTCAAGTAATAGGTACTTGCGAGCAGCTTATCTTTTGATGGCTCAATGAATAAATAGTATGTTTGAAGGACTGTGATGTTAAGATAGAGGACGTAGAAAGATAGATGGAATAACTGCATAAAGTGTATAAGGGTTCTGCTCCAGTGCAGAGCTTAACCCGCAGGCAAAACGGCTGGTTGTGTTTATGTTGTCATGCTTGCTTAGCTGTTATGCTAAGCAGCATGGAGCTCTGGGACAACCCCCTGATGGTGCTTGTGTTTGCTCTTTTTACCCTTCGCCCGCTCTCTCTTTCTATGTCACCGACATGTTATCTTTCCCGAGAATTCAGAGCTGCACTTAAAGCCATTTCAGATGTGGCATTAGACTAGCGCTGTGAAAAGCTAGTCACATAAAGGGCTGCCCACGTCTTCCGGGGTAATTTAAACTCCGTCTAGCTGTGTGACACGAATTAGCCTATGACACGACACGCAGCGTGAATGTAATGTAAAAAGTTGAGTGTTTAAAAATTTGAAACTGATTATCTAATTCATTGTCATGCTTTTTTTTTTTTTTTTTACTTTATATGAAACGTCTGCAATTCTCTTTATGGCATTCACTAAACCTGGTCTTGACTGCTTATTCTTATGGTGTGATGTTATATACTGTGACCAAGCCACAGTCTTAGATTATTTATTTGGATTTAGTGAGATTCAATGAATGCCAGACCTCAATAAATGGTTGAGGGTTTTTTTTTTTTTTTTTTTGCTGCAGGTGTTGAATAGGGCATATCTTATGAGATCTGCTGACTTAGCTCTTTTTTCGGCTGTGGAAATTGTGTTTTATGGCTTGGAGGTTGTTTTTTAATCAAGGGTTGAGGAGAGTGCCTTGGAGGGTGCTGGAACCATTCGTGGTTGAGCGTGGTGTAGATGCTGCCTAATACAGTCAAAGCCCATCAGTAATTCACTGTCCTGGCTCACTGGTCACGGCATTAGGTTTGAAGGCAGCACATAAAGTGTGTGAACACATTGCCATTTATCTCAGTCTATGGGCATGTGCGCGCACACATCTGACATTTAGTATCACATCAGCATGACAGATTGTTCCACCATAGAAATATTAGAAAGTAAAACATTGTATCCATGAATCTGCTTTATTCTCACTGTGGTAATTGTATGCGTCTATACAGAAGCGGTAATTTGTTCTTAAAGGTAATAGTAAGTCAAGAGGTTAAGTTACGAACATCATCTTATTCCTGAGCTCAAAGTTGCTTTTCTAAACTCTCCTTTTTGGCACCCTCTACTGGAAAAAAAATCATTTTAAGTGAAAGCTGTGTTTTACAACAGGGTAGCAGATTTCTAGCTGTTTACGCCAGAAATGGTTAGTGACCATCTGGGACAAGCCAATGTCCATTTTGTACTAGTTCATGACCATATTAGACTAGCTAATGAGCATTTTTGACATCTTAATAACCATCGTGGACTAGCTAATGAAAATCTTTTACTGGCTACTGTAATGGTCAAAGGTGGTCATTAGCTTTGACTTGCTACTATAGTTAATGATCATAGACTGGCTACAGTAGTTACACTTTAAGAGAAACTAATGGCCATTTTGCACAAGCTCATGAGTCATGACCAATTTTTTTAACTAATGGCCATTTTTTTGCTAGCCAAATGGCTAGCATAGACCAGCTAGTGACCAGAATAAACTAGCTAATGATCATTGTAGACTAGCCAATAACCCGTTTAGACTATTTTAATGACCTGTTTAGATCAGTTTTAGACCATATAAACCAGTTATCATGTTCCAAAAAAGACACTACCATCTTAGACTGGATTTTCCAGCAGGGAAAACAACAACAAGATGGAATAATCCTGGTGATTGTTGTTTGGTTATTTCTGTCTCATGAGAATTTGTTTGAGATAAGAAGTCTTCCGAGTTGGAAATGCTGGTTACTCATACTTGTACACTAGGCCTTCTTTTTCAGTAAAAAGTTCAAGTAGAATATTTGTCTTTTATTGCCTGGCATGCTCTCTTTTTCTCTTATTCCTTTGCTCTATTCTCAGGTGCAATCTATTTTGGGAAGAATTACCATAATAACACACGTCGCGCGAGGCTGTCATTGTAATTGATATCTAGACGCGGCAGCTGGGCGGAGCCATTTGCATATAATCACTTTAACTGATATGATAATGAATGTGGTGGGCCTGATACAAGCAGAAAGTCTCTCCGGAGATGGATGGCTATTTGAATTATACTCAATAAGTAATATATTACCCCTGGAAGAGAGACTCTTTCGGCACAGCCACACCTGGATAGATTTAACAAGGTCCACCTCGTTTTTATAAGCAGTCCGCTGCATGTTTGTACATGTTTTCTTGTAAACTTAATTACTTGGCCTTGTTCCCCCAGATCTCTCTTGAGTGAGTTGTGTCCCGTGTCCTTGTAGCCACCTGGAGTTTCTTTTATTTATGTGACTTCTAGTAAACGCTCACTCTACTGCTGTAGTGCAGAAGTTGGAACAAAAAGGGGATTACTTCTTTAGAGAAAATTTTTAAATGTTTGCTGACACACTCACACATCTAGCCGCAATTGACCCTTCGCAAACAGTTTGTTTGACCGGGGATCTGACCAATCATAACCCCAAATCCGCCATTTTATCCGACAAAGCAGTCAGGGGAGTTAGTAGATTAACGTTGGTGAACTTAAACTTGAAAATTGTGTGCACTCACGTCTTTCCACGCTTGAAACAACATTCCTTCTGATGTCCATTCATGTTTATTTGATGCTATAAATGAACTAGTATGTAGAGATTTGTTCACGAGCCGCTTGGAGGAGCTACAGCAATCTGTCACGACACATTAAAGAGCCACTATACGGTATTTATTGTTTAAACTTCTTTAAAAAATGACAGTATTTTAAATATGAAACTGTTTCATACGTTGCCAGTGTCTCTTTGCTCCGCGATGTATTTTTCACTATGTGAGAACTTGATGTGTGACGTGAGAGTGCTTTGGCTTGTCAGCCTTAGCAACAGTAACTAAAGGGGGCGGGTGTTTGCGAAGGGTCAATTATAGTGCTTAATCATGAATCAAAGATAATTAGGTACAGTTTGTCATTGGTTTCCCATAGAGCAGAAAAAAATCCCACCTGAAGCTTTATATCTAACAACTAATGAAATATTTTAGCACATACATTTACTCTGTAGAGACATAAGGGGATAAAAGAATATATTTAAATTAAAGAACTATTTTTGACCATACAATGATAGCCAATGGGGTCCAAAACAATATTGAACCCCTCTGACTTTCAGTATGGACAGTGAGACATTTTTCAAAATATTTTCTTTCATATTTTACAGAAGAAGGGGAATTACACAGGTTTTGATTGACATGAGGCTGAGTAAATGATGACAAAATGTTAATATTTTTGGGTGAACTATCCCTTTAAGGGAGGAAAATTACACTCGGAAGCAAACACATTTTCCCCCTCTGGCGTCTGGTGGGATGCTAAACGGGAAAAGGTGATACGGAGAGAATGGATTAGAAACTGAATTCAGAATAGGTTTGGGAAAGTCTCTGGTTGTAATGTAGTCATCCCTCTTTCTGGCAACAGTTTCATGAGTTCATTTGTTTTTCGAACACACACTTCTTCAGTTGACCTCCAGTTAGCCTCAATTTTTGCTAACTGGCAGCAGCAACAAACAGAGTTCAAGAACACTCCACTTTAGAAAAACAGCCTGAGGAAGTTTTACAAAACTTACATAATCTCATCTTGTCTGATGTTACCGTTGAATATAGTTTATTACTATTTATTACTATTAAAAATATTCTACTTTTATGCTATCAGTGATAGCGACCCAAAAAGAATTATTTTATTTAAGGAGCCACCAGAACTGTTACACTCTAAGAAAAAAAAATGGAAAAGTTACAGGTAATTTTATGTCAGGAAATTTTCCATTAAGTTTACAGACATTTCCTTTAACCCTAAACACAACATAATGCAATGTGTTATTCAAAATACGGGTAAAACACCTGTGAAAAAATCAGTAAGGAAAGTTCCTTTATATGGAATGTGGAAATCTGGGAATGGGAAAAAGGTCCAAACGTCCATAATGAAGGCTTTACTTAAGGTATTTGTTGTAGGTCAAAAAGAAAAAAACACTGTGAAATAATATACAGCAAATCAAGGGTTTTTATGCATATAAGATTAATTTGTTTTGAGAGAAACAGATGTTCAGTTCAGATACACTACTGTTCAAAAGTTTGGGGACTTTAAGCATTTTTTTTATCAATGTTTTTGAAAGAAGTCTCTCATAAGTCTCAGCAAGGCTGCATATATTTGATCAAATCAGCTTTTGAACAATTTAATGCATTCTTGCTGAATAAAAGTATTAATTTCTTTCAAAAAAAAAAAAAAAACTGACCCCAAACTTTTGAACGGTAGTGATCATTTTCAGGTTATTCTGGTATGGCACCTAACCATACTAGCAAAGATTCCTAGCAATGGCAAAGAAATGAGCAAGGTTAGCTAACATCGTTGAATGACTGAGCAGAGATTCTCCTGTTGCTGGAGTAATTGGCATTCTGTCCTCCACCTTCTATCAATCCAGCTTTCCATTCGTTTTTGGGCGAATGAAGGTAGTGAGAGAAAATGTTGGCTGACTACAAAGACTTGCTGGTGTCATATGAGCGAAGGCTGGAGCACAACCGACTGCAATTAACCTAACACAGAGAGAGAACATAAATGAGGATTAGAGAGAGATTGTAAAGAGAGAGAGAGAGCAAGAGCGAAGGAACCAAATAGAGGTCCAAGAGAGAGAGAGAGAAAAAAAAAAAGAGTAAACGAGATAAGAAGTGTAACAGGGTTGACGAGAGTGAGAGAGTGAGAAAGGGGATTAGAGGAAGTCTGTAGATATGACACCAAGGAAGAACAGAGGATGATGAGCAGTGAGGAAGATGCTGAGCTCCAAGACAAAAGAGCGGAGAGGAGCGATAACGCTGCTGAGCATGTAGAGAGACGGAGCTCTCTGAAGGACTGGGAAAAGGATTGCTTAGACTAAAGCTCAAAGTTAAATGTAAAATATGAAGCACAAGGAAGACTTTAAAGTGAATATTTTTGCTGTTTTTCCACAAATATGACAAACACTGCCTTTTATGTCAAGATAACATGGTGATTGTATTGAGGGGCAAGACATGGCAAAACCGTATTTCGATATTTTTTTAGGTTGAGCTCTTGTGTTTGTGCTGAGACATCAAATTCTTTTCATTGTGAATATGCATCACTAAAAAAAGTGTCTTTTGAGATTTGTTTGATTTGTTTTTGCGGTGGAACTCAATGACAGCTAGTTGAGTTTGAAAATTATTGATGAATCAAATTAAAGTGCCTCTGTTATGCAATTTTAAAGGTTGTTTTGGTGGTCTCGTACAATACATGCATGCCAGGTTAAAAAAAAAAAAAAAAAAAATTTCAAAGATTCAGCCTCATTCACCCCTCCTTTCCGTGAGCCTACTCTGCTCTGATTGGTCAGAAAGCCCAGCCTGTTGTGATTGGTCTTTTTGGCCTTTTACCATATCTGAATTTCAGCATGGCGTCTGGTTTTTCCATATCAATTCCAGCTTGAATTCTTGAATCCTTTTGAAGTGCATGCAATGTGGATTCGCAGCAGTGAAAACAGCATCTTCTGGACATGTTTTCTTTAAGGAGATCTTTATTTGTCGTGCACTTTGATCTTTAATACTTAAAGCAAACTTTTTACCTTCACAAACCTTCACCTCATGAAAGGTAATATTTGAAAAAGCATAATAGAGGCACTTTCAATGCTTATGGAATATGGTTATGCTCAGAAAATGTGTATTTATTTATTTGTTTTTGTTTTCTGTGCTAATTTTGGGGGGAAACAGTGTGTTAAAGCTGAGAGCAAGGCTGTGTGGCATTTAGATTTGAGGAAGTGGATTTAAAATGGATAAAATTCCAATAATTAATTTTGATGAATAAATTCATCACTTATTATAGTATATTTATTTAAATAATTTTCAGCTAAATCATAATAAATCAGCTAAATGAATATAAATAAATAAATAAAATAAATATATATATATATATATATATATATATATATATATATATATATATATATATATATATATATATATATATATATATATATATATATATATATATATATATATATATAAAATGTTGTGTACGATTCTCTTCTGAAAGCACTTTTCAGATTTCTTGTCCATATGTATTTTTTTTGTTTTTTTATCTGAAAACAAATTTGTGGACATTTAAACTTAGTTTAGAGGAATCAATGAAAAAATATTTGATTTGTTGCAAAAAAAAAGGGAATTATTTGAATTCTGTGCATTTATATATTGAATTTTGTTTTTGATTCATGAATTTAAATTAAAATGGAACCCGTTCTACAATTCTTAATTTTAAGTATTGCACAACCCTGTCTGAGAATTAACACTTATATAGGCTAAAAAACAAACACTCAAATCAATCAAACTGTTTAAATGAAGGGGCAGGTGATATGTAGCACATTTATTCCTATTCAGTGGATATCTGTTTAGAGTTCTGCAGAATTCTGTGCATGCTGATTCCTTGCGGGTAAAAGAGTTAAGAAAAAAACTGCAGAAACTTTTGTTGACCATAGCTTTAAGCTAGTCTCAAAGTCTAGCTTCACTGTCAGTACTCCCCCCAGAATCCCAGCTCTGTTTGTGGTGGAGCCGAACAGCAGGACTCTCAGTGGAACCTCACTCAAACGCTCCCGACTGCCACTCCAAATGACTTCTGGGAATCCTCCAGCGGGAGCTGTCTAAAGTGATCTGCTCAGGCTGAAGCGCCACTAACGTGGGCGCACGTGAACTCGAGTGTGGAATTGTAATAATGCCATGCGTACAGCTCCAGACCGACAGTAGCGAGACATTTGCACGGAATAATGAGAAACACATTCATGGATGTGTGCGTCCCTGTTCACACTCACACATACAAATACTGTGGGGCTTTAGCAGAGCCAGACAGAGATTTATGAGTTTTATATATCCATTGCAATGCTTTCCATAATAAAATGTAGCTTTACAAAGAGAACAGCTGCCTTTTAGTCACCTTGCTGGGAGTTTCTGTCTATAAATAAAAATGGTTTTCTTATAGGATGGAGGAATGGTGACTTGCGGAGACCATTCCTGTGTTCGAAATCGCCCGCTATTCCCTCATTCACTATTCCCTACATTAGTTCACTAATATAGTCCACTTGAATGAAAACAAACGAATTCGGAAGCTGAGTGTGCCACTTTTGCATAGTTTGTGCTTGCTGTTTAATAATCATTTGACACTTGGCAAACTGACAGCTTCAGTAGTAATGAATATTTATCTTAAAATGTGTCATGGAAACTAGCATGTATAAACCTATAATTTAATAATCAATTTAAAAGGAATTTAGACCTGTAAGATATTACGCTGTACCCACATTGGACCAGCTGTTTGGAAAATGGATCGACCCTCACAGTCAGTTATGGGTGTTCTCTAGTCATTGATGTACATCAGTTGTACACTCATTATTGCGATGCATTTATGGGATTCAATGAGTGTACTTGATGTTTTGGACACCAGTGCAAATGGCTGTCCCCTCAAACAGTGCCCTATTTAAGGGGATGGGGGCGATTTCAGACACATACCCATGTTTTTCATTTGTGTTTTTTGTTCCAATGTCAATTCATGTTTCATTTGATATTTAGTTTATTTGGTAATAGCATATGGAACACCATTTAACGTACACTCAAGCAGCCAGTGCTATTATATTTCATATGCATATTTTGACACCTTTTTATTAAAATATTTTTTGAAGAAATGTTATTGAAATATTTTAGTAACAATTAATTTTTTTAAAATAACTTTTATTAAAATTGTATTTATATATAATAATAATAATGATATTTATTTTTGATCATTTATTTTTATTACATTTATATTCTCAACAAATCCTAAGATTTGCATACAGGAGAAATCAGCCAATCACAGCAACGTGGAGGTCTTCTCACGTCGTTTCACCTAAGCTTTGCTGTTACCTCCATCACATATTTTTTAGGATTTCACAGAGAATGTAATGAGCTAAAGTGAAGGCAAACTTGACATCACTTTTGAACAGTGTTATTTTAGTAAAATGAGTGTTACACTTTAAATCAAATATTTTGTAATATCTATTCGGCTTTGTTTTTAACTGTTGATTATCGTCTCATCCATAGTTATTTATGGAAGCATTCCTTCTTTTGGCTCCTCTGAGAAAACAGCACTGCACTTTATTTGCTTGAAGAGAGAGAAGTAGAAATTCTGAATATTTTTTTATCACACTTTTCCATCTCATTTCATTCCATCAGGGAAAAAGTTAATACTGTATGTATAACCAACAAGCTCCGTTGTTCATAGCCTCTGGGTGAGTGCCATAATGGCTGCATCATTTTCATGTCACTGCTTGCTAATTTGCAGGTGCCCTCTGGAAGCAGGAGTGCTGTTGTCGCATTTCGCAGAACATTATTCGACATCCCTTTGGACTCGCTGTATAAGAGAGATGACCCAGTCAATCATGTCTATCCACTCTCTCCTTTTCTCCCCTCTGTCTGGATGGACATTGAAGTGATCTGGCAGGGTTTACCCTTGGACTAGTTGGGGTCATCATGTTCTGCCATGCACATGTCCTGCTAGACATGGCTCAGAGACAAACAGTGCTAGATTTAGCTTTATACCAGCAGTTCTGTCCCCTAAGTGCTCTTACACACCCCTCTAGAAAGGATGAAGCCTTAGTGGCCTCTGTCCAAATCCAGGGTTATTTTCCCTTTGACCTAAAACCAGTCCCAAACCTCATTAGAGCTTCTCTCAGGGCCTCTTGTGGATGGTTGTCTGCAACAACAATGGCACATGGAGTGACCAGGGGAAAAGATTTGAGCGATGACCTCTGACCAGACACATGCATCTACTGGGGTGACATGATGTAATGTAGTGTCAAGGTGATTACATCTCCCAAATTAGTTTAAATTTTTTTGGTTTTATCTAAATGGAAAAATATCTAAACATCATAAACTTTGGTTTTAGGTAACTAAATATATATATATTACATATAAATATAAAGATCTAGTTATATATATATATATATATATATTTATATATATATATTTTATTTTTTTTATTTTTTATTTTTTTTTTTATATATTCATCATACCCCCTTCAATCCCCCCATAACATGGTTTACGGCCTTGCTTTGAAAGCAAGTCTTAATGTCAAGTGCAGTTTTACTTGTCAAGTAAATTTAAGCATGGTTGAATATTTTTACTGAAAAACGAGACAGAAATGCTGATAACGAATATTATTTTTGCAGCGTAAGCCCCGAAATTCCGTCCTCAACTAACACAGTAAAATATGCTTTTAGAGGTAATTGAATTAGCTGTAGATCAACAGAAACGGATATGAGAACGTATTCCTCGTTACATTGCATTGTCGGTTTCAGCTGCCCTAGCCTATTTTTGTCTTTAGATGTGTTATAGAGTGGCTTTGTTATCTCTGGTGACGATTAGACTGCAAGATAACCAGGATTTATTGGCCCAATAAGGATAACAATTCATTACTAGGCGAGAACTGCGGTAATCCTATTTCCACAGGCCGTAATTGGGTCTCAACACCCCCCTTCTCGCCACCAACAGCGTCTTCACCTAAACTAGCAACCATCGGCACTACCTTGAAAAGTGGTAGAGAAATTTTTCAAAGTGAATTCGAGATGAAGCTTAAGGAAATCTCTACGCATCATTCGTTTGTGTAAAATGAAGTAAGCCAGAGAGACTGGGACCTTGATGAGGATACACACAAGCTCTTGTGTACCACAGTGACACTGAGCTGCAGAGAGCAGTTTGACTTTGTTTTAAAGCGCGAGGCTTAACAGGCTCACCGGTTCAAAGACTTTTCCTTTATTGCTGCCGCCTGCCTGTTTGCCTGCTGCTATTCTGCTTTCTGCTTCACATAGGCATATTCACACTTACTGCTTTTTACTTCTGTTCTGTTGTTCTCTGTATGTCAACCCACACTCAATCTCACCGCAACCATATCCGTGTTCAAAAAGAATAGCACTTAACGCTGTCTAGTATACATGATTACATGCATTGAAAGCACGGGCCACTTATTATTCATGGAGGGAGGGCAGCGTGTATCCAAGCTTTAGACGTGAATGCAATTTTCTGTTCCCTTCTTGTCGGGCCACGTAGACTGCAGTGAGCCAATGATTTGATTTGGTATTCTTGGTGACAACTAAACAAAGGTTCAGTGTTTAGCTCACAATTTTTTAATAAGCACTTTAAAATGTAGTTCTCTAGAACAGGGCTGTTCAAACTGGGTTATGGGGAAAGGTTGAGAGAGAACTTTTGTGGAAAAAAAAATAAAAAACCAAATGCAATTGTACGTTAACATTTCATTCTGTTTTCTGGTTTGATCATAATGAATGTATGTGTGTGTGTATGTATGTGTGCATGTATGTATATGTGTATATATATATATATGTACAGGTGCTGGTCATATAATTAGAATATCATCAAAAAGTTGATTTATTTCACTAATTCCATTCAAAAAGTGAAACTTTTATTGTATTAGATTATATTCATTATATTATATTCATTCATTACACACAGACTGATATATTTCAAATGTTAATTTCTTTTAATTTTGAAAATTAAATTGGGAAAATCCCAAATTCAGTATCTCAGAAAATTAGAATATTGTGAAAAGGTTCAGTATTGAAGACACCTGGTGCCACACTCTAAGCACAAGGAGGGCAAGACACAAAAGGTCATTGCAAAAGAGGCTGGCTGTTCACAGAGCTCTGTGTCCAAGCACATTGATAGAGAGGCGAAGGGAAGGAAAAGATGTGGTAGAAAAAAAAGTGTACAAGCAATAGGGATAACCGCACCCTGGAGAGGATTGTGAAACAAAACACATTCAAAAATGTGGGGGAGATTTACAAAGAGTGGACTGCAGCTGGAGTCAGTGCTTCAAGAACCACTACGCACTGACATATGCAAGACATAGGTTTCAGCTGTCGCATTCCTTGTGTCAAGCCACTCTTGAACAACAGACAGCATCAGAAGCGTCTCGCCTGGGCTAAAGAACAAAAGGACTGGACTGCTGCTGAGTGGTCCAAAGTTATGTTCTCTGATGAAAGTAAATTTTGCATTTCCTTTGGAAATCAGGGTCCCAGAGCCTGGAGGAAGAGAGGAGAGGCACACAATCCACATTGCTTGAGATCCAGTGTTAAGTTTCCACAGACAGTGATGGTTTGGGGTGCCATGTCATCTGCTGGTGTTGGTCCACTGTTTTTTTGAGGTCCAAGATCAACGCAGCCGTATACCAGGAAGTTTTAGAGCACTTCATGCTTCCTGCTGCTGACCAACTTTATGGAGATGCAGATTTCATTTTCCAACAGGACTTGGCACCTGCACACAGTGCCAAACCAACCAGTGCCTGGTTTAAGGACCATGGTATCCCTGTTCTTAATTGACCAGCAAACTCGTCTGACCTTAACCCCATAGAAAATCTATGGGGTATTGTGAAGAGGAAGATGCGATATGCCAGACCCAACAATGCAGAAGAGCTGAAGGCCACTATCAGAGCAACCTGGGCTCTCATAACACCTGAGCAGTGCCACAGACTGATCGACTCCATGCCACGCCACATTGCTGCAGTAATTCAGGCAAAAGGAGCCCCAACTAAGTATTGAGTGCTGTACTTGCTCATACTTTTCATGTTCATACATTTCAGTTGACCAAGATTTCTAAAAATCCTTTCTCTGTATTGATCTCAAGTAATATTATAATTTTCTGAGATACTGAATTTGGGATTTTCCTTAGTTGTCAGTTATAATCATCAAAATTAAAAGAAATAAACATTTTAAATATGTCAGTCTGTGTGTAATGAATGAATATAATATACAAGTTTCCCTTTTTGAATGGAATTAGTGAAATAAATCAACCTTTTGATGATATTCTAATTATATGACCAGCACCTGTATATGTAAATATTATTTACTCATTATCACTCGAGTCACCGACCTCGTGCCGTTCCCTCACGGCTCTCGCCTGCCCTGCTCGTCACATACCCCCCTCGCAGGCCGGGGAGTACTCCATCTGAGTGCAGCCGGCAGCGAGTCCCCCATTTCCTGCTCCTCCCCATCAAGGCGTAAGGCAGCAGGCTCCGGCCAACAGCAAACAGCGGCGGCGACTCCGCTCCCTCCTGGACGGCAGCCACCCCACCTCGTCCCAGGGGCACAGCAGCGAGCTCTCCGTCCCATCTGTTGCTCAGTCACTCCAGCACCACCGCCCCGGGCAGCCACTCGCGGTCTTCACTCTTCCGCGCTGCCCGACCTCCTCAGCACCGCGATCCCCCTCAGCAGCGAGGGCTCTTCGACAGCATGTCCCTCCTTCCTCCCGGGTTTCGGCACCAGTGTAACGCAGTTCTTAAGAACGGGAAGAAGGAGACGGGAACCGGCGAACGTTCAACATAATTTTAATCAAATAAATAAACGAACAATAAAACGAAAGTAAAATGCCCACACAAACATAATAAAAACACAACATAAAGTCCAGGCCTGGTCCTCTCTCGTCCTTCACTGTAGTCGCTCCTCTTTTATGCTTCCGGAGCTCCTCCGTGAGAGATACGAGACCGGTGCGCCGAGCAGCTGACGCTCATTATCACTTGCGTCACCTGTCTCGCGCCGTTCCCTCACGGCTCTCGCCCGTATATAATATATAATATATATTATATATAATACACACACATATATATATATATACATCAAGAAACATTTCATGTTTTTATCAGTGTTAAAATGTACTGCATGAAATATTTTATGAAGTGGGTCCCTCGCAAAGGTATTATCATATTTGGGGAACCATGGCATTAAAAAGTTAGATAAATCCAGATCTAGAAGACAGAAGAGCTTTGTGTTTAATACTGTGTTATGTATAACTGCAATCACCTTTTGAGTTGGTGTTTTTCTTCATTTTCACCTCAATTTTCCTGATTATTGGAATTCCATAGTTTAGCATCCGCAATAATGAGGGACAAAAAGCTCTTAAGCCTGTTTCACAAAAATAGCTAAGTTCACATTTTCCTCTGGCTGCCAGCGTATGGTTAGATGCTCCCTGTCTGAATCTTGCTGTCTTGGCAAGATTCATATTGTGATAAGCTAATAAAACATATCCTCAAAATTTGTTAAAAAACAGGAAGCTTATCCCGCTAAAGGGCACGCAGAGGGAAACATTCTTGGCACTTTGTAGGGTAAAGTGGGGCGTAGGAGGGGAAGAAACATTATGCTTGAGGGATTGTGGGAAATACTCTGTTGTTAGGAATGACTCTCTCCTCATATGCATGCTCTTCAATGACCCTATTTCCATATCCATGTGGAAGAGCTATTGTCAGTATAGCACACAATCACGCTTTCACATATGAGGTTCAAATTAAACCGCTCCATCTCAAGCCTCTGGGAGCACTGAAGTCATCATCGGCCTGTTTTTGGCCTGACAAGTGAACTCTAGCTTCCATTAAACATTTTCATGACATTTTAGATGTGGGCTGTTCTGAGAGAAACCTTTTAGAAACAAATACCTTCATCACGTTGTAATAAGCTTGGTTTTCTGTCTCTGTGTAGGTCGAGACATTTGATCTGCCGTAACTAGCAAGTATGAAAGCACTCACTTGCGTTTTGTCATCATAACAGAAACAATGAGCTGAAATCTTGGTTTGATAAAGTGAGCGAGGCTTTAAATGGGAGAAGTCTTCTAAAGTGGAGAGCTGTGTCAGTGTGTGCTGTATGTGCAACTATCTATTAGCGGATATATCTGCCTACAGTGTTGGAGAGCAAATAACTAATAGTTGTGATGTGAACTTACTACATTTTCCAGTAGTGTGACAGTAGTTAAGCTGTTTTCAAAGATTGTGTGTGTGTATGTCATTGTACTGCACTGAATATGCAGCTTTAAAGCCAAGTGAATCGAATCAGATGGTTCATGTGAATGAATTTATTCATAAAAACAATTTAGTATTCCATTTGAGTACCTGAACAGAAATCAGATGTTAGTTTATTATTTATCGATGTAGTGAAATGCTTAGGAATATGCTGTTTGTCATTGTTTTTTTTAATGGTTTTATTAGTTGCATTTAGTGGAAATGTGTTTAAATTTAATGCTGACTCTAATTAAGATCCTCATTGTTTTGTGAAAGTTAAATGCTGCTCTAGTTGTAAAAATTAAGGATATTGTCAGGGAATTATATACCAGTTTAATATGCATAAACGATTAAATAAGCCATTCGTTTGCTGACTTCCCTGAAAAAGTGTAAAAACTGTGGTTTTCATAACATTTTACAATCCTGAACTGCCCCGCAAAGCAACGCTGGCTCAACCAGTGGTGTGAGATGGGGGTGGGGCTATCTGTTTGTCTAGCCAATGGCAGGTGGGGACTGTTTGGGAAATCTATTTGAAAACAATCAATATTTTGAAATGGTTTGCTTCTTTTTATTAGTATAGCTTTACTGTAACTACTACATTAAAAGTAGCTTGTGGTTTGGGAAGCTGTCCCTTTTAGTGAAAGATGAGAGAAATTGGAGCTTCACTCTCACACATTGTCTGGTCTGTTCTGATCATGTTAGCTGGTTGACTGTAATGTGGAGTGAAGCTGCAGCAAATTTTCTGTCTCAGTTTGTAGTTTTCAAAAAAAAACAGTGCGTTGATGAAGCCGAGCTGCCATGATTGATGTTCCAAGAGTGTCTCATCCATTTTTAGTGTGATGGAGAGTGTGTGTGGGGGGGGGGGGGCAGGAGACGAAAAAGTTTGATGAATGTGGAGAGAAACTCAAACTTTTGAGTGAAAAAAATTCAAATTATATGTGTGTAGCAATAATTAATGAATAAATAAAGAAGAGGGTTTTTAAGACATATGGTAAAAAGTTAGCAATAAATGTTCGGTTGATTAAAATGCTAAATTTGGTATGGACTTGTCCCCAATGCACAGAACAGTTGTGACATCAGAAGAAAAATAGTCATGATTCTTGAGCTGAAGATCCAGAATTATGTTACATTTATGCTTGCACTCTGTAATAAATAATGTAGGTCCTTTTTTTACAGGTAAAACTAGGCATTATCAGGACCCACAAATATTCCACCACTGCATTATTATACATTATATTCAACATTATATAAAGTAATTTAATGTTGTACTTTCGCTGAAACTCCATAAATTTCTCTCTCTCTCTCTCTTTCTCTCTCTCTCTCTCTTCTCTCTCTCTCTCTCTCTCTCTCTCTCTCTCTCTCTCTGTCTCTGTCTCTCTCTCTCTCTCTCTCTCTCTCTCTCTCTCTCTCTCTCTCTCTCTCTCTCTCTCTCTCTCTCTCTCTCTCTCTCTCTCTCTCTCTCTCTCTGTACACTCACGCTTTCATTGAAGGCATGTATTTGTCCCACCTCTCCCTATATTAATGCACTATACATATAAGAATAGACCATTTAAATACTTTGAATAATCATACTAAAACTAATTGTGATATGGTGATTTATGTTTGTGCTTTCACTTTGTGGAGCGCTGCTCCAGCACATTTGTGCTTCAGATGATAACATATGACTATTCCCAAACTCTAAAGGGTTTGTTCATCGAACAATTTAAAATGTGAAAGTGTTTACTGCAGTAATGTCTCTTCAGAAAACTTGCATCTGGATTAGATTAATTATTTTTACGATGTCTATGTCCTTTTTGGATCTTTTTAGGGGAATGCTGGGACAGAAATCGAAAAACCTCTCTGGTATCATAAAAAAAAAATCTTCATGTTTTTGGAAGATGAATGAAAATTATAGGTTTGGAATGACATCCATTTACATTTTTTGGGTGAATTACCTTATAAATACAGTTATACATTACTGATGAATATCGTCATAATTAAATATCACGATATCTCGATTTTGCAATGTATCATTGCACCTCATTTTCTGTAAAAAAGTCTTAATGTCTTATACAGTGTTGTTTGGTAGACTGATCTTGTTTCAAGGATTTTTAGGTACTTAAACTGGAAAATTAGAGAAAACACTCATTAGGAATGTGATTTTTATATATATATATATATATATATATATATATATATATATATATATATATATATATACATTGATTAAGGTGGGTTAAAATGACCCTGACAAGACGTGTTCCTCAGACTGCGTTCACATAAGATGTGATTTTGCCTTCAAAATAAGGAACAGAATGCAGGGGTCTTGTTAAAAAAGTTTTACCTTTTTTTTTTTTTTTTTTTAAATCGTGAGGTGTGTATAGCTGTAGTGGTGGTGTTAAAAAGGTATTCACAAAGGAACCTATCTAACAGCTAAAGCATGCTAATGTTAATTTTATCACTACTAAAATGTGTAAATACTAAGATATACAAGAAAAATAAAACTAGGTAAACTAGCCAACTTTCACTTATAGTACAGTTAGTTTTTTGTTGACATCCATACATAAAAGCATTTTAAGAGCCAGAATTCCAAATTTCTGTGGCAGCGCAAGTGATTTTCCCTTTTGTCTTGTTTTCTTTGGAGAGTAAAATGTTAGTCAGGTAAATGTCAAGGCCTCAGACACAAGACCGCAACAACACCCTCCTCTGGTATGCCCATGAAATGAGCTGCGTAACCACGGTGATGGATAGAATACATCTCACTGTTTTGACTAGACGGTATGTTTACGGTAACGACAGAAATGCGAGGTTCAGGCGCTTTTTGCTCCATTGTTTTTGTTTGGGTAAACAGAGGTCTCTCAGTTGTTGTTTCAGTAGCAGTAGAATTTAGTTAAAACATCTAGTGACACGGACAAATCCCATCATGCTCTTGTATTTGAAAGTCAAGTTGGAAGACAAGTTGCCGGAGTGCGGTTGCTTATGGTAATGTTGGCGCATTATATCTGCTGTGAGACTCAGTAACAGCACACTGAATTGTGGGATTTCGGTGACCCAATTATTTCGTTGCGCTGTGGGCGCCGAAGTAACTCAATATTATATGCTCAAGCAAACCAGGAGGAGGAAAAAAAATCTATAAATCACATTCCATTGCATTTTGCATAAACCCACACTTTTCTAATAGAATATGTATGAGAGTCGAGCTCCATTGGAAAATGAAACCTGCATCTAATCGTCTGCCCAAGTTATTTCCTGCTTCAATATTAGCCAGCTTCTTATCTAGTCCAAGGCCTGGCGTGAGAGGATATGCTCTGCTTTCTCTCGCTCTTTCTCTCTCCTTTCCCCCCGTTTTCAACTCACTCACTCTCTCCCTTGATCTCTCTCCTTCTGTCTTTCCTCCATCTCATTCTCTCTCTTTCTGTTTTCCATCTGGCTCTTTACCATCTTCTGTGGCAGATCTAAGACACGGCCTGAGTGCTCAAAAGCCTCCTATGAGGCGCAATCTGCACACATCTTGCTAAAAATATCCGTAGACCATCATGAATTTACAGATTGGTCTAGACTTTTTTTTTGGGGCTGAATAGTGGTGTTTGTTGCTGGACTGGTCAATATGGTGGGCCAGCATTTGCCTTTTTTTATGAAGCTGGCACAAAACACCAGAAAGGGGAAAAAGTCCTATAGGGGTAAAAAAAAAAAAAAAAAAAAAGAAGAAGAAGAAAAAAGATGCATTTTCTGAAACATCTTTCTTATGGACTGTGACTGACTGACACTACTGTTCACAATTGAGGAACTCATACACAACTATGTTTAAGTATCATATTTTTTTAAAGATATTTAACATATTTTGTATCACCCTTCAGAAGCTACAGAAGATATTTACGTTTCCCAGAAGACAAAATAAGCACAATTTACTCTAATGTTCAAATTTAAAAGTTTTCTTCCCTTGCCTCTTGCATGATGCTTCCTTTTTGAGAGTCAGTGAATGTTTTCACCTTTTATAATAGTTGTGTTTGAGTCCCTCAATTGACCCATAAAAATACATCCTGGAGCAAAGAGGACAATTTTTGGAACCTGGAGGGTTTTTCTGAAGAATAGTGGGCTGTTTAACTTCAAGACAAACAAAGGACTCATGAACAACCAAAAAAAACAACAACAACAACAACAAAAATGGACCATCCAGGTAACGACAAACGACACACAGTAGTAAGAATTAAGCGAATGTAAACTTTTGAAAGGGATCATTTTTAAAAATTCAGCTATTATCTTGTGGACTAATAGGGGTGTAAAGGAACATGTATTAGTCTTTCAATCAGACGACGAATACAGTCAGTCACAGGCGATCCACACTCCAATCCAGAAGGGGGTGAGTGTGGTACTGTAACACTGTTTGATAAGTGCTAAAACAGGAAAAAGCGCAGAAGAAGAACAGACGTTATGAATAGATATGTTTATGTGGAATCTCTCAACCAGTTTTTCAACTGCAGAAAGACATCAATAAAACATCTTGAGAATACTATCTCATGTAGCATTACATTTACCTCAGGCAAGTCATTTAGTGTAACAAGTCACTTAGATCACTAGACCAATGAACTCTAGACTGAAGCATTTCACTGAATATATGCACTATATTAGCTTATCATTATATTTACTTTCAACCGTTAGTAAAGTCTTTATTATTAAATATGTTTAGACATATTTGACATGAAAAGTAGTTATTAACAAGTAATTGTGTAAATTATTATATTTAAAAAAGGAATTGGAGTAGAAAAATAATTGAAAAAAATATATATAATTAGATTTAGATGTTAATGCAAAACCTGCCTTGTGCAATTTAAATGTTTTTTGTGTGTGTGTGTGTGTGTGTGTTCATCTGAAAATAAATAGCAACTGAATTTAATAGTTTGGGTTTTGCTGTTAATTGTAACCTTTATCATTATGTGATAGTATAAAGTATAAAAGTAAGAAAGTATATAGTTTACAGCATTAGCTGAGATAGATTTTTTTTTAATGCTTAAGAAAAAGAAAGTTAATTTTTTATATATATATATATATATATATATATATATATATATATATATATATATATATATATATATATATATATATATATATATATATATATATATATATATATATATATATATATATATATAATATTTTTTTTTTTTTTTTTTTATAATATGCATGCATGACCAGTTTATCCTGTATATCTACAATATGCCATATATCCACATGTATGCCACACCTCTCCATATTTTACAATCTGCCTTTTCTACAGGCTTAGACGAAGTGCTATGTTTGCATTCACATATTATGAGGGAAAAAAATGCTACACTAAAACAAATTAAATTGTATTGATTATTTCAAAGCTTGCACATGGGAAGCAAAATGGCGTTGGACTAAAGTGCTTCAGAGTAGAGGTGATGTTCTGTTGATTTATCATCCCTTCATAATGATAAGTGAAGGTGCTTGCGTATGGTTTTGCTGACAGCAGTGGATTACTTATGGACTGAACACCGCTGTATTTTTTTTCCCCCAGAGGCCTTCTCTCTGGGAGGCTGTATATCATGGCTTAAGTCATTGTCCAGGTTCTCTTAAACCACATCTAATACCTAGTGGTTCCCTTTTTGCTTTTGGGTTTTTTCCGTTCAATGTAAATTCATGTTTTAGTTCCATTTGACGTTTACAGTGTGACATTTACCTTACATAACAGGTAATTAAATATTTTGTTGTGTGATCTTCAAAATAAATGTTAAATAAAAGTGGTAGCTGATGAAGTGTTTAACTTGTGTAGAACTTTTCTTAATACACCATCTTAAAGAAAACCGTCTCTAGCATTTACAACAATGGCTGTTTTGTGTTTCGCTAACTTTGATCTCATTCTTTCAGAGATGATGGAGAGGTTACTGTTGGTGTTTCATGCTTTGTGTTGCAGTGTTTTGCCATTTGACATCCTAACAGAGGGAGCTGCTTTTTCATAGAGAGCTTTGTGTAGCCCACTATGCCTAGACTTCCCTAATTAATTCCCATGAGGCTTCTATGGTCTCCGGCAGTAGTGGTGAGCAGCATCGAGCAAGAATAGGTGAGAGAGAGAGAGAGAGTCTTCCCTTGGTTTCATTTAATTACTTTTTTTTTTTTTTTTTTAAGTGTGTTTAAGGGATAGGAAATGTCAGCCTGGAAGTATTAGTGACAGTAAGTATTAAAGTGACAGTTCATCCATCGTGTTATTCCAAACATGTTTTACTTTATTTTGTATAAATCAAATAAATCTTCTGTAGCCATATATTTTCCACAGGCGAAAGTAAGTCGTATTGGTTTTGGAATGACATGAGGCTGAGTAAATGATGACAGAATATTAATTTTTTCGTTAACTATTCCTTTTAGCTACAGAGTGAGGTTCATTTTTAGTTTGATCTCTTGGCAGAGTGTAGATCACATCGCAAGACAGATCTGTAGCTCAGAAAGACTCACAAATTATTTACTGTTCTTACTATGTACAGAAACATCAGTTGAAACACCTTTTGCATCAGGGGAAGAAAAAGTTTCACTGTAAAAAAAAAAAAAAAAGATTTCCTTAATCAGTATTTTTGTCTTTCAACATCCTCGAAACAACATGAATTTCCCTGAAAAGCTAAAGTGTGAAGATGTAATACTTGTTTTCAGAAAATTTATCTTGAGTAATTTCTTACCCCATTGGCATTGTTTTTTCTCCTTGTTTTAAGCATAAACCTCAGTAAATTTATTCAGATTTATGTATACAAGAAGCAAAATCTGTTTACCAATGGGATATGAAAAATAAACTCAAGATGTATTCTCTGAAAACAAGTCTTATGTCTTCACACAATTTTGCTTCTCAAGTAAATTGATCTTGTTGGCTGTTTAGTTATTTTTAATAGAAAATAATAAAGACATTAATAATAAGTAAAAAACAAATTCTGTGTATATGCCCATTTATGATGATGCTAACTATAACTGATGATTATGATGATGCTAACTATATATAAAATGAAGTTTTAATAATCTTTCTAGTTCTCTGAGAATTGGTAAGTCCGCAGCACAACTATGACGATACGATGATACAGCTGGAATGACTTTCAGAACAGTTTTTTTTTCGAGCTGATGAACAATAAAAACATAGACTGCTGACCAGAATCTGCTCGATTTTAAAGAGTTTATGAATTTAAAGATGACATAATGGCAGTGTGCTTATAATAAAGCAATCTGTACAGCGTGTTGGTGTGAATACTAATATAGTTATCATTATATTTGTCTTTATAGCTATTGTTCTTAGTGTGAAGTGGCTTTTATTCTGGGGAAAAAAATAAACAGTAGTTATGTCTTATTCTTTTCTATTAAAAAAACAAACCCTAGACTTCCATCAAGATCAATTTTCTATCGAAGCAAAATTGTGTGAAGATTTAAGACTTGTTTTCAGAAAACACATCTTGAGTTAACTTTATTTTTCATATCCCATTGGCAAACAGAGTTTTGCTTGTTTTATACATAAATCTGAATAAATTTAAGGTTTATGCTTAAAACAAGGAGAAAAAACAATTCCAGTGGGGTAATAAATATACCTCAAGATAAAGAATAACATGCATTGGTATTTGTATTAAGGGAATAAATTTCATACATTTTTGTGCCATGTTAACCACATTTCTGGTCACATATATTACTCATTATCATAGAGGGGTGATTAATTGTTTAAGACTTTTCAGTCGATTTAGTGAGGTCAAGTAGACAACACAGTTGCTTTTGTTCGATATCCGATATTTTATGAGTCGTCGTCTGAACCTGTTTGTCTGGTCTCCAGCCCGGGCTCAAGGCTGAGAGTGCGCAGCCTGTCAGAATGATGAGTGTGTCTAATTGAGACGGAGCACTGCTGGCTGAGCCGAGGGATTGACAGTTAATCACAGCCACGTTAAACTCTTCAGCACACGAAGAACGCCTCCTCCTGCGCCGGTTCGTCTCTCCCGCTCACCTCCGCACCCCACTATCTGCGGCCCGCCGCTATCTGCGTGAGATTTATGTCATCTTCGCGACAGCTCGTTCCTGGCATCCATCCATCAGGGTATAAAAGCCCCTCCGGTGGTGCTATGGATACCGGCGCGCATGCTCATAACACGTCAGTGCCAGAAACAGACAAGGCCATCTTCTCATCACGCGTACACGCCCACAATTTTAAAGACTTCAATTGCTCCTTTGGTTCACTATTATCAAATGTGCCAAAAATAGAAAATAAATCACTGTGTTCGATGGTTCAGTTTCTGCAGGACATATTTAAACCCCTAAAATGCCACCTACTTTGCGGAGGAATGCTTTTCCTAGTCTTAGAAGGATTATTATTTTGGGTGAATGACAGCTCTATGGTTGAAGAGGTCTGGTTTTAATTGCTGACTGAAAACTAGGGAGACAGAACCAGCAAGCGCACTAAAACTACTTTTAAATGATGTATGCCTCCACCCTTTGTCATTTTATTTTCTCTCTCAGAGGCATAGGCGAGTGAGGAAACAGCAGCCGGCTGTGTTAAAGGCTGCTTCTTGTTGAATGCCTTATTATGCTGATTTATCACTATCGATTTTAATTCCGCCAATAGTTGCCTCAAGCTACATAATTAAAATACTGCATTGCTGAGCCTCCACTGAGTCCCTCAAGACTGCAGATAACTTGTAAATTTGTGTTTTTTCCTTCAATAAATAATGCCTAGTGTGCATTCACAGGCCTAAAAGGGCAAAAAATGGATGGCCACTGGAACGGAACCGGGGCTTAGTTTGGCTGTGCTTGGCGCAGTGAAACATGTCCCTTGACTGTAGGACCTGGAGCTTATATTTAGCACCTGGAGTGTCAGCGGTGCTGTTGATGTCAGCCCAGATTTCGACCATCCTTTTGCTTCCAGGCCCTAAGGGCTCTGGGAAAGGTGCACTTGGGAGACCACTGTCAGAGCACGAATGTGAGAGGGTCAGCAAAAAAAAAACAAAAAAAAAAGTTCCCATCCAGTCACGTTTAGTTCTGACAGCACCCTGCAGTGCCGTTTTCCTCGTGGGTCCCAGTGAACAGCTGCCCTAAATAGGGAAAATGCAGTTGGGGAGTTTGCAAACAGTAACAAAGCTGCATTGCTCCTCATATCTCTCCCTTGCCTACTACAGCGATACAGCTGCAGAACGGGACCATTTGAGCTGTTATTTAAAGGTGAAAGGTAATTTCTGCAAGTTTTCTATGTAGAATTGCAAAAATATGACTTTGCAAACAGACTTACTGAACATTCCATCTCCTCTTCCATTGGTCGGTCAACCAGGCAGCCATGCCCCAAGCTCACGCCATTATTGTAATACTAAGCTGGGCAGAACGCTCAAACAAACAGCAATGTTATTAAAGTACCATTTCAGGGAAGTCGGTGCGCGAATGGCTTATTTATAGTTATATAGTTACTAGTATTGTCAAAAGTACCAACTTCGATTCCCAGTTGATACTGAAATTTTAAAAATGCAACGCTTTGAGTACTGAGCGGATTTGTAAACACCTCTGATTGGTTACTGTGTTTATGTGACTGGCTACAGTGATCAACGCTTCAAAAACATGTTGTAAATTTACATCAATGACGCTCTTCATCGAGCGCTTACTCAGATACACACAGTAGCGTTTGAAAGCAGGATCCACTGATAGACGCCTGCTTTCAAATGCGCTTTCAAAATTCAAACACTTCCGTGTGATTATTGTAGGCGTGTGAACACATTGGCCAATCAGAAGTGTTTACGAATCCGCTCAACAGTGGTCAAAGCATCACATTTCTAAAATTTCATTATCGACACGGTATTGAAGTCGGTACTTTTGACAACACTAATAGTTACGGTCCTTGAATTTGATTGGCTGAGCGCTGGTCCTAAAGTGATTTACAGTCTGAAAAATAAAGGTAATTTACAACTGTGAGTCTGCATAGCGGTGAGAAAGTGACTTTTTTTGTAGGTTGCATTGATACACCAGTAGGTGGCGACTGTCTTTATAAGGGAATGAGTCACTGAAGGAATTTGAGTCCTTTAATAACACCTGATTCATTCAAGAATAAAATAAGAGATAAGTCTTTATGAGTGAAGCATTTGAATCATTCACACAACCAATTCATTCCAAAGCACTGATTCATTCATTTAAATAAGTGACTATTTATGAGCGAGACTGAATCGAGTGATTGTTTATGAGTGAGTCATTTAAATCAGTCACTCATCCAATTCGTTCAAGAACAATGATTTTAGTTATAACTATTGTGTGTCCTGAGATGCGTGATGTAATCTCTGGATTTTCTAGTAACTATTTTCGTTGGTGAAGCCAAAAAGGCAGAATAACTGGCTTAACTGTTCTAACCAGAATAACCGGTGTGTCTAAAATATAACTTAATCCATATTAACTTCTTTTTTTTATGGAAGTGTAGTAAAAACCTCTCTATATGTGTAACTGGAATATAAAAAAGGTATTTTAACATTGATAAAATACTGTTCTGTTGTGTTCTGCTGCTCTATCTGTGTGGTTGTCCCTTTAGCTTTCTGCTACATTCATTAGATGAAATCTGATAAATGAGGTCTTTTGGTAATTGAATACAAGGGCTGGAGACATACAAAAACACTTATGTCTCTCAGACAGGGCGTGGACCATGCGTCGTACATAATAACCTCGCATCCTTCCCCCTCCCCTCGATCGCAAGCTGACCGGAGGATGTTTTGAAAGGTCACTGCGTATAGACGGTTTCGGCGAAGCATGTTTTTCCCCAACGCCTTTGGCGACAGCTACCACAGACTCAGCGGCTCCTGATACGGGCTTATCTCCCCTCAGCTCCAGAGGGCACTGGCTACACTCAGTCCAGCCACACTTCAGCTGTGTATTTACTCCCTATCATGGATGTGATTTTTGTTTTGTCTTCCCTCACTCTGTTTTTTTTTTCTCTTATAGCCTTTCAGAGAAGTTTCTCTCCCTGTCTTCAGCTCACCTGGAGCTTTGTATGCGTTGTCTTGTCCCCTGAGAGGCCAGGGTAATTGCGGCCCACCCCACTCATTGCCGATTTAAAGAGCTGGAGCTCTGCCAGTGGCTCCACCTGTGAAGCAACATGTTGTTTGGTTTAGAAGGTTTTGTTTGTCTCGAGAGGAACCGAGGGGCTGAATTGGGAATACGGATTTCAGTTGTCTCTCTTTGAGGCGATACTTTTCAAGTCAAGCCTTCATTCTGTCATTGCTTGTTCTCAAGCAGGAAATTCATTTTTAAAATGCTTGCTGCTAACAGTTTAATAAAGGAAAACACTGCCAAACACTTTTCAAATTTGCTCCAAGATGTTTGCCTGGTTATGTAACAGGACAAACAGCAATTAATTCTTTTTCCATCATTTACAGTAGGATAACATTTAGATAAATGCTGAATTTTTCACAGAGGAAAAAATTATTCACATAATAAAATCCATAATAGAACAGCCAACATTTCTTCTACTTTGAGCTTTTCAGCTTAATAGACATGATTTGATTCTATTTCTATTCCATTTGAATCTTGATGATTTGAACCGTGTTTTTGGACAGTTTTTTACTTTCATTTGGTGTTTATGCAAATATTAATACTGGTCATGTATTTATTTATTAAATATATTTGATAAAATATTTTATATGTATGTATGTATGTATCAAATATAATTATACGCCAACAACAAAATGTATAATTTTCCTTTATTTGACCATGCAAGTCACTCAAGAACAAAATCCTTATATTTACAAGGATATTGTCCACTTGAAGGAGGGAAATGGTGGCAATTAAGAATAATTTGATACAATACTGTAGTTTTGATCATTTTGACTATTCAAATATCAAACACAACCGAATATAACATTTGTAATGCCAATTAGTTAAATACCTTCCCTGCGTTACACGTTTAATGGCATTAAACACATTTCATTAATCTCATTAGTTGTGTCTTAATGTTGGCAGCATGCATCCTACCCAGCTCTACCCACCCATTGAACTAGTTACTATATATATATAACTTAGTTGGCAGAGGAAATCCTGAGTGATTTTCACAAGAATTATGTAAAAGTCTTAAATATCTGTTCATTTATATTTTGCACCGTGATTGGTGGAATTAAATGACATTCAAATGCCACTGAATGCAAAGAGAACAGTGACAGCTGACAGAAACAAGCAAAGGTGACAAGAAATTTATTTATTAACATACTGGAGCACAGGACATGTGTGTAGGCATCAAGTGATCTGAAGAATTGAGGGGAGCGAGAGAGAGAGAGAGAGTGAGTGATGGGGAAGTCTGAGTAGAGATTAGGTCACACTTTAGGTGATGTGTCACATCCAGGAGTAGAAAACCTGTCATGGGGCGCTATGCTGACTTTCATGGTAGAGAGAGAAAATTGATTTTTTTGTAACTGAGAACTTTTCACACCGTTAACAATATTTAGGTCTTTCTTTATTGCTGCACATGCTGTGTGTGTTTCTGCCAGTGCACAGTCAAGGCAGTTGAAATGCAAATCACATTCGCTGCCTTTCAAATAGATACCCATTTATATTAACCCATTAATATTAACAAAAGTGTTTCGAATTGGTTTCTGCGATTTCAGCAAAATTTTTCCTTGAAATAGCTGGAAAACACCTTTAGGTCACCATTATTATTATTATTTTTAAACATGTCTTTACAAGTCCATAAGAGGAGGGAATTGAGATTTGTTGTGAAGATGGAGTTTGTTACAAATTGTGCATGACGTGTATCGTTTGGAATTGTATTGTTAGTGATGAATGAATGTCATATTTGATCTATTGGGGTCATTCCAAGAATTGTCATATTTTCATGCTCAGTGTACCACTACATACATTAAGAGGACCTGTGGTATAATTGCATTTCAATACAGAAAAATTGGCCAATTAATGAATGCTAATGAAATGTTTCCCCATTGAACTAATGAGACATTTAATTTGATGACAAAAAGGTGCCATTTAATGAAATTTATGATGGAACATATTTGCGGGGTTACTTGCATTATGATCACTAATAAATTTTGATGCACATGATCAAATCGGACTACTGTGTTTAAATTGTGTTTTGTTTGGGTACCGTTCGGGGCAGTGACCGTCCCGTCAACTGTCCTGTTGGCGGTAATGCATAGACCGACATTGTGTGAAGATGTAGTGAGTTGTCGGATACATCGACCCATATCGATGTATTGTTACACCCTCACTAAAAAAATAATGGCCTGTTGTTAGTTTTAGTTTGAATGCTCTGCTTTGTTTTCATTGTGTTTCCTAGTTTTCATATGCTGTAAAACTCTAAGAACTATTAAAAATATGTTTAGAGATGGTAATTGTGAGTAATAGTCACCACTTGTTGTTTCTTTTTTGTTGTTGTTTTTTTTTAATGCCCTGTCATTTCTAAAACCTTTTTGAAATGATGAAGGAATGTGATTACACAACAGGGTTTAAAATATTCATTTGAGATGAAATATTCATTTGTGTGTGTTAATTCCAGCACACACTCTCGCATAGTAATTGTGTCTTTAGGGGGAAAGACATCAGCGAATGTCAGCTGCATGGAAATGACATGAGACTTTATCATCATGATTTTTTTCAGAAACAGAATATGAATGATGAAGGATTTCGGTGCTTTTTGCATAATTGCAAGTTGAATCTTTTTCTGCTTTTCTTAAAAAATTCAGTAGAATAGGGACATGAAATGATGGTTTAGGTGTTGAGAAATTTAAAAGAAAACTTATGTTTCTTTTGGGTTTGTAAGTCAGAGAATATACCTTGATTAATTGGTTTACCTGTTTGTACACCTCGTATCATTGTGTCATAGATTGAGTTAAGAGGCATGATGACAGACCCCATAACCTAGTCTTCTTTTGCTGTCCACGTTCAAAAAGCATTCTTACTTCAATGTGTGAGTGAAGAAGGAAAGCAAAGGCAGAATGTTTTAAATCTCAGCTGACCTTTTGGGAAAGACTGAAAGACATGGGAAGAAATGAGCATCGAGGCTATAAGGACAGGAGGGGCCTTAAACACTTTTAGGAAGAGAGATGTGGGCACAACGGCCTCTAAAATTGAAGTGGGAAGAGGACCTATTGATTCGACTATATTCAGCACTGCACCCCTTCACCCCTCTTTTTATTCTCAAACACTCCTTTGAAGCCTCTTGATGCGAGGCGAACAAAGCCCATCTGATGGGGTCAAATGGAGGGGAAAAAAAGATGTTCTTAAAAGTTCTGAGAAACAGGACAACATAAAATGGACGTTTTTGCTTTCTTTGAATATGGTGCACTTTGGGTCCCATGCCTTTTTAAAAGTCATTAAATGTACAAAACTCCAGTATTTTATTGCTGTGAGACGTGTAAGGTTGTTGGAGCTAATGTCTAACGTAAAATTAGCCTAGCGTTAAAAGCAGATTTTTTTTTTTTTTTTTTTTGGCAAGCAAACATTTTTTATCAACATTTGTTTAAACTAGCTAGCCCTTACTCTATTCTATTCCATTTAATTTGTATGGAATGTTTATTTCCAGAAAATGGACACGCATTATGTTTTAAAGAGGGCCTATTATTCAAAACACAGATGTGTGTCGGCAGTGTGTACATAGCCACCTTATAATGGTAAGAATCCACCCACTCCTTTTTTTAATCCCCATAAATCATAAGCAGTGTCTCAGACTGAGCCGTTTGCAGTTTCAATGCAATGTGATGTTACGTTGCACTGGCCCCGCCGACAACTGCTGATGGACACCGCTCTATTAGCATAGACCCTGCCCTGAGTGAACTGTACAGTCCGCCATGTTTATCTCCTCGCCAGAGGATTTAACAGTAGCATTTAAGTGAAAAAAAAAAATATTCTTATTAAAGCTACTAAAAAGCACTGAGTGATTTTCTGTTTTTCTTTTCTTGTTTGATTCATATTAACAGCAGTGTTTACGTTCACAGAGATAACTGTATTTGGCAGTTTAAGTACAATAAGACGTTTAAGAAATTATTTTAATACTCACGGGACATGCCTTCTGACAGCTAGCTTTCTGTGTGCGTGCTCACAAAACCATATATCAGAAGTTTAAACTCTTAAAACGCATCCAAATAATTTTCATGATGATGAACTGCAATGAACGTGTCCACGATAGAGATGATAATCAAAACCAAACAGATGTTTTGTTAGTTTTTGGCAGAGTATCTGAAGCACAGGCTCCGCCCTTCTCTGGAAGGTGGGGTGGGGAACAGCAGCTCATTTGCAAGATACATGTACTCAAAAATGGGCATTTAAAACATGTTATAATAAATGATCTGTGGAGTATTTTGAGCTGAAACTTCACAGAATCATTCTGGGGATTAGGGATGTGCGAGCCAACTAGTCAATTAAACCATATTGCTGCTGCTAGTTGACTTACTAAGTCATTTTACAATTTTTGCACATTTAATGTCTTGATTTTCATTTTTACAAAGGAGCGCATTCAAACCAGGACACGCAAGTGGTGGTAACGAACAACAATACCTTAATGCACTGATTTATGTGGACTAACTTTTATTTGAGGAAATCTGTTTATCATTGGCCAAGTGCTGCCTGTTGTCTGTTTATTTTAATAAAAATGTACAAAACAATACAGATTAATATTCAATAATCTTAATGTCAAGTCAAGTCACCTTTATTTATATAGCGCTTTTTACAATGCAAATTGTGGCAAAGCAGCTTTACATTAATAATTGGCAAATAATTTTGGCTGCACAGCAGCTCCCAAAGAAAATGGTGTCATTGTCCAACTTATTCTATATATTATTGATTCATACCATTGCGAAGATCAGTAGTTATTAGTCTAGTTAATTTATGTATATCAGCACTGGAGAAAACAATGACGTAATCGTCCGGCTCAGTTCAGTTCGCATACAACGGCACCAATGCAGGCATATCAACAACACGACTGAATATCAAGCAAGTGTCCCCAACTTAAGCAAGCCAAAAGCAACAGCGGCAAGGAACCAAAACTCCAACAAAATGGAGAAAAAACCTTGGGAGAAACCAGGCTTAGTGGGGGGGCCAGTTCTCCTCTGGCCAACAGTGAACACTTGCCCAATACTCGAGCAGAGTTACAGGTCATAAGTCCGATTGGAGTCGCAACAGTCAACATATTTAATGCAGTTCCATCTAGTTTAAGATCTCTTTAATCACGCCGGTATGGGACAGTTTGTTGGGGATATGTGCCACTGGCTGATGAGTCGGTAAGGCGCAAGGAAAGCACGTGGCATATATCTGACCTATTTTAGCAGCATTCAGTATAGGATTTGACTTTATAGATTGTGTTCTTTCAAATGGATTGCACATAAAGACTGTCTCCAGGGAGCAGGGTTAGACTATTCGACTCGGTTGCAAAATTTCCTTTTAAACAGTTATGAAATTAGATGTTGCACACATCCCTACTGGGGACACCTGAGACTTATATATATTACATCTTGTAAAAAGAGGCATAATAGGTCCCCTTTAAACTGTATCGTCATGCATGTATATCATAAGTTGTATAAGTTTTGAATTGCAAACTTGATATAAAATTAATAGACAATAAAACATCTCATATAATATTTAGTTTGACCTCCTGGGGGTAACAATATTGTTTTAAAAGGTTAAGAATCTTTTTCTATGACTACGACCCTCAACCGGGGAATAATCTTTTTTTTCCATTCCACCTTTATCTGCCCTCCCTTTGTTTTTTTTCTTTCATTCCTCTGACCGTTTCAGGCCTCAACTTTCAAGTCCACTCAACTTTTTGGTGATTGCATCTTTCATCCTTTCTCTCGTCCACCTCAACACCGTCCTTGATCCTTTCTTGACTCGCTCTCTCTCCTGTTTTCCCGAGATAGCATCTCAGTTAGCTAGCGAGTGGCTGCTTTCCGGCGCTGCATCGTTTGAATGACGATGGGCTCAATCACTCCAAATCTCGTTATGTATGTTCCTGCGCCCTTGGGAGGGTTAGCAGCGAATGGATGGGACTTTATCAGATTTCACCAGCCTTGGAGGCATAATTCACCAAAGGTCACCTTATGTTTGGTATTTCTAGTTTATGTGAACAGTATGTCTGTGCCGGTGTGTAATGGCGGCTTTACGATGAGGTGAGTAGTCAAAGGTTAACCGGTGACGCTTTCGGTGTAAATATCAAAAAGGCAAGAGGGACGTCTGACCTTATTGAACGGTTCAGCAGGAGGTTCTTTGCTCTTCTTGGATGAGTTTACATCTAAAGCACCCTGAAAGTACACAAAGCCTTGTTTTGGTACAGTACATTAGTGTTTATCAGTCTCGGTTTGTTTATATATTTCCCTTGTGTGTTGTTTGTCTAACATTGTATCTTTTATCATTACAGTGCTAATGCAATTGACACAACCCATTTTGAAAAAAAAAGAAAAAGGCTGAGGGAGGAAATTAGACATTGAAGGTTAGAAGTTCACATCATTCACAACAGAGAAAGAGGACAAGGCTTTCTTAGACTTGACGCTGACTGACAGTGATTAGGGTGACTGGGTTTTTACACATAAGAATTGCTAACCTGGAGTCATGCTAGGTAATAAAACTTTGAGTAATTTTCAAGGATATCATTGAATATGTATAATGTCTAATGCACAGAATGATGTATGATGTCTATCTCTAATAAAACGAGGAGCTTGATCCATTACTGCTTACGTTTCCGTAGACTTAGTTGAAACGCAGTGGAAATGTTTTATGAATGCCACAAATTACTGTGAACCGTGGAAGCGTCTTTACAAGAGTATTTTATTGACTGCTCTTGAGAGTAGCTTTGTAACACAATTAACCTTTGAACAATCACCAGAATCATTTTCTTTTCAAGCGATAAGACGGAATGAGTTTACTTAATTAAGGATACACTGAACATTTTTAACAATAATCATTTTATGAATCAAATTATCTCAGCTCGAATTAGCTTTTCTTTTGTGTTCAGCCTTTATTTTAGCACCTGCTACTGACAGTAAACAGGATCGAGTTTTTGCCCGAATAGTAATAGTAAAACCGTAATAGACTTAAAGTGAGAACCTGTTGTTATTAGAAAGTTTCTTCAGAGCAAAATTCCCCAAACTTTACAGGTTTAAAATTGAATCGCCATGTTGCGCAGTTATGGGTGAGGATCTCTAATAAATCTACAAGTCTGTGTAAATAGACAATTCTGGGAACAAAAAGCATCTTTTTGCCTTGACAGTCATTTAAAAATCTGACAGATTCTTTGCGAAAGAACTTCTAAATTGTGATTTTTATTATTATTATTATTATTATTATTATTTCAGTAGATGCTTTGCCTGAGTAATATATACAGTGTACAATTATATGGCACTGGAATATACATAAACATATTCAATTAATCATTCCATTTCAAAATGACAGACCTTTGGTACACTTGCCCCATAGACTTCCTTTGTCAAGTCTCTTAGTGTAAACATTTTTTTTGCTGTTTTTGCAAACTGAGGGACAAGCTAAAATAATTTTCTGTGTGCCACAGATCCTGTCGATAAAGCTCATATTTATCCCGAAAAATTCCCTTAATGCTCACGGTTTAAGGGAAATTAAATAGTGTATAATCAACATTTTAGTCCTCTGGGAGAAATTGTAGCAGCTGTCCTGGCTTTCTGAAGTTTCAGCCTGGCTCTGAGAGATTGGATTCAGATCTGAAGCGGGAGAAGATGATAGAGCGAAGCAAAATGCCATCACCAATATATTGTGCTGTGCCCCACTCTCACCTGAGAGAAAGAGAGGGACAGGGTGTCAGTGTGCTCAGATGGGTTCTGGGGCCTCTGGCTGAGATATATGGTCAGCTCTGTTGTTTGGGTTCAGATTCAATATGATATGATGAAGCACAGACCCTCCACTGTGAATTCAATCAGCACCTTCTTGAGAGTGCTGGAGTGTGCTCTCAAATGTCCCCATGTGTTTTCCACTGGTTTAGCTTTTTTGTATGTGCTGGTTGCACTATAATAAAGGAATATGACTACATCTATTTGGATGCCTGGTTGTGTCTGTTCAATCAGAACATCTTTCAATATGCCACATTTATAAAAGTATTCATGTACATTTCTCTTTTGGTTGCACCTATATAAATTTTAGAACCTTTTGATAGCCAAAAAATATATTCACAGTCTGTGGTGGGGATCTTTTATGCCAGTAGGTGGCAGCAAGTAAGAGTCGTTGAATCATTCATTCAAAAGATTCATTCAAAACACTGATTCATTCAGGAAAGAAGTGATTCTCCTTATGAGTGAGTCATTGAATAGTTTATTCAAATGATTTGTTCAAAAACGCAGATTCATTCGCGAGTGAAACTGCTGCTTTTTGCATGGAGATGTGTTGCAGTTTTGTTGTGTTATTGGGATAGTTCACCCAAAAATGAAAATGCCATCATTTAGTCATCCTCAAGTTGTTCCAAACCTCTATGAATTTTCCTTCTGCTGAAAACAAAACAAGATATTTTGAAGAATATGGGCAACCAACCCATTCAAAAAATACAATGGACGTCAATGTGGCCCATCAACCGTTTAGTTACTGACATTCTTGAGAGGTAAATGATGACATAATTTTCATTTTGGGGTGAATTATCCCTTTTAGTGCATGTAAACAAAACATTGTTTTGTTTGGTTAAACACTTGATGACAAGAAATGAACAATTGATGGGAATTCGTGCCGGGATCTGTTTATCTGACTAATTGAATTGTGATACCAGCCATCAAAACATTTATATTCACTATAGAACAATCTTGTTTTAAAAACAGGTGTGTATATATATATATATATATATATGTATATGTATATGTGTATATATATATATATATATATATATATATATATATATATATATATGTGTGTATATATATGTATGTATATATGTATATGTATATATGTATATATGTGTATATATATGTATATATGTATATATGTATATATGTGTATATGTGTATATATATGTATATATGTATATATATATATGTGTGTGTGTATATATATATGTGTGTGTGTATATATATATATATATATATATATATATATATATATATATATATATATATATATATGTATATATATTTATTTATATATATGTATATATATATATATGTATATATATTTATTTATATATATGTATGTATGTATGTTTATTAATCGGGCAGCAATTTAGCTGCATCAATATTGAGGTCTTAAATTGGCCATTTCATCAAAGTCAATGGCTTTACCTTCATGGGCTTGAGAAAATCAACAGTACCTCATGAACGTCATAATTCCTTGCTTACAGTGACCCTCAATGGCTCCTCTGGGGGTTGAGGTGCATGTTTAATACAGCTAAATCACTCTTTATCTGTAGATTTAGCTGTGTTCCCTCCTTTTCCATCCTTCTTTTCTTCCTTGTGATGTGCTCTTAAGAAGACTCTAGAGTGCAATATGAAGAAGCCTTGAGAAATCTAATTAACCAGAATGCCTTGAGAGAGCAGGGCTTTTCACACACATGTACACTCAGACATACATAAATCAAGGGATGTCCTAAGGTGCTTTGGAGAGGACCTGGTCCCAGAGCCATTAGTTATTAGTTATGATCCTTTTTCAGACTTTTTAAAGTGTTTACACATGAATTTCAGACTTGGTTTATGTTGCATATTTTGCTTGAATTATGTGCTTGTACCATTTAAAATGCCATCTGATTTGATGTTTTATTTATTACAATTGCATTCATACATTTTTTGGTGCGGCTTACATGTTCAAATACTTTTTGCGGCCAGTATTTATTTAATAAGCTGTTATTATTCAGTACATGATAGATGAAAGAGTCACAAGGTGAGAGTCAGGATACCACTCACACAATGCCAGCTTTTGCCCACTGAATAGGTGATTTCTACATGTCATTTCAACTTGACTGAAATCTCTTTATTTGCTAGGCACTGTAATTTATAGCTGTTAACCTTCAGCTTAGGAAAATGGGGTTTTCTTTTAATTAAGTTTTTTTTTTTTTTTTTTTTGCCTTTCTCTATGAGCTCTGACAGATCATATATCGCAACTCCTTTGATACCAAAGCAACAAGGACAGTCTGGTCCTGTCTCATATTTTTCATTTGAATCAACACAAAGACCTTGGGATGGAGCAATGGTTGTCTTCTTGACACAGGGGCATTTTGTTCAGTAAGCAGACGAACATTTGAAGGGTGGCATGTCCTGATTTAGCGAGGACAGAAAATCCATGGTTAGTTCTTCCCCATGTGTATGTATATGAATGGTTCATATGTAATTATTCACTCAGCCTCACCTTGCAGATGGAGCTCCTAACCCCAACGTCCCACCGTCCTCGGTGTGTAAACGCCACGCCACGCCAGGCTGATTAATAACAAGCAGTTATAAATATAATATATATGCTGTATTTTTTTAGCAGCCATTACTCCAGTGTCACTTTCAGAAATCATTATTATTATTATTATTATTATTAATAATCAGTGATGCACTTTTTTTTAGGATTATTTGATAAAATATCAAGAGAACAGCATTTATTTAAAATATAAATCATTTGAAACATTGTTTTGACTCTCACTTTTGATCACTTTAATGCATCTTTGCTGAGTAAAAGTATCAATTTCTTTCAAAAAATACATATTGCTGACCCTCAGATTTTTTTTAATGGTATTGTATTTATTGTCATAGAAGAAATACAAAAAATGAAGTCAAAATGTCTGGGACTAAAATGGAAAACATTACTTAAAGTGAGAAAATTTATAAAAAAATAAATAAAAAAAAAGTTGTTAGGATCTATCCTTGAAAGCTAGATTGAATGTTAAAAATGGTTTTATTCTATTCATTTATTTATTTATTAGAAAATCTATAATATTTCATTTCTTTAAAATCATCCTAGGTAACAGAAATGTTTCCCTAATTGAAGAATCACCCATGTATATGGCTGTTTTGAGTATTTGTGCCTGTTGCTATACCAACACCTCACAAATTTTTGTCTTTGTACAGAGAAATTTTGCATTTGTCACACTCCGCAGAGACAGAGAGCCTCGAGGCTAAAAAGAGCATGAAAGACATTTTAGTATTCCGTGCTGTGTTGTCTCTCTTTCTCTGTGCTCTGTATTGAGAGAGTAATGCCAAAATTGTCATCCTTTGTGAACTCACTGAAGGGAAAGATAGTCTGCGGAAAGAGACAAATAGACAAACAAGGGCTTTTGAAAAGTAGGAACGGGAAAACTACACAGAAGTTTCTGAGGAGGCTGTAATACAGCAGATATGCTCTGCAGAGGAGCTGGATATTTATTCCCCCCCTCAGTCTCTTTTATTCTCTCTGAGCTTAGTGTATATGTGTCTGTTTCTTTAAGCGGGCATGCTCTAATATGCACTAAAGCTCTCCACAAATGTTTGTAGCCACACAGAGATATGAAATGTTTTCTTATTCAGAGAAAATATTTCATGTCTTGCTTTCAGATTTCTGTTTTATATTGTATTTGATGACCGAACACCGTGACTGTTAAACAAATAGTTAAAAATTAAAATGCTGTCATAATTTACTTACCTTCATGTCAATCCAAACCTGCATGAGTTTCTTTTTTTCAGTCTTTCTTGACATGAAAGAAACATCATTTCCCATACAAGGAGAGCTAAAAGAGGTTCATATGACCCATGTGCTACATTCCATGCCTTCTGAAGTCAAATGACTGCTTTGTGTCAGAAACCATATGGAATTTAAGACTACATCTTTGAATTAGTTGATATTTAAATGTTTATGTTTGAATGTGTTTGTGCATGTTTTTATATGATGGCTCTGACCTTTGGCTGATTCTTCCCTCTTGCTGTGTTGTCTTCCTCCTCAAGGCTCATACATGATGGTCAACTCCTCCCAGCATGCAGCAGGGCAGAGGGCTCAGCTTCTGCTGCAGACGCTAAGTGAAAACGACACACACTGCGTGCAGTTCAGCTACTTCCTGTACAGCAGAGACGGCCACAGCCCAGGGGCGCTGCGGGTTTATGTGCGGGTCAATGGTGGACCGCTTGGCATTCCTGTGTGGAATGTCTCTGGCTCACGTGGACGACAGTGGCATCAGGTGGAACTGGCAGTCAGCACTTTCTGGCCAAATGAGTACCAGGTGAGCAACATTATGAGTTAGTGACATCTTTTCTGGTTGTTTGCACACAATAGGATGTTTGTAAGTTGTTCCTTTTTTCGGACATTGGTTGATGTCACATGGAATATATATGTATGTGTTTAAATGCTTAATTTTGTAGCGATTTTGTAGAGCTCTGAAGAAAATGACTCTCAAGAATGACACAGTTTGCACAATAAAATTTACACAATAAAAATGAACATTAACAAAAAGATATAGAGTAAAATCTACAAAATACACTCGCTAAATACTCCTGAGGAAACTTATAATTACTTAAATACTCCTAAACTAAACTTAGAAAATTGAATCAATCAAACAGAAACTACAAACTACTACACAAATGGATGCTGGTATGAAATAGTAAATATGCCTTTACTATGAATACAGATAATGTGTCTGAAATATCTACCTGTATATGCTGACCCTACATAAACAGTCTCTACACAAATGGCAATCTCAGATATCAGCAACATAATGCCAAGGCCTTTGGGAAAAGGTTTAGTTAGCTTATATTTACGTTTCACTTGGTCCAGTGATCAGTCTGGTGATGGGAAACGTCTTCCACTGGTATCCTTCTGTTTGCAGTGGGTGAGACTGGATTGCAGAGCTGCACTGAGTGCTGGGGGTCTTTGTGTAATTCAGAGAACTGTAGGTCAGATGGTGGTCGATCCGCAGGATCTTCTGTAGGTTGGAGGTACTTGAGTTTTGCAGGTCAGGAGCCAAAGTCCTCTGCAGAAGCAGTTGGGCTGTTTGAAGTTCCATGCGGTGAAAGGTTTACTCGCAAGAGTATAACCTTGGTCGTGCTGTTCTTCTTCCCTCGTCAGGTCAGAAACTCAGAACAAGGGTTTTTTCAGTTGGGAAAGCTTTTATTCCTTCCCTTTGGGGATGGGATTACTAATCCCCACTTTTCCTGATGTGGTGACTTATTGGGTCGCAGTTAAATAAAACCATGTCTTTTAGGACCTTGAAAATGCTTTATTTATTTTTCAAACCTTTCTCAAAGTCCTTTTGTCAATACTCTGAATTTGTAGAGTCCAAACTTGATATGAATTGTTTGAGGTATCACATTTCTGTCTCAGTGGGTGCAATTGCATTGGCTTTCATTCCAGGTGCGGTTTCTACTGTGTGTGCAGTTTCCTGGATGAGTAAAAAGATATATTGGGCATGTTTCTTACAGTTTTCTTTTCCATTTTTGGTGGTTTTGTTTAGAGATTGTTTTTGTCTTGAGGCTTTTCCTGTGCTCTAGCCACGACCGGTTTGCTGGCCCTGAGAGTCCATGATCTTTCACTCATTGGTCTCAGGCATGGAGGTCTAAGGTGAACAAACACAACTCATGATGAGATTAGCCTGGGATCAATGGGCCATTCATGTCATCTTTCCTGCCCTCCACCTTTAGCAGTCCTGATTACAATAGACATTTAGTTGTTGTTGAAGGTCCTATCACACTCTTTTGTATTAATTTAAGTGGGACAAAAGGATGTCAGTTGTGAAGCTCTAGTACAATCACGTCTGCTGTTCACTACAATTTACAAAATGGAGGTTTAAAAAGTTTTGGTTTGTTGAGGGTAATGCACTCTTAAAAGTACATTTGGAGAGTACATGTTAATACCTTAGTATATATCAAAGTACCATAGTAACCCTACTGGAAAATGAAACTAAAAATGGTAACCATGTTTAAGAATGTGATAGTTGGTTTTCAACTGGTCATTAGCTGGTCTAAGAGGGTCAGTAATTGGTCTTAGCTAGTTTTAGATATTTATTAGATGGTCTAAAATGGTCATTATCTGGTCTAAACTGGACATTAGCTATTCCAGGAGAGTCATTAGTCAATACAATTTGTTCATCAGTTTGTTGAAGATGCTCATTAGATGGTACAAACAGGTCATTAGCTTGTCTAAACTAGTCATTAAGAGAGTCATTAGTAGGTCCAAGTTGGTCTAAGATGCTTATTAATTTGTACAAACAGCTCAATAGCTGGTTCAAGATAGTGTTTAGTTGGTGTAAGTTAGTCATCAGTTGGTCTAAGACGCTCATTAGTTGGTACAAACCGCTCTTTAGCTTATCTATGATGATTGTTAGTTGGTTACAGCTGGTCATTAGCTAATGCAAACAGGCAAACCATCTTGAACCAGAAATAAAGCAACTACCAACTTGTCATACCAGTTTAAGATTGTCATAATGTTTTTTTGTTTTTTTTGGACCATGGTTGCAGGTCAACAAGCTAATGTCCAGTTTAGACCAGGTATCATGTTTTAAAACATTTAAGAAATGTCAGATTACTATATTAGCTAATTACTCTGTCTTGTTTACCTTGAAACAGCTTTGACACAAAGATAATATATCAGCACTCCACCAGCAGTGGTAAACACAGATGTCCCTTTTCCTCACAACGAGGCATTACACAACCAGTGATGGTGACTACTGTCTTATTAGTCATGCCCTTTGCGCTGTTTAATTAGCATTGATCTTGGCATGAATGTAGGTTAACGCTGTAGGGCTTGGATGAGCCCACAATATAAACCAAGTCAATAGTGTTGACACATCTTAGTCAACTAGTAACCTAATTTCCTTACTGTACCATAGCTTACGAAATGACAGCTCATTCACGCCCCTCAAGCCAATCGATTGGTGTCAATGGTCGGTCTGCAATTGGGTAGACGCAGGGGGCTTCATCCATAAATTCAATTTCTCCTTTCTGCAAACTCTGCGCAGCTGTCAGAAAGCAATTAAGTTGAGTAGTGTTCGCTTTATCATGAACTGTCAATCTCTCCAACCTAATTAACTTTCACATGCCAGTGAAAAGATGCGGCCTTCATGTGTAAATAATAGTCCTCCCGCCAGTCAACAAGATGTGAAGGTGGAGGGGACATGACAATAGGGGGAATTTGTTGTGTGTGCCTGCAGAGTCGATTCGGCGTCACTTTGAATTTTGCTGAGTGCACATGAAGAAAACCTATTTTTCTCCATAAATCAAGGAATTCAGCTGGCTAGCATGAACCCATTAGCCCCTTGGTAATGGAAGGTAGGATGGGGTTCATAAAGCATCTTTATTGACGGCTTTGACGGGTATGATTACGAAATACATTTTTGTAAGCAACATATATGTTGCTAATAATTTGTTTTACCTTTGCTTTTTAGGGATGCAATGAAATTTTGGCATTTGAAGACATTCAACAGATGAAACAGCAAAATGTTTTTTTTGGTCTCGGCTGAAATAGTTTTGGAGAGCCAAAATCATTGACCAAAACAGTAACTTTAAATTAGCTCTTATCTGATGATGTGTTTTGGAATCTATTTTTTGCACATAACGTGGAAAGCTACAATAGGTAAACATGTCCGCATAATACACAGCTACTTTTAAATGTCGTCAATGAAAATGCAATTTGCGCAAAAAAATTATGCTAGAGTATCAATATTTAAAACGTCTGAAATATCGAGAGGCGGCTTGCTGTCGAATATCAATCCAGTGACTGGCTTAATTTATCACCTGAGAACACAGCACTCACTTGCCCAATTACCCAAATTTAAATACTAAAACTTTTGTTTAGATTTTTTTTATGGAGGGATATTAAAAGCAATGTTACAGTTTACGATTGTTGCTAATGTCTGTGCATGTTCTTTTGTTTCAATTTGCCAATGATTTTGTAATGCCCATTCAAAAACGTTTCACATTTTGTGATTATCTTTCTCCAAGATAATTAGAATAGCATTTTCCGTTATACTTGTAGCAGGTGGCTAGAAGGCTAATCAGTTAGCATTATGCTAATCTAACAGGCTAATAAACTTGAGGTAAAGGCAGTCAGCTCACCAAAACTATCTGAAAATGTTAATATGACCATTCTGTTATGTTGTGTGACCATTTAAAAATTAACTGGGAATGCTGACAGATGGCTTTCTCCAGGTGTTACAGACCTCATTTTGTATCGCTAATGATACACTGTAAAACTCTAACAACAGCACAGACGCTTTGTCTTTTGTCCATAACAGTGAAAGATTTTGAGTGCAGTGTCATCGACATCTTGTTTCTGTATTTTTAAACCAGTGGCTGAATGACTGCCATAATAGTTTGTGCATTTGATGAGGTGATGAGCTTGCTATTTTTCAGTGTAGTTTTCTCTCAACGGGGTGTCGGCACAATAAATCACACTTTGGGCCTGGAAGATGGCAGACTGTCCTGATCAATGGTGAAACTAGAGCTGTGCCACAGTCCCAGTGGGTGCCGCGTCAAGGCTAGTTTGCTAAAAGCTGAGCCAACAAAAGACATAATTTAAAGCTCAATTCTAGCATTTGTTATATTTTGAGACCATTCAGATGATCTTCCATGGCAACAATGTTGGACCCCTTAGCAGTTGCCCGTAATTAAATTCTCTCTGTTTATGTGTACTTGTTTGCTTCTTGTTTTTCTTTTTTCTTTATCTCTGCCTTTCTTAGCACTTCCTGCTGACTGTTTAGCTTTTCCTGCAGTTTCTGTTGTGCACCCTCATATACCTCCTTTCATTCATTTTGCTGCTTCTCAAATCCAGCTGGTGTCATTTTTTCAGGGATAGTCTTGGGTAAGCAAAAAGATACAGGAATTGTTTATCTAAAATTTCAAATGCCGTTCCAAACCTGTATGTGGTTATTTTGGGGCATTATTAAATGTAGTCTATGACTATATTTCAAGTTTTTTAAAGCCATGTGATCATCAAAATTTAATGCATTATCACTTTTTAATCAGTGATATTCTTTCCTTTCAGACCAAAGTTGGCAGCTAGCCCCAATTTAGGTCCAGAATGTAAGAATAGTGTGTTCGGTTGAAATCAGTTTTAATTCTGACAGCAAATTTTGATTTAGTTTTAGTCATGGTCTTCTGACTTAAATGCCTTTTTAGTTTTAGTCATATTTTAGTCATCTGAATTGTTCAGTTTGTCTAGTTTTAGTCGACTAAATATAAGATTTTAGTCGACTAAAATATAATGGATTTAGTTTTATTGTAATGCATGAATTTATCTAAAATGTCCAAACTCACCATATACTCCTGGAGAACACATTTATTAACCTGTTAATATGAATATTAAGGTTGGAACATGCAATACAGACACAGAATTAACTGCTGTGACATACAACGTCTTTATTTATCTTAAAATGAAACAAAATCACTTCTCACAAAGAAACAAGAACCTGGTATTATTTTTAATTAATGATATACAGTATGCATTCTTTATAACACCTTGCAACATTCTTTCAAGATATTTGTATGAATTAGAGATTAATCCTTATTGAAGCTTTTAAAGTTATTCAGTTTTTTTGTTTAACATTGAGACAGTAGCAGGTTTATTAGACTGCTGTCACTTTAAGGCAGAATGCACAGATCCAAAATACTGATACACTTCCAATTGTTCCCAGTTTTGTGTGTATTTGTCCTTTCAAGTGCAGAAAGATGTGAAAGAGAGCTCAATTCAGTACTAATGTGATGATGTTTGAGAGGAGGCTTTCTGTGTGCACACTGAAAACCGGGCTGAATTGAGCATTATTTGCATTCTTTTGCATTGTCACACTTTTTCAGATTTATCCATATGTCTGCTCTTCTTTTTCTCCCAGACGTTTACATGTTTTAATGTTTTATGAGACATGCAGCAAGTGTATGCCAACTTATAAGTCTGATGGGTGGATCAGCACTTTATAATTCAAATGTGCGTATCTACCACACAAGAAACCAGTTCTGACTGGATCTCTTCCCAAAGTGTCCCTCCCTTACATTTTCATCTCGTTTTCAGTTGTTGATGAAAATGTCAGTAGAATTTCACCATAGTTTTTGTCATTCAATACTGGTTTTTATTTAGTTATAGTCTTGTTTTCGTCAGTGAAATTCTACTATTGTGTTTCACAGTAGTAGGTTTGGAAATAAGGGTAAATGTTTGGATTTTTATTTTTGGATGAACTATTTCATTCAACTGAAGGTGTGTCTGAAACATTGTTTTATCACTTCAAGTCAGGCATTTTTTTCTTCTTCAAACCTGAGTGCATAACAAGGCTAAATGGAGCTGTGTCCATTTCTGTGTCATCCTGGTCTTTTTCATGGAACACAGTCAAACCGATGAACTCTGAATTTGCCTTGAGGATGTGCTTAGACCTTTGCTATGAGACTCAAAAAAAGCAGAATCACAGACAGTTTGCATGTCCTCATTTAGTTTTCCTGTGTTGTCTTTTGTGGATTCTTGTCCGCTCACTGCAACTGGCTTTCCTATATTCAAGAGCGAGAATAAGACATGAAGTCGGTCCTGTAATAAGACTTATGCTAGTAATATCTAAGACCCTTTCAGCCTTGATGGCAGTCAAAATTGCCCAACAATTGCCTCATGACTCACCACAATAAGGATGAGAAGAAAATCAAACAAAACAGTACAACAGAGGAAAAAAAGAACATTGCAGTCATAAAGTAGTACAAAATGAATAAAGGCATAAATATCAGCGTTAAGGGCAGCATAGTGACTTTGTACATTTTGTTTCAGCCTGTAAAAAAAAAAAAAAAAACTCCACTGGAAAGCTTCTAAGAAGAGTTCTTCAAGGACAAAATGGCTTTTAGCGATGACGTTTGAATATTATCCAGAGTTTGTATCAATATCCTGTTTGCCTCATCTATGAATGATTGCTCAAGTTGAAAAGGTCCACTTCTCTTGAGAACAGGAGGACTTTGCTTTCAGTGCTAAGAGATCAGCGAAACCATACAATACTGTGTTGTCCCATAGCTGAAATTGTTAAACTGATTATTTTCATGAAATTAAATCCTTTGTTCACCTAACAAGGCCACCCAGGCTGAATCTCTATGTGGAAGGAGCTAATAGCCTGTTTGTTTGACTCTTGTTTTGCCTTTATAATTAAGGGTTTCTTGAAAATAATGTTTATTTCCTCATAACCCTAATGAATGGATTTACCTGGTAATATATTTCTGATAAAATAGCACACAGGTTGATTTTGACAATGTGTTGTCCAAACTAGTTTCTTCCAATAGCTTAAATTGAATTTTCTTTTTTATTATTGATAAAGTAAACACTAGGCTTGTCTGCCAGTCAGAATTCAACCGACAGCTCAATTCATGAATCGATGTTGAATTATGGTACAGCATATGACATTTCAAGTGTAACTTTTCCAATTTTCACCCTGCTTTGTATTGTTACAGTGTCATCAGTATACGTAAATGAACAATGTTGACTTGTTCTCAGTGTTACCATGCCCAGTGCATTATGGGTGTTGAAGTTTTCCTACCTATTTGGCAAAAGGGAAGACTAACACTGATTTTTTTCGCCTTTCTACTACTAAACAGTTCAGAATACTCAACTTTTGTGGACACCGATTACCTCAAAACCTTTTAAGTAAACCAACTCGAAGATTATGTTAAAGAAATTAAATTTTTTTTTTACCTTGTACAACACAAACTTGTTAATTACAATTTAATTTAAATATTGAATAAACAAACTCATAGGGTCCTATCAAACACCCGGCACAATGCAACGCCAGTTCAGACGTTCGTTCTTTCCGCCATGTAAATAACGAATCCGCCATGGTGCAAGCGCAACTGGCTTTTAAAGGGAATGGGAGACGAGACTCTGATTTAATGCTTGTTGTGCCGAAAACACACCCATGACTCATTAACAGACCAAGTACAACCCATTTTTTCCCCGTCGTTAAACTGGCAAAAATGGATTCGAACACTATAGAAATGTTTTTTTATTTAATTTATATAATACTTTTATATCAATTTAAATAACTTTCGTTTTAATTTATGAAAACAATATATTTAAATTTTAATGTCAATGTTACAAAATGGAACAGCAAAAAACAACAAGATTTATGAAAATTTATGATGCTGTTAAGCGAAACCAAAATCTTTTCTGACTGCACTATTAATTGTTTTAATAGTATTGAACTGTCAGTTTAGAAATGTCTAATTATTAGGGAATAGGCAATTAGTCAAAAGTAATGATTTCTCAACTTCTGCCAGACTAATGAAGTTCCTCTGTTCTGCGTTTAACGCGGTGTTAGGTTTTTAAGAGCTTCTCACACAGTAACGGTGCGTTGTGCATCCCTACACATGTAAAATGAGATGACGGCCTGTCTCTCATGATATGATGGGCCCTCACATTTATATGACACAAGATACCATATTTCCTGCTGTCTACCATATCTGAACATCAATAGAGAGAAAGGGATGGAATGAAGGAAAATTGAATAGACAGAGATGGGGAGAGATTGGGAGGAAGACCAGAATGGAAATGGCTAGGAATCACCTTGAGTTTGAAATATTCGAGTTGAAATCTCCCCCGTCTGCCATGCTCACTCATATATTTCTGCTGTTATTGGTGAAGGTGTAATAGATAGTGGGAACTTGTTATCAAATATTAAAGATGTTATCGGGCCTGCCAGGACTGCCAAAAAGAATCTAGCTTCAGCCCATCCGTACCTTTTACTCTCTCTCTCTCTCTCTCTCTCTCTCTCTCTCTCTCTCTCTCTCTCTCTCTCTCTCTCTCTCTCTCTCTCTCTCTCTCTCTCTCTCTCTCTCTCTCTCTCTCTCTCTCTCTCTCTCTCTCTCTCTCTCTCTCTCTCTCTCTCTTTCTCTCTCTCTCTCTCTTTCTCTCTCTCTCTCTCTCTCTCTTCCAATTAAATTCACATCACATCAACAAACCTGTTTCTGTGTATTTGTCTCTCCGCCACGTTGAACAACAAAGCTGAAGCTATGAAACAGTAATTCAACCTGACACATTCTTAAGAAAATGCACGAGAGTCTAAATAATAAAAATTGATGGGGGGCTAGAAGAAAGAATTGTAAGACATGAGAAGACATTAGGTCAGGTCCATTAATAATAATAATGTAGATGAATGAAATGCATTCCACCAGGATGAATTCATTGCTTGAGCAGACAGGATAGAATGCATTTATTTTTTTTTTTGCTGTTTCATTATTTTAATCTTCTCTTGTTTAAATCTGTTGACTGAGAACATGCCAGACCAGGTAGGTCTATAATGCCTGCAGAAAGTTAATTGTTAGTATTATCGTCTTTGTTCATATTTAAAAGTTCATCAGTAGAGAAAGATTCTTTTGGGATCCAGATGTTATAGTTGCAACATCTGCCGGTAGTTGCTGATTGGATCAAGCTAATCAGCCAAACCTTGACCCGTTGGTCAGGACTGCATAATTCTGAGGGGAATTTGTCCTTGTTAGAGAGCATGGTTTGTTTGTGTCTGTCCTCCTTGATTGCGGTCCTTCATCTTATTTCTCTCTCTCTCTCTCTCTCTCTCTCTCCTCTTGTTCCTTCTCTCATCAACCCCAAAATATTACTTTAACTTGGATTTTAACCTTTTCAACTGGTGCGTCTAGCTGTTTAAAATGTATTAAAAGCTTAGAATGTGGATTTTATAATGAATAAAGGCAAACTGACATAACTACTTGTAACTACTGCAGTTTCAAGCCTGTTTAATAATTTATGAAATAAGATCATAGTAATCGTAATAGGAATTGCCAGTTGAATTGGACAGTCATGTCAAATTGTTGGAAAGCTCTGTTATTAGACGTTTTTTTCTTATGTCCACATAAGTGTTAGTATAAATAAATCATTCTAATGTCTGGTAATGTCAGTGTTATGTGATCTACTGAGTTTTCCGTTGTGGATGTATTACTTAAAGACACGTTGCTATATTTCAACCTTGAAATGCGCACATATACCTCTGCTAATCTGATCTTTGCTGTCACGAGTCTTGCTTATTGAAGGACTATAGAGATGATCGTCTCCTTAGTAGGAAAATATAGGATTCAACTCAGCCCTGCATTGCCATATCCAGCAAGAGTCTTTTTTTTATATCCATCATAAATCAGAGAGATTTGTTCCCCGAGTAGTCTTCAGGAGGGAAGTATCCACTGATTATAATAAATGTGATACGGGTAGAGGATTTTAATAGTGTAAGAGTGCCTCAATCGAGAAGTGTGATTTTGTCTTTTGTTTCGGAGCGCTGATGGCGTGTCAGCAGCAGCACACCCTTGGAATGGTGGGGAAATTTCCAAAACGCATTTCAGAGTAATCTCCCGTTGCATCATCCTGCAACTCTGTTGTCAGTTTATTGTGGTTGTATGGTAGTCGTTTCCAGCAGGAGATTAAAGTTGGGTTACAGAGTCAGAGCCAGCGCTGGCTGTATATTTTGTTGTCTGGAGTCACTTTCCTCCTCTCTTCCCGCAAGGCACGTTGTGTTTTTTAGATCCCAATCAGAGATTTCACATACATCTTCACGTACGTCGGCGTCATTATAGGTCAAGGAAGGGTTAGGAGCATGATATCATGCTGTCTCTTGATGAAATAAGAGGCTTCTGACAGACTGGAATGTTCTGCTGACCAGGTGATGGGAAATTGAACATGGAATGAAGTCCCAGTATCATGACAGCTCTGACGATACTGCTGCCATCTATGTGCTTCGGTCGCAAAACATACAAATCCCCTTTCAGCGATGGCAACAATCCCGAATAATTCTACCACGAGTCTGGTTTCTTCGACTTTAGGCACATTTACTCTACCATTCAAAAGTCTGGGGTTTTCTTTTTGAAAGCGGTTATTCATCAAGGATGCAGTAAACAGTACAGACTTTTACATTGTTAACAAAAAAAAAGAGAAAGAAAAGAAAAATCTACTTTCTGTAGATTAGCTTTCGGTTCATTAAAGAATCTTGAATGTATTACAACTTTTTATTTTTATTTTTGTTATATGAAGGTCACATTTAAACTGTCTTAAACTTTTCATGCCTTTATTTATTTTTACTACTTCTCATCTTTTATGTATTGATTTCATAGCTTTATCTCTCTCCCAGAGCCAGACCTTCAATTTAAATTATGGAAATTATAAATTAACCGTTTCAGTATTTGAGAAAATGATTAATATATTTATAAAATATGACTGTCCCGCTGTTGTAGCATCATTTCCATCACTACAATTTTGCCCCAGTTAATTTTTCCCACAGAGGTTTAACAAAGAGACAACGTTGTCAGTGAAGAGCTTTAAATGGAGTATCAGACATGTGATATGTGAAGAAAACAGACATTTCAAGCTAAATATCACAGATTAGCAGAATATTTTTATTATGCGTAATTTCCAAGATGCACAATATGCAAAAAGTGTGAAGGTAGTATTTAATTGTATTTACAATGCTAACTTAACTGTAAAAAGTCTTTTTTTTTTTTTTTTTTTAGTAATTTTATCTGCTTTTATCATTGTATTATTATTATATATTTTTTTAATTATTGTTTATTTGTTTTATTTTATTTTTTATATCAGTTTTAGTTTTTATTTATTTTCTATTAATAATTTTATTGCCTCAATTTCATTCAGGGAACATTTATATTTATATTTTTGATTTATATTCATTTATATTTGAAAATTTTTGTTTAGTTTGTGCATATATACATATACATATACATATATATACACACATATACACATACATACATATATATGTGTGTGTGTATATAAATATATATGTGTATATAGATAGATAGATAGATAGATAGATAGATAGATAGATAGATATAAATGTGTATGTATAAATATATATGTGTGTATTTATAATGTCACAACTGTGATTTTGCGGTAACACTTTACAATAACGTTCATTAGTTAACATGAACTAATAATGAACTGCACATATACAGCGTTTATTAATCTTTGTTGATGTTAATTTCACCTTTTACTAATACAGTATTTAGCCTTATTGTAAAGTGTGACTGATTTTGCTTGGTTACTAGACAGTAAACAAAAATAGTTTTATTTTTTTTTTTTTCTTTTTCTTTTAAAGCAATAGCTCCAAGCGTGGGTAGCAAAGCAGACTACTGTTGGAAGAGCAAACATGGCCTCCACGCTCTGGATGTGTAATAACATCTCATCACTGTCGTTCGCACAATATTGATTTGATTTCATTACACTGGAGCGACCGTCCTTTGCTCATAGCCTTTGGCGAGTGTGAAGCATCTCTCCCGGTCTCTGGGGACTCGTGCCCCTTACGCTCACATTATGAGCCGGTGCATCTGCGTGTGTGTGTGTGTGTGTGTGTGTGTGCGCAGCATGCTGAGTGAGAGCCATGTGTCACAGTGCACGCAGGCCTCCTGATGAAGCCATTATTTCCTGTAGGCCTCAGGGGCCTTTAGTGGAGTTGGCATCCATTTTCTCTCTTTCTCATTCTCTTTACTTGCTTTGGCATCCTTTTTCTCGTTTTCTGTTCTCAATGACTGTCAAAAGAAATGTGAAGGGATGTGAAATGTCAAAAAGATGAATGATGTGCTTTGCTTCTTTTCAACGTTGTTGACAGTCTCGTCCTTGTTTTCTCTCATTATTTCTTAATTGTTTCATTAATGTAAGATTAATGAAGCACAGTGCAAATATAAGACAATAATTAAAATATAGTGCAGACAGCCCATTAAAACACTTTTTGTGAGTTTGATCGAAACTATTATGATGGTGTTTAATAGATACCACTTTTTGTTGATGAATAAACAAGGCATCACTCAAGGTTATGTATTTACACTGTATATTTTAAATGCAGTGCCAAAGATATCTTAATATCTAGCCTTAACACATGACTAGTTTACTTAAGCAAAATTGTAAGATACAATTGTAAGATACTAAGATTTTATTGGACTTGAATAAAACTTGATTTCAGAAAATGTATCTTGAATTAAGTGTATTTGCAACACCAGAATTCTCATGAAGATAGATATACTGCTGTGCGCAATCAGTTGTGTTTCAAAATGTTGAGATTAAATGTTTTCCTCTTTATATTTTCAGATATTGCTAGAGGCGACTGTGGACCGCAGAGGCTACATTGCAGTTGATGACATACTCCTATTGAACTACCCCTGTTGTGAGTAGCACACAACTGTCATTATAGTCATATTAGCCTTTTCATAGAAGTAATATTTGTATCTATTTTGAGCCAATATGCTGGAGCAAAAAAAAAAAAAAAAAAAAAATCTAGCAGAAGTATGTTGAGCATTAACCATTAATGTCGTTCTTAAATAAAAATTAGCATGGCTAGCATTATAACTTCTAGAAGAGAAGGTATTCATCACTCAACAATGAATAGATGAAACATTGTGTTTATACTATTGAAAAGCTGATGTTTGGCCAATATTGCCATTGACTAAAATCAATTGGCCAATTAAAAAAAAAAAAAAGTGTTATTTGCGAAATGTATTTCTCAATTAGATAGATAATAATTATGACTCTCAAATGTAAATAGATTGATTTCTTAAATTATAATTATAATTTTGATATACTATTTATGTAACTCTTTTCCCGCCTGGTGAAATAATTTCAGCGAATTTCACAAAAATTTCATGGCCCCCGGAATATCTCGTTTTATGAATATTTGAACATAGAATACATAAAAAGAAAGAACAGAGCCTCTGCTTTTTTATCAACACTTGAATGTGGGTTTCATAAACATTTTGAACAAAAAGCTGAGAAAATCGAGTTTTTCGAGTCCAAGACCCCCAAAGCTTGCACAGTCCTGTACCTCGTCCTGTGTTTGACATTTCATTCGGTAACATTAGGCAGTTTTGATTTATATGCTGTTTGATGATCCATTATTTTACATGTGCAGATTAAGCAATGTTTCTGTCACTTGTTTCTGCTTCTTTGCCTATGTTTTGATCCAAAGAAAATCTGTATACTTTCAGAAGATGTGTAATAGTGCCCCATACCGTATAACAGTGAAAAATGGATTGCTGGAAAATTCTGTCAATGGCAGGAAAGAGTTAATTATAATAAATTATATAGTTAAATGTATATTCCCAGCATTCATTTTAGAAATTTGCATGGACAAAATCCAAATCGTTCAATCACTGTTTTATAGTAACTTTTCTAGAATGACACATGACACTGTGAGATTGGCATCACTCTCATATACAGTACAACTTTCTCAACTACATCTTCCTATGCAGGTCCAGTTCAGCACAGATTTTCCTGATGGATCTGTAAGCACACATAATTTGGATATCAAAGTCACTTTTGTACCCAAATTCACCTTTCATCCTTGCTTCAGTCTCTACTCTGGCTTTTGGCTTTTAGCTCAGCAGGATACATCTACATTGTTTCTTTGATGATGAAAAGATCTAGTTTCCAAGTCTGAGGAACAAGTTTTTTTTATTATTTTTTTATGTAGACCCTGTCACACTTTCCATTTCCAATTTTAAGTCCGCTTTACGAGCCTGCACAATGTCTATAGCATGATTTTGTAATATGAATATATTCATTAGTGCAAGTTCAAAGAAGTTGGACAATGTAAATGAACAGCCAAATAACTATTTAGTCAATTAAGTGAGACACGTAACAGATTAGTAAGCTCTTTTTCTCTGGAGAAAAATCTAAGAAGCAGGAGATTTAATGAAGTATGTAGTTTCCGTAGCACTACTGGCACCTAGCAGGATTTCAAAAATAAAGCTTATTTTCAAACAACTTTGCAAATGCCACTTTTGCATTTTGTGATTCCCCTAACTCAAACATCATAAACACAGCTTTTACAGGTGCTTGTCAAGGCATGTCTCAACACGTAAAAGTACGCTACTTTTAATAAAAGTTCCAACATATTAGGAACACTTTTAGCTGTATCGCTGTGCGTCATGAGTAAGCAATTGAGTAGACTAACACTGTGTAGAGTGAACCCGAGAGTCTCACTTATAATAAACCCATCCAACGTATCTGTACCAGGCACATTTTTTTGACATGACGTTCCACAACTGATATTTTGAGTTTGAATAAACATTATAAACTGGAACATTTGTCTTTCTGAACGGTGAATGATAATGCTGTATGATATTGAAGCATCCATTGTAGCGTGAAGCATCACAATGCCCCATTCACTTTGATGTGTTCATGGCCTGTTTAAGCTTTGACGGTTGAAAATTTGGCTTGCGCTTCTAAAATCAAAGCTGAGTGTCTTTTATGGTCCTAGAGCAACTAAACACCCTCTGGCTCCGCCTGCTACAGCAGCCATGCCCTAATATCTCACTATAGATTGAGCTGGATAGAGATTGATGGATCTGAGGGGATCTCAATGCTTTGATGTTTACACTTTTGAGAGAGATAAACCCATAAATGGCAATCAATGAACCATAAACTAGGTTAAGATAATGTATTTAACATAATATTCTTCACCTTTAAGCAAGTCTCCATTTGCACTTTTGGAGAAACAGTTGATGTATATCAGCTATTTAGTTATTTTTGTGCAGGTGCTACTATCCAACATTTATTATACAGCGTGTGCATCAGTATGCTGAATTTGTACTGCATTAGTTAGCTGGAACCTGAACCCTGCTGGTTGCCGGCATGCTGTAGCCTGCTAGCTGCTGGACATAGTAGAAAACAAACAGATCAGAGTAGGGAGGAGTTGTTGTGAGGGAATGCGTGATGTGTTCGGCCTACCAGTGCAGTGAAGAGACTGTGTGTATGGAGCTGTGATGTCTTTTACTGCCAAGAGGGATAGTAGAAATCCTTTAAACATCCCTAATCCAGCAGAGCTAGACATTTGTTTTTGTATTGTAGATTGGAAGCTAAAGATGTAAAGGCAGTATTGAAAACTGGTGCTTATTAAAATAATGTTATGCATGACTTACTGGCTGCCATGCGATAATTTTGGTAATTGGTGTCAGATAAAGACTTTAATGGACAGGACAGTTGTACAATTTCTTTGGCCTACAATGTAGTTTATCAAGGTGTTAAATGAGCTGAGAGTATTCACTATAAGGGTTAGTTCACCCAAAAATGAACATTTTGTCATTAAGTGCTCATGTAGTTCCAAACCCATAAGACTTTCGTTCAACTTGAGAACACAAATGAAATTCTGAGAGCTTTCTGTGCCTCCGGTGACATTTTGCGCAACTATAACTTTCAAACCCCAGAAAGGTAGTAAAGTAATTAAAGTATGCATTAAAATAATCCAAGACTAAACCAAAGACTCCAGTGGTTTAACATCAGTTTTGTGAAGCAGCAAGAGTGCCTTGTTTTTTGCGCAAAAAACAACAACATTATAATTTACCACTTTATTTACAAAATATTAATCTCCAAAGTGTGTTCATGTAACAACGTCCTCTCTCATGCCAACATAGCACGCATGCGTCCTGGTGCTCTCGTCAGCACTTGTTGGAGATTAATATTTTGTTAATATATATATTTTTTTAACAGTCTGATGTATTACTCTATTTAAAGTATTTAAAGTTGAAAAAATGCAAGTGATTCCGCCAGTGTCTCCATGTCATATAGTAAAGCACACTATACCTTATATTAATATTTTGTAAATAAAGTGGTAAATTGTTTTTTTTTTTTGCAAACAAAGCACTTGTGTTGCTTTGTAAAAATTGAGGTTAATCCATTGGAGTCAGACAGATTACTTTAATGATGTCTACTATCTTTTTGGGGCTTGAAAGTGGTAGTTGCTTAGGCTGTCAGAAAGATCTCAGATTTCATTAAAAAGATCTTCATTTGTGTTACAAAGATGAACGAAAGTCTTATGGATGACATGACATGAGGGCGAGTAATTACATTTTTGGGTGAACTATCCCTCTTATCCCTTAGCATTGCTAAGGTCACTTTTGAATGGTATGTATACCACCAGTGGTACAGTGGAATGCTAACAGATCAAGTTATTGTCATTTTAATTATAATTAATTATAATTATAGTATTATAGTACGATTTCTTTTGTTTTGTTTTTAAAGAAAATGATTGTTTTTATTCAACATGGACACATTAATTTGATCAAAAGTTACAAAATATTTCTATTTCAAATAAATGCTATGTATTTCAGGTGTTTAGATCTCAGTAGTGGAATGATGCTGGGCAGTTCCAGTAAAGTACACCAGATCACAGTACACTACTGCATTCTCCTCAACCAAACACCTATAATCAACCTATAAATTCAAAAATTGCAAATTTGTCACGTATATATTGCGTTTTAGGGCATGTGCCTAATTTGCATAATTCCTTTTGTGAATTGGGCGCTAGAATTATGCAGACTGTGTGTGCAAATAAATGATACAGCGGGTGCGGTTCATTCTTTGTGAATTCTGCCTTATATGACTGGCTTTTATTAAAACAAGCTGCTTTATAAGATAACAACATGTCTGTATATTTATTTGAAAGCTGCAAGCCTTTTCTAAGGCCAATTCAATAGGCTCCGACAGCGCAATTATCAACTGTAATTGTTACTGATGTGCTGAAATGTGTTTTAGTGACCAGCCGATAGGGATAGGTGGCACACCACAGAGATGCAGTCTTCGCTCCAAGTTAACAATCCTTTTCACGACCCCTGAGGGACACCTTAACGCTTTTAAGGCTTCATAAAACTGTAGTGATATTTATACATATTTAAACAGAGAAAACTGACAAAGTACTATTAGATGGTAATAAAGTGCAATTCCAAACAAGCAAATCAACAGATGCTGTGGTCATGAAAGCTCATCTCTGCTGAGTCTCCTAACACCCTCTTCCTTCGCCCCCCTCCTCACTTCCTGCAGGCGGCAGATGGCATCATCTAAGCCCCACTGTGCACATTAAATAATTAAAACTCTCATCAGGACCTGGACACACATTGTCGAGAGTGGCATTGCGCCAGACTGCGGAAATCACCATTTGGCAAGACAAGTCAAAAGGGAAAGGCAGGCAAAAAGAGTACAAAGAGCGAGAAAGAGAGAAGATTTCCATCTGATTCAGGAAAGGGTGTGGTGTCTGTTCTTTTGTGTTCTCTACACATCATAACCTCAGTGTTGTGGAGACTGTAATATCTATTAATCAAAGTCTTTAGGATACAAACAAGCCTATTTAATACTCAGATTTTCAGTACCTTTTCATACTCCCTTGCCTTGTGATTCATGTTGACTCCTAAAAACATGAATTGAGCATCACACAGTGGAATGCCCATCAAACACGTGGCCACCCGTGGACTTCAAACAATGTAGCTTTGGCCTCCGCCTGGTTTATCCAAATAAGATAAACAATACAAGCTCTGGGTGGATGTACAAAACAGCAGTCTCTGTTATATCAGACCTCATAGCCTATTTATCTGCTTTTATTGACAAATTTCAGATGTGTGCAGTGTGGGTGGGTGGTTTACGGTGATTTTATATACATCCTCCTCAAGCAAGAAGCCGTTTCATTGCCAGAGAGGAGGAAAGCCCTGTGGTTAGAGAAGACAACATTTTTTAGAGCTCAAACACAAGCCTGCAAATCTAACCAAGACAGCCTTCTTATGAAACCTACAGTATGGAAGAAAGATTATCATGCTTTTTTACTTTTTTTTTTTTTTTCTCCACGTCATAAGGAAGTTAGCCAAAAATGAAACACATTCACATGGGAGATTGTCATGGAATGAAGCAGCTTTAAAACTGTTCCTCTGAAATAAATGATTGTATCATAAACACACTGGTTTGTTGTGCAAAGTTTTACCATTTACTGCACTTTATTATTCTTACCTATTGTGGCTAAATAATCAGAAGTCTCACACATTCACAGATAATAGCATACCTCGTTGTAAAATAAGTTGATATCGAACCAGTATACAACTTTTTTTTTCCATCGTTAAGAGTATTTTTAATAAAACATGCATGTAGCTGAAAATCACTTTTAATGTTCCGACAATTCATCTCTTATCACCATGCAAATATAAACAGTTCAGTGGTTCAAAATATTAAATCATACATAAACCGCACACTGTTTAAGTAACAATCAAACTGTCAGCCGTTCTGGGCTGGCTGCAGTTCCCATAGGAGCTCTCCTCCGCTTTCAGAGACTAAACACTGTTAACTTACACATGAAGCTGTTCATGTTGCCTGAGGGCCTTTTTATATCTAACACCCATTCAAAGAACTGATTAAAAAAACAATCTGAAAAGTTTTGCTTATACGTCCTCAACTAGAATGTGCGAGCCAGATTTCAAAGAACCTCTGTATTTATCTGTGTTTACCTTTTTTGTTCTTGTTGGCCTTGTTGTTTTGGTAGGCTTTCAGCACTTGAATGGGAAGTGTATCCTCTGCAACCATCAGGCTCTGAAATTGGTTTCTTCATACAGTGTATTTTATATAATGTATAATAATAATAATAATAATATAATACGATGACAATGAATGTAATGTCTGGGCTGCACAATGCCTTTTCATAGGGGTGTTTTTGTGCACATTATATATAGCATATTGCAGCAATCTCACACCTGTATTTTCCCCTGGGGATCGATAAAGTATTTCTTTATTTTTATCTGTACTATCTATCTATTTATTTCTTCTTTTTATCCTGTTTAATCCCTGAATCGGTGTATTCAGTTGCAAAAAAAATGTTTTCAAATGATTAGATATGACTTTTAAATTCAAAAAGGTCATATTGCAGTTTAGTTCAACTGAGACCTCACGAAAATCGATTAAACTTAAAGGGAAGGAAAGTACCATGTTTGCTGGAGGAAGATTATCTAGACCTTATATCATAGGATTATCAATTGTCTCGCATACAGGCAAAGAAACAACCCATATATGGAAACGGCGTCAAAGCTAGTCAAACTGGAACAAATCAACATCTCTGGCCACTAAGAGATTGTTTCCCTCCATTTGAAGTCCACATGAAACAACGTTCGCAACGCATTTTGCTTCCAAAATATGATATGTTTGTGGGAAAATAGAATATTCAAATAGAGAAATGTTGAACAGGACTTGACTGGATCGTAAAAGTGGGCGTTATGTACCAGAATGGAACCTGTTGGTTCAGGCATGATGTTGACAAATAAAGGGGCCTGATAATGTCAGCAGAACAGGAAAGTTCATATCAGAAACATGTTTTCAGTGTTGACTTTGTTGTAAAGTGAAAAAGTGTGGTTGTCACCGCTGTGGACTACTGTATGCACACTACCATTCAGAAGACTGGAGTTGGTAAGATTCTTTTTGATAGAAATCAATACTTTTATTCAACAGCGATGCACTAAGTTGAACAAAAGTGACAGTAAAGACTTTTACTTTGATAAACAAATATTTTTGAAAAAAGTGTATTACTAATGCTGCATTAGTTTGATCAAAAATACAGTTTAGCGTCATTACTCTAGTCTTCAGTGTCACATGATCCTTTAGAAATCATTCTAAATGGGTAATGCATTTACATTTCTTATTAATTTTGGACAGGTGTGCCTCTTAATATTTGTGATGCATTTTTCAGGAATCTTTGGACAAAATAAAAATGTTGCTGAATAAAAGTGTTAATTTAAAAAAAATAAATAAATAAACTGACCCCAAACTTCTGAATAGTAGTGTATGATGATATTTTTGTTCCCATATATATATATGTATGTATATACACAAAAAGCAACAACAAATTTTTATTTTGTTTATTTATTTATTTATTTATTTTTTTGTTATTCTGAACCCCTTATGTCTCTGTGTTCAGATAAAGCTCCTCATTTCTCCCGCTTGGGAGACGTGGAAGTCAACGCTGGACAAAACGCCACTTTCCAGTGCGTAGCAGCGGGGCGTCCCTCTGAAGCAGAGAAGTTCCTGTTGGAGGTGAGCATAGATTGATTTTTATGGTGGTTGTGTTTGTGAGTATAATCAGGGTTTTTCAAATTCTTTTTTTGGAGGTCTTTAGCAATGGAATAATCATCTAGGCTGAGTCTGTCGTGACTTACTACGACAAATGTGCTTCAACAAAATTAGCACCAAATGTGCTCAAAGCACCTGAATGTTACCGTTTAAAGGGCAGCTTTTTTAAGTAGGGCACTGTAAGAGTTATTTTTTTGGTTCTTAAAACTCGTACTGTTCCTCAGATTAGAGAGGCCGTGTTTATGAAATCAGAATTTTTCAAACAAAGTTTAACTTTACAAACTTTCAGTTCCATTTTCAGATCTTCAAGAAACTTAAGACAATTAGTTGTAAACTGTAAATATTCAAAAGCAAAGCCATGTAAAGATCACTCTTTTTTCATCTGTCTTTGTTATATAATATAATTGTTCTTAGAGTATTTTTAGGCTCTAACATGGTCTTTGGAAGGAGCATTTCCCACTGCCCTCAGAAAGCTGAAGTTTCTGGCATCAAAGGTGGAATTAAATTAAATGAATGATTGTCACATCAAGGTCAAGGACAGATGCCTGTTGTTGCAAGCTGTCACAGCGACACAAGATTTTGCAATAATCAATGTCCTCAAACCCTCTGAAGTGCTCATTCCTCTCCTAAACACAGCAGGAGATATATGACTCTGTGTCTTCCCTTCCATTTTAAATGGATGTTTTCTTACTTCCTCTGTCTGTACTACTAGCTGTGGTCCTTATAGCCATTACAGGATGACATTTTGATAACCTGTATATTTTATCTACAGTTTTATCTGTCATTAAGTGCGTGTGTGTGCGTGCATGTATAATGTATTATTTTTACATGTTCTCATAAAAGTATACATGTAATTTACAGAGAAAATATATATTTAACAAGACTGAGGTAATTAATTTTTGTGTATATACCGTATATACATGTGTATATATACACACACATTACTGATGCCATACTTTTGAGCAGTGTATGAATGATAAAATGATGTGTATTATCTTTTAAAAAATATTTTTTTTTACAATACATATATGGTCAGATAACTTAGTTTCAAGTTCTGCCGATTCCAAACAGGTGTATAGTTCAATTGCATCTGTAATGTGTGACACGTTTAGTCCAAACAGATTGTCCACAGCTCTCTTACTGTATGTTTATCTTACATGTTTGCCTGTCTGGCAGTTCACTGAATGTGATTGCTAGGTTGAATAAAGAGAGAGTGGCTCTCAAAGCCAGATGATTGTACGTTTGGTTGCATGTTTGGATTTGATTGTACGTTTGGCTTTGTTTTATGCAAACCTCAAATTTGCAGCCATTGCCCACACATTACCCCTACATTCAGGTCTGGTTTGTGTGGTCTTGAACCACATTGAAAGCCTAAACACTTTAGCAGCCCCATAATAAACAAACACACATAGTTGTGTAGCAGCCGCTGACCTCCTTCTCAAAGTGCTTTCCGTTCGTAAGAGTGCACTCTGAGCGCTCATTTTGTGTCCTTGGTATTCAGAGAGGGGAAAAAGTGAATGCGTTGACATCTTGGATGGGTGCTATTCACACCACTGTCTCGCTTAAATTACCTGAGCCGCAGAGAAAGGTTGCTGCTATCAAGTGTGGCTTTGTGTGAGAAATGTGTCTGGTTCCTCACCAAGCTCCACGTTGCAATTCCCCACACAAAGTTATGTGCAAGACTTTCAAGAATTTTTTTGTCCTTATTATTCAGATGAATCATACTTCGATGTCCAACTTTTATGGCTTGCCTTTCAACATAAATTGAAGCTTTTCACTGTCGTTAATCTGCATGAAATGGCATCATTGCTGCACTTACAGTAGTATGCTCGGAGTACGCATGATAGCGGATTGGAAAGCGAAAGTAAAAAGCTAGCATTCATAAGCAATTTCAATACCCCGCATATTGATAGTGATTCGCTGATGCCCGCCAATTATATACAATATAATTACCCAGCTGTAAAATTGAGAAAGAACATAAAAGCATTGAAATATATTTTTCCTCCCATCTCATATTTTTTGCCCCTTTAGTGGCACAGTAGATTGCGTCATTTCATTTCCGAACATACTATTTGCATCCTTAACTCTCCTCTTTGACACTTTTGGAGCTTGACAGCCTGTTGTCACTATGATATATATGTGTACCTTAAATATAAGATGCCTTATTGAAAACTTCATCAAGCAAATGCAATTATAGTCTTGTTTTGGCTCAGTATTTGTGTCCTGAGTTTAATGACAAATGGATTAATCCCAGAAAAAGTGCATTGCTCATTCAGTGTTTATATAAGTACTTGGCAGCATATGCTTGGTGAGTAGGCTGTAGCCTGTTTTCAAGTTTTTCTTCTTTTCTAGCGGCACAATGGTGAAGTGTCCTCAGGTGGTTCTGTCAAGCACTTGGGCCGCAACCGCTTCGCAGTGTCCTTTCAACTGGAGGACGTCCAAAAGCCAGAGCAGGACCTCTACCGTTGCGTCACGCAGTCCTCCAGAGGCTCCGGCGTCTCCAACTTTGCTGAACTCATTGTCAAAGGTGAAGAGCTTGTTTTCTTTCTGTCTTTTGTCCTTTCTGTCTTTGTTTTACTGCCCATAATGAGTACATCACAGGATAATGGGATTCTGGCTAAATCCATGTCATCGTATTCTTTTTCTATTATAGCCTTGCATTCTCACATCTTAAGCTCTTTTGTCATGAAATTATCAGTTTTGTGTGTGTGGACTGTTGTAATAGCAGACTTTTGTTTGCAGTTGGTATTTAGTAAAGCTTAAAAGGGGTAGTTCTCTCCAAAATGGCAATTTTGTCATTGTTTACTCAACCTCATGTCATATGCAATTTAAAAAAAAAAAATAGTAATGTGAAGTCTTTACATACAAAACTCAAGCTCCAAAAAGGATCATAAAAGCACCTTAAAATAGTCTATTCAAATAAAGTCGAACAAAATCAAATTTAAGTTGTTATTCATTGAATGTTCTCCTCTGCGGCAGCGCTCAAATAAAATAGGGTGCGGATTTGATATTATATACACCCGATCTACACTGTAGGTGCCATATTTGATTTGATCAGCTGCTTGATCTGTGGCAGATTTTCAATGAATCACTTTTGTTCAGTATATATATATATATATAGATATAGATATAGTGTATATGTCATTTTTTGAGCTTGAAATAAAAAGTTCAACAAAAAAGCATAAAGGTTTGAATTGATTGGTTTGAATATGAGGAGTAAATAATGACAATTTTCATTTCCACTATCCATTTAAATTCTGAATCTGTGAGATTCCATTTATTTGTGTTTATAGAACAGTATCAAGGGTCTAAAGTAGTACAGAACGTTTCCTGAGAATAATCATGATGATTCAGCAGATGTCTTCAGCATCATATTCAACCAAAGCAAACCTCCTCTCTACTTGAAATTTCAATTATACAACTTGACACCTGCCCATCAGCCTACAGTGGCAGCTTTCTGTGTCCACCTATAAACCCTGGTGAGATTGATATCCCCTAAGCAAAAGGAGAAGTCAGGGGTGGAATAAGGATATGGATGGATGGAGCCACGTGGGTTTATTCAGCTTCCGTCCTCGAGGCATACAGAGAGAGGCTATGAGACAGCACCATGCTAATCCTATTGATAGATGTAGCAGCACGGATTATGGCGAATTTGGATATACGGCTTTACAGTATGCCACAACGTGACCTAGAAGCACAGCATTATAAAACCTTCAGGTTTTTTTTTTTTTTTTTTTAATGTAGTCATAACAAAACTAGAGGTATCAATACCCTGAGAGATACTAAAAGAGAAACTTCTAGCTATTCAATTACTTGTAATGCTCACACAGTTTTTTTAAGGTAATTTTTGAGTCCTAATGGGTTTTCTTTACTTTTATTTTTTTATTTTATTTTATTTATGTATTTTTTTTTTTTTTTTATTGTTCCTCCTAAGAGAAAACACCATTGTTGAATAGGTAGCACTTTCTCTGCGGATAACTTTCTATTTTGCATGTTTTTCTTGCTTGCGCTGCTAAAGTGATTGGATAAGAGCGTCTGCTAAATGCCATAAATGCAACCATATTCCGTGGTAAAATTGTTAATGTTCTCTCGATCTTGTCATCAAATTCAAAACTCATTTAACATGCACTGTTTTTAGGGGTCTGACTAATCAAATGTTCAGCAAAGTGCTTGGATACAAAGCGCTTGCTCTTATGGCACTTGTCACACTGACTCATTACAACTTCATCATTATATTTTTAACAGAGCTGTAGGCAGAATCCACTCGGGAACATCGCAGTATGAAGCATAACTTATAACGAGACCCACTTGCAACTGTGCCTCTATGTTACAGAGCTTTAAAGCCATTTCAGACTATATCTGCATTCCCTCTGCAGCATGTTATTGGCAGTGCTTCCTGATGGCTTTTACTTCGACAGGAGGTCCTATTTAAAATGCATTACTGCACCTCAGTTAAGCACGGCAGATTGGCCCCACCAGACGAGTCCATAAAGCTATAGGCCCACATGCTAGCGCGGCAGTGTTGACGCAAGCTCATTACGTTCACCTTAGATTTTCCTTTCCCTTCGCTCTGATCTTCTCCTTGTCTTTTCCAAACTGCCCTCCCACGCTTGCCCCCGCTAACAAGAGGCTAATCAGTCCTTTAATTAGCTTGATCAACTCATTTCACAACTCACTGTTCCTCAATGGGCCCATAGATTACATTGCAACAGGGCTAATGCGGAGGAGCCAGAGGGCTAATGAGAATTGTTCTCAGTCAGTCAGTAGGGTTCAGATCTGTTTTTCGCAGTAACTCTGAACTCTACTCTGGCGAAAGAAGCTTTCTCGGGCTAAAATTAATAATCTGCATTAACCAACGCTGGATAGAGGGAGAATCACAAAGAAAAGGGGGCCTGTTTTTATGTCTCTTCTCATATGAAAGTGAAGTTTGAGTTGACTTTATATTATTCTCAGAGCCTTTCTCTGACAGACAAGATGAGCTTTATTACTCGCTGCCATCTCATATCCCTCCCAGGAGAGGCTTTCTCTGTCCCTAGCTGGATATATGCCATCTGCAGCTGGCCCTGAGAGAGAAAGCTTGCAGACACAGCAGACCCGAAGATTAGTCATGGGAAAAGTCAGCGCTGATATCTTTTCTTTCATTGGACCCCTCGCTTCCATCCCTCTAAATCAATTTCTCTCACTAATTGTTTGATAACTCAAGACCCTTTGAAGTTCCAGTGATTAGTCAGGGTTTAAATATATGTCAAAAAACTTTTTACCTTGCAAATCAAATAGGAGGTTTTTTTTTCTCCTCGCCTACTGTGTATCTGCCCGCCGAGTTCCTCAGGGGGCCAGATATGAAAATCTCACACTAAATAGCATGACCTTGTATGACGTTCTACAGTCTTTCACATCTGTTGGTCTACTTATAGCTCTCCCTTGAGGACCTGAAAGAACCAGCTATTGGAGGTTTAATGTGCATGGCCAGATTGGTATTTTAACCCTTGAACTTTGCGTTTTTAGTCGTACCATTTTGAACCGCAAATGTTCTTTCACCTCATGCCAACTGTGTCTGGTCAAGATAAGCTTAAAAACTGGGTAAAAGAGATTAGACTGATTCAGGTTAGAGTACATTAAAACATTTCATATATTCCTCCTGGGGTTTGCTTGAAAAAGGCTAAAATATAAATACATTTTCTACACTGAATAGACTTTTACCGTAATCTCTTCTTTGCTTCTATCACAGTTCCTCCATCTCCCATTGCTCCACCCCAGCTGTTGAGAGCAGGCTCCACGTATTTAATCATTCAACTAAACACCAACTCCATCCTGGGCGATGGCCCCATCATTCGTCGGGAAATCGAATATCGGGCCAGCCAGGCACCCTGGTCAGAGATCCTCGGAGTTAACATGGTCACATATAAGCTCTGGCACCTGGATCCAGATACGGAGTACCATATCAGTGTGCTGCTTACTCGGCCGGGGGAGGGTGGGACCGGGCCACCTGGACCGCCCCTCATCAGCAGAACCAAGTGTGCAGGTGAGAGACCGGAGAACTTCACTTGCACAACAAAGTCTATTGAAAATTCGTGTCATAATTTGATGTTGGAAGACTGTGATGAGAAAAGTGAGTTAATTAAAATCTCAAACTCTGAGAAGCAAAAAAAAAAAGTCAAAAAAGTCTCTAGTTGCTTTCCATTTAATCTTGTGTATGAAAAACAATTAGATGTTCTAAATTAGCTGTCAAAACTTTAGAATAATAAAGTCTAACATGATCCTTCAAAAATCATTCTAATTTGCTAATTTGGTGCTCGATGTTGAAAACAGTTGTGTTGCTTAATATTTTTGTGATAACCATGATACACTACATTCAAGTTAAGTGTAAGAAATATATTTAAAAAAAAAAAAGAATACTTTTATTCAGCAAGGATGCATTGATCAAAAGTAAAGACATGTTTAATGTTAAAAAAGATTATTATTAAAACTATAATAATAATTAAAATGGCTATATTTCAAATAAATGTTGTTCCTTTGCCTTATTTCATCTTGCTTGCTGATGAATCCTGAAAAAAATTATCATAGTTTCTTCAGAGATATTAAGCAAAATATTACGAAATATAAAGCAGCAAAACTCTTAAAGGGTTAGTTCACCCAAAAATGAAAAAATACACCATGATTTACTCACCCTCCAGCCATCCTAGGTATATATGACTATCTTCTTTCATACGAACACAATCTGAGATATTTAAAAAAAAATATCCTTGCTCCTCCAAGCTTTCTGAAGTGAAGCAATGGGTTTTTATAAGAAGAATATCCATATTTAAAACTGTATTAACTATAATAAATAGCTTCCGGCAGACGGCCGTATGCATCAATTTGTGGCGGAAGAGTAACCTCTGACCGGGCACATGATATAATAAGGAATGCGGAAGCGCAGAGGATAGAGCAAATCATTTTTAAAGAGAAATAGATTTTGCTATTAGAGCTATTTGAACCGCGAGAGGCGTCTAAGCTTATTTTTGGGGGGCTTCAGATCTCCTTCACTCCCATAAAGCTTGGAAGAGCAAGGATATATTTAAGTGTATCTCCAATTGTATTCGTCTGAAAGAAGATAGTCATATAAACATAGGAAGGCTTGAGGGGGAGTAAATCATAAGATAATTTTCACTTTTGGGTGAACTATCCCTTTAATTACTCAAAACTTTTGATTGACACTTACCAGTATGTTCTCCTGTTTAAAATTTCTCATCATTTTCCATTAAAACCCCAAATTGATCAACCACTAATTAAACAGCATGTGAATTTGGTCAAGTGTTTAGTGCCAGTTCATAAAATATATCCGACTCACTTTTTAAAAAAGTGGATGATTAATTGGAATTTAAATTTTCTGAACTGAAACTGCGGGCATCTCTCCTGTGGCGCCTTCTTGTGCCTGTCAAAACAAACAGCGAGGGGTGCGGTAATGCATGGTTCTACCTGCAAATGAGAGTCTTTGCCACATCCAGCTGTTTCAGAACTGGAAAAGATGTGATTAGGAAGATTGATCCTGTTTTTATCCGAGAGAAAAGGAGAGTGAAAATGCAGGTTAAGGATTCGCCACTGGACCTAGTCAACATGGTAATGGTCACCGTTTTACATTACAAACACCCATGCTATCACACAAATCACTACCTGCCTTTTTAAATGACACATCACAATCATTCCCAGCTTGTTCTGGAGGCCAGACACCTACCATTCATCAGAAAGCAAGATGAAGAGAGGCAGCCAGGTGAAACGTGGAGAGCGGAAGAGCATGACAACACAGGAGGCTTTAGAATGACATAGCAGAGAGAAAAAGACATCAGCAGATAAGACGAGAGAGTCGGAGCGAGAAAGATTCGTCTGTGAGTCACTTCGAGGCACGTTTTTGTCTTAAACAGCTTTTGTCTCTAAAAGAAAGGCGGAGAAAAATGAGGAGCAGACATTCACGCTAAATATTTCCAACTGTTTCCATTTTCTCTTCCACATTAAGTCTAGATTGAAATTCTTCTTTAAATGGAGTATTTGCATCATATTCCCAGTGGTGCCTCGCTGCACATGAATATTGGGGCTGTTTAAGCTCCTGTCATATTTGCTGAACTGTTGAAGATGTAATTTTGACTCAATAGAAGCACATCAGTGGGATTGGAAGTAAAATGAGGTTTTCCATACTTGGTTCATGCTCAAATCTCCTGTGTATTCTGCCGTCAACTGAATAGAAGTCGAAGATATAATTGAGTGCTTGGAGAAGTGCGCTAGTGGGAACGCCATGTTGTGTCAGAGGCTATGAAGTTTTGATTTGTTTGACAGCTCTTGCTCGCATACACTGTGATGACTTATTAATCACGGTTGAAAGGGGGTTAGCGTCTACAATCATGTGACTCGATATTCAGATTGGTCTCCAGGGAACTCAGTCACAAAAAAAAGCTGAATCATTGAAACTGAATCATTCACTTAATTTGATTAATGATTTATTTCTTTACTAAACGTATTAGCTTCACCTGTCAACTTTACAATGATTTTTTTTCCTCAGGAGTCTCCTCGTGAGACTTAATGGAGCTCTCAGATATGTTTCACTTGAAGGGATAGTCCATCCATAAATTAAAATGCTTCAGTTGAAACATTCTACATGACAGTTGAAACATTTCAAAATATCTTTTGTGTTTTGCAGAAGAAATTTATACAGATTTGGACTGACATGAGGATGAGCAAATGATGACAGAAGTGAACTCTCTTTTAGTATCAAATCTCGGAGGTCTCTTCTTAAAGTTTAAAGGCGGCATAAAATGAAAATTCACTATTTTCTAAAGGCATATTATAAGTGGTATTGTGAACAATTAATTCGTGCATGTTTCCTTTTTTTTTTTTTTTTTTTAAGTTTTGACCTCCGTAATGTTTAATCAAAAAGTCAAAACTTTTCAAGGAAAACAAAACGCTTCTCTCTGGTAACGTATGCAGGACTTTTCCGATCATTTAGTCAGCAAAAACCCTGTCCCTGCAAGCTCACATTTATCTGACTTTTGAGTTCACCGTCCACATCTCAAAATCCAAAATAACTCTTCGGCTGAAATTAATGGTTCCACATTATATAAACATATTGTCTCTACTCAAATGCTTCATGTAGAATGAACTGGATTGAATCAAGTTATTTGGACATGTCTAAGTTTAGTTGAATTGATTCTACATGTTAAGTGGTAACAATAATGCATACTAGCAAGCTAAGTATAGCTTTTCCTTTATTTATTTTTCTAATTTTTTTTTTCAGTTGTGGAAGATTACGTCGTTTGTGGTTTTACTTCCCTACAGGTTGTGACACTTCCCTTTATCTTTAGGCTGGACTGCTCAAGTATTATACAGCACCTCCAAACATCACAAACTCCCTCTGGTCACATTTTCTCCCTGAATTTTTTTTTTTTTTTTTGGAGATAGAGTGTAGTGTCATCTCATCTGTCTTCATCCAGCAGGTGAATCCACCTACTCTGTTACAAAGGTGACTTTAATCATCTTCTCCGGCTTCATATGATGTGCTCAAAATGGCCTCCATCCGGGGATGCCATTAACGCCTGTACACAGACCCGATGCTGACAATCTTTCCTGTTGATAGATCCCTAGCTGGCTTCCTACAAGATCTTATTAGTTTGTTTATTTGTATATTTGGCTCACCTTGTATGGGCCCTCACTCCTAGCGGCTCATTTTTATTTATTTATTTCAACAGCTATAGATACTTTCATGACCCTAGGTGAGTTCTCCTCCAAAAAACTGGAGGAAAGTGAAATGAATGATGGGATGACTGGGTTGTTTCTGGCTGCAGCTGAAGATTGCATCCTGGTGCGCGGCTCTTGGTAGTGACCTACATAAAAATGATGAAAGCAGGCGCAGTCCTGTGGGCACAGCCAGGGAACTGCTGGCCATTTCACAGAACACGGCCAGGTGTGCTTGATGAGGCGTTGTTGTGATTAGGAGCATGAATTGATGTGAAGGAATGTTCCTTGGAGGAGATGGAGATTAGAAAGGGGAAAAATATGGAAGAATGGGACAAACATTGCACTGCTGTCACAGTCTGGTTCACAGATGGACCTCCACCTGCTGCTGGGTCTCTTTGTGTTGTTCGGAGTGAGTTATACTCTCAACTGTAATGACTTAAAGGTACAGTGCACTCAAAAATGCAGATTTTGTCATCATTCACTCTCCCTTGTGTCGTTCCAAACATGTATGACTTTCTTTTTTCTCCAGAACACAATACTTTTAAGTTTGATGGGATACAATGTTGTTTTGGACCCTATAGACTTTTATTGAAAATACAAATGTTGAAACATTCTTTAAAGCAAAATCTTTTGCGCTCTGCAGAAGAAAGTCAAAGTCAAAAATGTCAGTTTTCTCATCATTTACTCACCCTTGTGTCATTCCAAACCTGTATGACTTTCTTTCTTGCATGAAATAAGTTGATGCTTTGAACAATGTTTTACTTTTTTCAATGAAATGGAAGTAGATAGTGATCATTGGCTGTCAGGCCCCAAAAAACACAAAAAATATGTGTGCTGTATAAGTTTTCTGAATGAAGCTTTATGTGAGGAACAGACTAAAATTTCTCTGTCAATTTTTAGACACCAAGTTTGAAATCTGTAATGGCTTAATATGCAAGAATTGCTGAAAATGTTCAGTAAGAAATTTACATTTCAGTGTGTTCCCCACACAAAGTAATTGTATGACTTCAGAAGACTTGGGATGTCCTGCAGGAGTCTCATGGACCCCTTCTATGCCATTTTTATGGTACCTTTAAGTTCTTTTTAGGGCTTGACAGCCACTGCTCACTATATACTCTACCGTTCAAATGTTTGGGATTACTATGTTAATTAAATTTAAAAAAAATAATAATAATGTTTAAATAGATTTCTGTTTTCAAATAAATGCTGTTCTTTTGAACATCAACGTATCCTGAACAAAAATGTATCAGAAATATTAAGCAGCACATCCGTTTTCAACATTGATGACAAAATACACTTTAGTTCAGGGGCCAGATCTCACTATTAACTAATTATTAACTACGACTTTTGCCTCAGTAAACTCCTAATTACTGCTGCTTACTAATAGTTAGTAAGGTAGTGGTTAAGTTTAGGTATTAGGTAAGTTTCAGGCATGTAGAATATGGTCATGCAGAATAAGGCTTTAATATGTGCTTTTTAAGTTCTAATAAACTGCCAAAATCCACGTAATATGAATGCTAATAAGCAACTGGTTAATAGTGAGAATTGGACCCTCAACTAAAGTGTTACCCAAAATATTTCTTGAGCACCAAATCAACATTGACCATGAACCATGAATACTGAAGGATCCTGTGACACTGAAAGTAATGGAGTTATGCCTGCTGAATTCAGCTTTGCCATCACAGGAATATATTATATTTTAAAAAAACGCCTTTGTGAAAGTAACATATAGCATCTTATTCTTTTATTCCCATAATTTAATATCACATATACAAATGCTTTTATGTACATTTCATTAAACCTACTCTACTCCAAATATCACAGAATCATGTTTCTCATCCCTTTTCCTTTTACAGACCAACGACCAGAGCTTCACGCCCATTAGTTCATAGTATAACCAGAAATTAGCTTAGTCCTCTCCGGACTACCTCATGTATCAACATTATCTAGAATAATGGGACAGAAACTGTCTTGTTTGGACTTTCAGCTGCCCGTGAGGAATTGACATGCTGCCCCAGGCCTCTGGCTGCTCTCTCTGGGTTCGGTCCCATCTCAGATGGGTGCCAAGGAGTGGGCGCTCGAAGCGCTGCACTTGGCATCCAGACAAAGCCTTCGAACTAGGTTAAGGGAAGTAGGGTGGCACAAAAGGCCCTTTTGGGCTCCTCAAAGAGCACAGTGTAGACTCTTGGATTGTTTTTTAAAGATGGCACAAGCCAACAGCATCCCATTTGTTTGCTTTTAACTAACAATCAATAGTTCCATTAAGACGACCAACGCTCAATTTTGGTCGTATTTCCTGTGGAGGCAAATGGGACCTTTGCATTCAATGTGTATTTTTGATAAATCTTTCATTTGTGTCATTTTCAGGTAGACTAAGTGCTTCTCTTGATAAGAAACCCAATCGCACTGGAAGTTAATCTAAATGTAAATCTACTATTGAAACGAAATGTAAATCTAAATATAGATCTTAAGGTGTGGCGAAAGCTCTCTGATGTGAGTTATTTCAGGATTAAAAGAGCTTAATGTTACGAGTGGGATTCTGCAGGAAAAGTGCTGAATTAGTATTCTGCGATCCATCCCTGTTCTCCTCTGAGGACTTCAAAAGGAAATACATTTCCTCTAATTCAGCCCCGCTGTCCTTACGGTCTCGGTGCATTAGCTACCTCACCTTACCCTTAGTAGTAAACCTAATTCTTAAGAGTATGTCTTCTAAGCATCGGTTCAAGAGGAACAATAAAGACCTTGAGCCATGACTTTTCACAGGAAGTACGCACTTCACATCCCCTTTGTTGTACCTTCCCACTTGGGCCCATTAGTCACCAGGCCCCATTAAAAGAACAAAGAAATACAATACATTATGTGGAGATCTATTTGACAAAAATGCATTGATTGTCTTAATAATGGACCATGACAAATGCGCTCATTGATAGTGGGGCTGGATGTCCTTGGTTCACCCTCCCTGCTGTCTGCGCCTCCCTGTGAGAAACACTAAGGTTCCTGTGTGCCCTACAGACAGTGGCTTCCTCTGTCTCTTTATATCATATACGCCAAAGGTGGTCGCTGATCTTTGTGCCCTCGGTAAATAAGAAAGTACGAACACAGATGTGAGGTATGCCAAAAATAGGCCTAATTCAACGACCTTGCACTAACGGTAACTGGCAAAACAATGTCCTTGAATGGGGCTCATGGCTCCTGGACGATGTGCAGGCAGATACTCGATTTGCTTAGCGACACGGAGGTGGCGAATGGCGGGAGAGAGAGTACAACCTGCAGCCTGTGGAATTAATTAACGTAATTTGGCATGAGTTGTGTGCTCATTAGCAGGTGGTCCGTCAACCTTTTTTGACCGTGGTTGTGCCTCCTATCTATGGTGGGTGGGGTAGGCGAGAAGTCTTATGACCTGGTGATATCCCTCTGCAGATTCCCTGCACTTTTGGCTTATGTTAACAAAATGTTCCACTGTTTTCCATTCCAATAGAGCCCATGCGGGCGCTGCGTGGTCTTAGAGCCTCGGAGATCCAGTCGCGGCAGCTGAACTTGCAGTGGGAGACGCCGGCCTTCAACCTGACCCGCTGCCACACGTACTCCGTCTCCTTGTGCTACCGCTATACGACCGCAGGGGGCGGCGGTGGGCACAACACCACAGTGAGAGAATGCCTGGCTGTGGAGCACAACACTTCGCGCTTCACCCTCAGAGATCTGCCTCCTTTTCACACCATCCAAATACGCCTGGCACTCGCCAACACCGAGGGCAAGAAGGAAGGGAAGGAAGTCATGTTTCAGACCGAGGAGGACAGTGAGTAGTGGAGCTTTCAATGAAAATATTAATCTGAATGTATCATTTTTGTACTTCTGTTTCAGTGGCAGCTGGTTTTCAAGAGTGGACAAGTGCAGATATCTTATGAATGGCATAATGTGTAACATTGTCTAAAAAAATGTGCTAATACTACAAATTCAGACTACTAGTAATAAACTGATTTTATTTAAAAATTTAAGACACAATATTTACCAATGGCAACTGGCAATGGTTGCCAAGTCTTGCCCATTTAATTATCCCCTAGCTATCATATAGAGATCCAGGAATAGAACTGATAGACAGATAGACAATGGATGGATGCATAGGTAGATTGATTGGTTGATTGATTGATTGATTGATTGATTGATATAGGTTTTGTATATTTATTTTCTAGTATTTACTCGTGGAGTCTTCTCAATATAAAAATGTTTCTTTTAGATCTGTTCAACAACACAATCATAAAGAGACAGACATTTCCAAATGGATTTGAAATTCATTTTTAATCATTCCCTTCAAGGAGCCGAGCATAAGCAGGTCAGGGGAGATTTGTGTGCCTGTTTCTGCGCTCGATTCAGCCAGCAAGGACTGCAAAAATTTTGGCTGAAGGACAAAATAATTTTCTGGGAAAAATTTGAAACACAAGCGTTTCACCCAGACAGGAAGTATGATGAAGTGAGAGAGAAAATGAGAGGGAGGAAAGAGAGTGCTCAATTATCAACACTCCTCTGAAGCTTCAATCAGCAATTCTTTTCTTTCATGGCCTGTCACAAGAAAAAGTGATTGAGTCAGCGATTTTGACTCTGTGTGAGTGAGCGTGTTATTTTCGCCAGTGGCTATGTCTGCTTCACCAACTATCACCCCGCACACACACACTGTGCACATACCCAAGGGCTAACAAGGATGGCTCAGTGACAGAGCACAAATGGCTGTAAAAACATCTGCTACTGTGTTACTGCTGCAGTATGTGAGGAGGCAGAACGTCATCTGTCTCTCTAGCACCATTTCCACTTCCTGCTCATTCTCTCTGCCAGCGTTTATGTCTGTTAATGAACTCGTGTTAATATGAATCAGCCAAAAAAAGCCATGTCATCATCTGCAAGTTTTGCCCTTTCTTTCTGTCACACAGGCTTTGTATCTCCTGCTGAGAAGTCCAGCTTAGACCAGCAGGAATTTCCATGCTGCTCCAGGCTGGTTAAAGCTGGTTTTACGGTGTGGCTGATTGAATAGCGTAACTCTGCTGTTCATTTGCAAACATAATTAACCAGCATAGCCTTTCTGGTGAATCTGGATAAGCTAGTTAAAGGGATAGTACACTCATAAAAAAGCAAATTGTGTCCTCACTTACTCACTCTAAGGTCTTTCCAAACTGCTACTGTCTTATATGTTGATCGCTTATAGGGCTATCAAGCTCTAAAAGGACAAAAAAAAAAAAGATTCATAAATGTGATTCTGAATCCTAATGATAGCGTTGTGTGGTGAAAAGACAGAAATATATATTATTATGCACTGAAAATTCTATACTGTACACTTTTATTCAAGTATGCTTTGTGAAGATGTCAAAGGACATGGTTCTCACTTGTGATCTAAATACATCAAATTTAAATATGCAGAAGAGCTAATGAAAAGTGTCTGTGAATAAAGACTGAAATTACACAAAGCTAATATATGGTCAGGTGGAACATTACTATGTTATTATTATGGTGCATTTTTTTATTTTTTCCCCCCAGAATATGTTTTTTTATTATTATTTATGTACTATTATAGTATTTATTAATATTTTAATTGGCTTTTATTTTAATATTTTCAGTTTTATTTTAGTTTGTTTTAGTAATTTTATTTATTTATTTATATTATTTATTTGTGTTATTTTTTTATCTCACTTTTAATTTAAACACTTCAACTTAAACTTATTTTATTTCGTGAGGTTGCCAAAAACAACATTTCTAATTTTACATTTTTTAATTTAATAATTGTTTTATTTTATTTCAGCTTTATTTCAATTAACAAAAATGTTTTTAATGGTTTTAGTTTTAGTTGACAGTAACATTGTAAGAAAAGTGTTTATGACACAAAAAAAAAAGTCATACAGGTTTGAAACAAGTTTTGAGCGAACTGTTCCTTTGAGAACCTGGATGGGGACCCAAACAATTCAGCATTCAAAACACAACATATACTATTCTTTTTAGCAGGATTCCCAGAGCACAAAGTCCCCAGATCCACACTTCATGGATCAGCTCTTTGGTTCCAGATCACATATACAAATGACTGATAGTTATAATGGATGAGTCTATGTAATATGTTAATAGCTAAGAAGCCTGCTTAAGACTTTTATAATGACAACGGCTGTAATGAGGATATTAGAGTTGACCTTTGGGGGACTTTAAGCAATTAACCTTCTCACTTTGAGTAAATGCTAGAGAAATTACTAGTCCACCAGTGTAGGATCTTTCTGTATCTTCATTCATAACCACCGGTTTCTTCGGTTTCCCACAGTTCCTGGTGGCATTGCTCCCGAGTCTCTTACCTTCACGCCGCTGGAGGATATGATCTTCCTGAAGTGGGAGGAGCCAGTGGAACCCAACGGCCTTATCACGCAGTATGAGGTATGTGCTTTCTGCTCTTTACTGCGCTCATATCCATTTCTCTCACGGTGTCTGAAGCCTCAGAGATTCACTTTGGCGCATCAGCATTTTTACCAGGTGAAATATCGATGAACCACAATCCTTGAAAGACAAAACTTCCCACTGTGTGTTAAAATTGGACTGCCAGTTTAAATTATTTATGGACGTGCCGCTAACACATGATCCCCTGTATGCGTGTGCACACAGATCTGACTGACAGTGTGCTGTATTAGTAAGACCTTGGAATGTGAGTGTTTTCCATTCCTGTAAAATTCTGTCTTATTGGCCGGAAATTCTGAGGAGTTGTTGTTGTGGTTCTTTCTCAACTCAGTCAGTGACAGACACAAGTACGTATGAAGTCATGATTTGGACCTGGAACTCTGCGTGCTGCCAGAGACACAAGAGCCACCAAGGCCATCCCTGCCTCTAATTGGTCCCTTTTGCACCAGCCATCTGTTAGTAAATGACAGGAAGATGTCTCTATCTAAAGTTATAGATGTGTAGTCTCCTACACTTTTTGCCATTTTTGAATTCTGAGTTTGTTGCCATGACGTCATCATCGAACAGCGTCATGAACCTCATTGTGCCTGGGGTTAATTGCTTTGCTTGAGGACACATTGATAATTGCTCATGGCTCAGTTCTCAAGGGGATTGAATCAGCAACCCTCCAGCCCTGAGCCTATACCAACACACCACAATGTTTTATGAATGTGGCTGCTGTAGGAGCTTCTGGAACAGTTTTGGAATGATATCAAGAAGTCATTACTGAGGTAGTCACGTACAACCCATATAAGTATAGTTTTTTTGGCACAACGATTGTAATAATATGAAAATTTTATGAGATCATTTATTTTAATTAAAATTAAGTGTGCTCTGTATATACATGATCAAAATGCATACAATGTTAAAATGAAAGTTTACAGTTTTGATATTTAGATTTTATTTTACATGATAAATTATTATTTATTATATAATATTATTTTTTAAGTTGAATTTGGATCCATCCATCCTATTTATATGATTTACAAATTGTTTTGTTGCACTACATCGTGTTGTCAAACAAAAAACGTGACAATCAATTAAATATTTGGTTGTTTTTATTTGTCATGTAAAATTCATAGAAGAAAAGTTTTGAAATTGAAATATCAATTGAACAATTGAAATATCTAAATTTTATGAGATCAAACTTTTTGATTTATTTTTTATTAAAATTGAGTGTGATTTTTATATAAATGATCAAAATCAAACATACACGCACACACGCACGCAAAATGTAAAAATGAAATTAAAAAAGTTTACATGACCAAGTTGTTTTTTCTTATATTTATTATTATTTATTTATTTACATGTTAAATTAAATCATTTTAGTTAAATTTGAATTAGAATGGATCTGCTCATCCATCCATCAATCCCACAGACATTTTTGAGTAGTTTATTATTATTATTATTATTTTAAATATCTTGAATGAATTTTAACTAAGAAATGTCCTACCAACTTAGAATTTCTTTATATATGATTTACAAATTGTTCTATTGCACTGCTTCATGAAGTTAAACAAAAAAGTGACAATAATAAATTGCTTATTTTTATTTATATCTGGAATCTAAGAATATTTTTTTTTAAAGTGAAATTTTGTACACCAAACAAAAAAATTAATTTTTGTATAATCATACTCTTAAGATGAATGAATCAGAAATGCAGCAAATTGAAAGCTTATACCGTTGTCCCAAAAAGAATGATAGCTAACGGTCTAATAAAAGCCCTTAAACTGTTTCTTCATTCTTCCGTTCACCGCACACAGATTCGGCCTGCTCAATGGAAAGGTGGTGGGCCTCCCACAGCCAGCATCTGTCTCTCTGTTCCTCTGTTCCAGAACATTCTCACACTCTTTCTCTCTCTGGTCACACTGCCTGCCTCAGTGTCACCTTTCTCCTCACCCATGATTCAGGCTCTCAGTCAGTCACTAAAAAGTTGTGAGAACGGTGCTTCTGTCACGCTCCAAAACACACATCTCACCTCAAGAGGAAAAGTCGCTTTTGTTTGTGGATCCGTCAATCGGCTCTGCTATGGCCCGAATCGAGATCATCACATTTTTTGAATGCCACCTCTGTCCATCAGGCGCCTCCTCTCTTACCATTTGCACTTACTGAGTTATTTCTCGTTGATAAGTTGCGACTCTTTTTTTTCCCCAGGCCATAGCTAACAAAGTCACCCCAAGGATGTTTTCTAAAGGGGATTTAAAGGCTTGACCTATAAAGTGGAGGCAAGGACAGATTTTCAGGCTCAAGCAGCCTGATCTTCTCAGGCATACAGAGAGATGAAGAGGGAAAGAATAAGAGAGAGGCAGAGCCTGGAGAATTCACTGTCATTTCTCTCAGATTAGCACATTGTCCACTTTTCTCTGAGCACCGCTGAAGAAAGGCTCGCAGGGCACTGCGTTCCCCCTTAAACCTTCCCCCTCTGCTATCATCCATGCCTCATATCTCAAAAGAGGCCAGGTACTGGTGCAGCAAATGTCTTCTAAGTCCCAGAAGCACGCTGCACTATGAAAAAGAAGGAATTAGGCAGCTTACACTCTAATGCTCTGCATATTTGTGATCAGAAAGTTTGTGAGGCCCTTGCGCTCCAAGGTGAACATTGATTATAGTGTTGCAAGTACTGTACTGATAGTACAGTATAGTACTCATTACAGCCCAGCAAAGATTCTTACTATTAAAATTTGTGTGAATTTGAATAAAATTGGAATATCCTTCCATCCATCCATCCATCCACAGGGTTTCCGCGGGGCATTAAAAGTCATTAAATGGATTTTGCAAAAATTAAGGTCTTAAATGGCATTAGAAGTCATTAAAATGTATTCCTACAGGCATTTCATAGTCTGTACTTTACTCTTAAAATTGCTTTGTGCATCATACAAAAATTCTATAAAGATGATGTCGAGTAACTTAGGTTTCAGACTAAATTTGTCCAGATAGTGTTTTTACTCTTCCAATGAACACAGTTTAAAATGAAGCCATAGCTTTGAGCTTTGCATGGTGGCAGGGAACACAGACTGGAGCATCGTATGTGAGTGCTGTGATAATATGGTGCCATTACGATACTTTTTTGCTGTAAAGATGATAGTCTAACATGCCCACTAGCTTCCCGCAGATATTTTTGAGTAGGCTACCACGTATTGTTTGTACAATAAATGTTTGATTTCATATATGAATCATTTTCAGCCCACTCTGAATAATGATGTCAGGGTTAGCAAACTTTTATAAAGCATTGTTTGATCTGAGCTACCACACACACTGAGTCATCATGTGTTTGGTTCCAAAACAACAGTGATTTAATGAAAAATATGATTTATTTAAAAGGTTTTAATATGTGCAATTACAGATCAGCTACCAGAGCATTGAATCATCAGACCCGGGCATCAATGTTCCAGGCCCGAGGCGCACTGTATCCAAGCTGAGGAACGAGACTTACCATATGTTCTCCAACCTGCATCCTGGCACCACCTACCTGATCTCTGTTCGGGCGCGCACCGCCAAAGGCTTCGGCCAAACAGCTCTCACTGAGATCACCACCAACATCTCTGGTGAGGATTGCATATGGTTGTTTTTGGGGGATTGTACGTGTGGCTGTCGGCACATGCAAGTATGTGTGTAAAACAGGGCCCTTCCACTTCATATCCAACCCATTAGTTGGCCCATAGGGAGTGTGTTTAAGTGTTTTCTGACCATATTTGTACTACACAAATTTCCAAACATGTTTAGGCACACTTATTTCATTAAGTCTTATCCATTTAAATGTACTTTTGTGTGTGTTAATGTGTTACTTTAAATGAAAGTGCAACTGCTAAGGTCGAATAATTACACTGAAAAATGTTTCATCCCATTCAAATGTTCATCTTTATGATCTGGTCTCTGAAAGAAAGTATTTTAATATGTGTAAAGTGATTTTAGTTGGCATTCGTGAAGTGATTTCACTCACTTAGGCTACGGTAGATGAAAGAAAAAATCTTTATATGTTAAATGCATCACGGTTAGCACAGTTGTGACCTAATGGTTAGAATCGGACTTGTAATCCGAAGGTCGCGGGTTCGAGTTTTAGTACCGCAGCGAATGTAGGTGTGGGAGTGAATTAACAGTGCTTTCATTACCCACAACTGAGGTGCACTTGAGCAAGGCACCTAACCCCCAATCACTCCCCAGACGCCGCAGCAAAAATGGCTGCCCACTGCTCTGGTTCACTCACTCACTCATGTTAGTAAGAAGATAATAAACTGTAGTTAATTTTATTGTTTTTATTCTCCTTTCCTCCTCTGATGGATGGTTACTGACCTTTGCAATAAGCAATAAATAACTTCAGATTCAAAACAGGTGCTGTAATTTGATGTTTGAATGAAAAATCAGAGTTTTCATTTGAAATAATAAATGCACAGTTGTTTTAGTTTAGCATTACAGGAACAGAACACTTCTGCAATGATGCGAAATGTACGTGTGCGTGGATGTGAGTGTTTTCATGCATCCTCAGATGTACCAGATGAGATCTACACACTGTTGATTGAAATGCCTCAGATCTTTCAGGAGATGTCTGAGGTACAGAAATACATGGCAGCAGTTGAATAGACAGGAACAAAGTGAAACAAAAACAGGTTTCACAGAAAAGGAAAAATGCGAAACTCCAGAGTTTCCGGTTCATCATCCTGTGCTTCAGGTGCGCTATTGATCTCTGAAGCGTGTATGTGCGCGTATGCCCATATCGCCACTTAAGAGCCATTATGTATTCCCGTGTGGAACTGAGGAAGTGATAGCGAAACTGATTCACAGCAGATGCTCAGAACCCAACAGGCCCTTCAAGAACATTACACGTTTTCCCTCGCCTCAAAGAGAACTGACATCACTGTCATCCTCACCATTTGAAAACTAGCCGGCTTACAAAACAGCACCATATGCTGCTGTCAACCAGATGCAGCTGATGTTAAATCAGGATTCCTCAACCCTGGACTGATGCAAAGTGATGTACTGTATGTTCTGGTCGACGTATTCTCCAATGGTAACGATGAGAACTTCTGTTTTCTATTTGTTTTTTGGTTGTTTTTTTTTCCCAGCAGGGCTGTGGCATGTGTTGAACGAGAAACACAACATCCGATAAGAGGCTTTAGTGTGGGGATGGACATTAATATGCCAATATTTGGTTGTTTTGAGATTATTGTCATTGGCCCGATAACACTGTCTACTTGGCAGATTAACAGTCGAGGATGTATCAGTTTCAAAATCGGGCAAAAACATTGTCAATGGATAAATAAATTGATATTTTTTTGTTGTTGTTGCTACTGTTGTAGTGAATTCTGAGAGTTTTTTATTTTATCAATTTTGTGTGCATTGTTTTGTTCAGCAATATTATTTATTTATTAAGATGAGGATGATGTATGAAAGTCTGACACCACTTGGGATTCAGAAGAACATTTTGTAGGCATATTTAGCTTCATAATATGATCATTTTTCAAGGTTTTACACACATTGTGGAGTTCATGCAGATTGAGTGATGCTAAGAAATACTTTTTTTTTTTTTTTTCAAAAGATTTTCAACAGAACTCTAATTGTTTTGCTGATAATTTATTTAATTTGAAATGGAAATATACCTTACTGTATATTCTCTGCATTATTGGTATATTTTAATTCTTTTACAGCTCATTCCGTTGCAGGACTCTAGAAGTCAAATTGGGACTAGGTACAGAGACAGAAGAATTACATCCTTATTTCTGTGTATTTCAGTATGCACACTATACCTCAGAAGAAGGTGTTGCAGCATGGACACTTTGATGTTGTTATATCGATAGAAGCTGTTAGACTAGATGTACTATGGCTTCTGGGCAAAAGTGCATATTTGCCCAGCTGTATACTTATTTGTGTGTGCTGACATACTGTATTGAATATGCTTTTGGGCAGTCTCATATCTCTGTTGCATCATATGTATGTAGACCATATAATTATGTTTGTATGTGTGTGTGTCTAGAAGCACGCAAATTTGCCCGAGGCCTCACTTTTACTGAAGTCCACTCAAGTAGCTGCAGTTTTTCCATGCCCGCTTTTAATATCACAATCATTGATTTCTCGCAGATTGTTTGCCTTTGCTCATCAGCTGTAATTGACTTCTGATATTAAGGAAAAAGTTATTGCTCAACACGACCGTCTCATGGGAAGGATGCAGTCCAGGCTCAGATCCGTCTAAATGAGTTTCCCTTTATTTGTCCCACATGCACAGCTTTTAATTACACCCTGAGTTCAAGACACGCAGAGGGACAGGTTCGGAGAAGAAAGCGGAGTTCATAGGAAGTGTTGTGAATTAGGGCGGTCTCATTTCAGACAACAATATAGGCGTTGTTCGCGAAGTTTGTCTAATTAAAACGTTTAGCTGGATATGTTGGCTTTAAATAATTAGCTTAAACTTCACTTGCCTCACGTTAATCATGTACACAATGGATTTGGATCCTGAATTATTTCTTTTTGACTGCTGAGCTCCCATCACTCTGACTCTGAGTGTTTTAGAGAAGTTTTCTTCTGATGAGTGGGTTTAAAAAAAATTTGGAAGATATTCTTATATCATTCTGTCTCTCTTGTTTTCTGTCTCACTTTGAAGCACCGACATTCGATTATGGAGACATGCCGTCCCCTCTGAGTGAGACAGAAAGCACCATCACAGTCCTTCTGCGTCCAGCACAAGGTCGAGGAGCTCCGGTCAGGTGAGAGTGATATCATTTGCTTTAAATAAATATTCTGGCTTGAATACAAGTTAAACTCAACCTACAGAATTGTTGGCTGGCATAATGTTGATTACCACAGAAAATAATTTCTACTCATATCCCTTGTTTTCTTAAAAAAAAAAAAGAAAGAAAGAAAGAAAAGGGTTTTAGGTTACAGTTAGAAACTTACATTTGAAGGAAATGTAAGTAAATCTTTTTTAGAGAGAGATTTACAGTAAAAGCAGAAATGTGAAGCTTAAAATCTTTATAGGATCTTTTTACAGCTATTTCAGGCATTTTATATATATATATATATATATATATATATAGCATAATTTCTCGTTTTCGTTCATGTACTAAAATAACTAAAATTAAAACTGAAATAATAGAAATGAATAAACTAATAAAAATGACAAAACACAACAAAATACTGAACTAAAATTAAAATGAAAGCAGATAATATAACAATAAAAACTAATTCAATACATTAATAAAAAACTAAAATAGCATATCAACACTGGTATTTTAAAGTTTTGTATGTTGTATTTTAATGTTTTTATGGATTCTAATCTGTAACTGTTTATTTTTTATATAAAATGTGTATTTGTGGTAATCAACATTATGCCAAAATATTTCTTTAGCAATGTATAATATTATCATTAAAATATGCACAGCACGTATCAAGTGATCGTGGAGGAGGAAGCTGGTAGGAAAGTGAAGAGAGAACTGGGTGTTCAGGACTGCTTCCCTATTCCTACATCTCACGGTGAGGCTCAGGCCCGTGGAGCTCCACACTACTATACTGCCGAGCTGCCCCCGAGCAGCCTGCCTGAAGCCACGCCCTTTACTGTGGGGGACAACCACACCTATAACGGCTACTGGAACAGTCCTCTGGACCCCAGGAAGAACTACCTCATCTACTTCCAGGCCATGAGCAACTTCAGAGGCGTGAGTGTCAGAAACTTGTCTCGTTCCCATCCCTAGTTCTCAGTATATCTTAAATATGAATTTGAGTACTAGCAAGTGCCTTGTTCCACAAAAAGGGGCAGTTATTTGATTTCATATGATTACTGCTTGTTAAAAAATCAAATGGTATTTATAAATAGCATCACCATATAAACGTCATTGTGCAACTTGTACAGAGCTTTATTTATATTTTAATGGCATTTTGACAATCAAATGTAATGAAAAAATATACATAAATGAATCTTTTTTTTTAATCTAACAACATAATTAATATAGTGACCACTAATGGTGCATTCCATTTGTCCTCTGAAGTGGGAAAGTCCTACTCCCCAGTAGGAACTTTTAATTTGAACTTGGAACGCCGCCTCTAGTTGGAGTTGCTTTTGGGAATCTGCAACCCTGACTTCAGAATCCAAGATGGCTGTACATCTACTGTAGTAAAACATTAGTAATATATTACTTAATTGCACTTCTGTGTCTCAAATTTAGTGATGCACACAGTAATAGTCAACTTCTATTTGTAGACATGACACTTCAGCATTATCTGTGCAAAATACCGCTTTTTTATGTGTCTGTATTCCGAAAGAGCAAGCACAACAAATGTTTGCCTGGACACATCTGTCTTCGTTTTCTGACCTGTGTGCTGGAACGCGGTCAACTCAAGTGTGTCGTCATTCCCAGCTATGCCATCCCTCCTCCGAGGTAAATGGAACGCAGCATAATTCTAAGAGCATTTCAGTGGAAATCATGGGACAGCCCTACAAATGTCCTACTCTCTGGGCACTGCCCTAACTATTAAACTAGGGAGCAATTGAGACACACACTGTTGGTTTTCTGCGTCTTGAACATGAATGTAATTTTTTTTAAATGGAAATTTGACTGATTTTATACCCTGATCTCAAATGTTATTTTTACACACTCCTACAGATTGTTTGCCGTATGCACAGCGGGAGATAATGTGCAAAACAGGGACTTAGAATAAATAGTGAGAAGCACCTGCAGCTAGTAAATCTGCAATTAGCTGGATGTACAAAAACATTATATCATTGCTCGTTCTTACGGGATGTTGTTTTTCCTCCCCTCTCCTACTGTTCAAACCCATGAGATAGCGTGTGTCTCAGTCCCAGTATGAAATTAATAGAGTATCAGCATACACCAAGCTTTGGGTGTCTAGGCCTTATTCAAATGGGAAAAACAGCCCCTGTGCTCCCAACCATACCTAGATAAGAGGATAAACAACAAGGAATACCGTCTTGCTGGCATAAACCATTTCACAGGGATAATTGGTCACAGGTGCAGCTGATCAGAAATAGATCAGCTGGCAGTTTATGTTGTTAGAAATGGCTGGGGCTGAGAGACAGAATGAGCTCGACAGAGCAAGCAAGACAGACTCTGGAAAACAGCCGGGTATATGGGAATCTCTGGCTGCTCAAAAATTGATCTGGAAAGGTGCCAAATAAGTTTCTAAATAGCAAAAAAGCTTTTTCAGAAGCAAAATAAAGATCTTGCTTAATAAAGCATTTGATTAAACTGGAGTAGTACTTTTCCAATGGACTGAAATACAGTTTGTTGTGGATGGCAGCATTCCGTAAAGACCGATGACCCACTGGGAGATGATAATGTTTGGTGCTACTGTTAAAATACAGTGCCATGCAAAAGTATCAACCCCCCCATATTTTGTCATGTTGCAGCCTTATGCTGAAGGGTATGAATACTTTTGCAATGCACGGTACTTCTAGTCCTGATTCTCTTCGGTTTCAATCTAATTAATTATATTCTGGCACAAATAAACAACATTTAATTAATTTTGAACCATTAAGGGCCAGATTTACTAAGCAAGGCAAATTAGCATGAGAGAGCAATCCCATAAAAACGTTGTTGGGAGTGGAAAGTTTTGCGCATGATCTACTGACGACATGCAAATTAAAGAACACAGATGCAGCCGAATCATTTCCATGATGGCTAGCGCAATCTACCAACAGCAGTGCAAATTAGCATCTGGTTAAGACATGCTTTCTTTTGGCGGTAAATAAAGGCGCTAATACCAGTAAATCGACTAGCACAAACCTTAGTAAATCACCTTACATGATTCATTTAAATACTCTCCTCCCATACATTTTTACAAATGCATATGCAATAATGTTAGCTGCAAAAATAACAGTCAACGCATTTTTAGCGCTGTTTTTTTAACTGCGTGTCTTTAGGAAATCCTGAGAGTTTGCGCTGGCACAATCTGTTAGTAAATCTGGCCTTAAGCTTTTAATAAGCAACTAATAAAACTAGAATATAACTGCAGTATAGCAAATCTTTCACTGTTACTGTACAGGAAGTCTGAATCATTGTTTTGGATCGAAGAATAAATTGGTGAATCATTGTTTTGTTTTGTTTTGAGTTGAGTTCAATTCACTAAAGTGAATCAGAAAAATATTTGAAGTCAGTAGTGTCATTATTTTCAGTTGGTTTTCCTCAATACTGCTGCATGGATGATGAATAAAGCAGTAACTGTGCACAAGCCAGCCACCATCTTGAGCATGGCAGGAAATTTCTCAGATTTTTGCCTTATGGTTTCATGGTTGTTAGTTACCTGCCGTACTCAATTATGCACTATTAAACCTCAGAGCATTTCAAGGTTGTGGGAGTAAAAAGATTTTTTAATGGTCCATTTAGATTTGACACCAGCTAGCAAACCTCATGCTCAAAAAGATGTGGCTGACATTTAGAAGAAGGTTATCACATTGGCTCAGCACCTGGAGGAATGGATGAGCCAGCTTGGCTCATTCCACTCTTCTGAACAGCAATTCAGAGACACAAAACTTGGACGGACTTTACCTACGCTATTTACACAGTTGGGGTTTTTTTGGCGGCCTTGAAGAAAAATGCCTCTAGATGACCTATAGTACAGACACAAACTCCCTCTATGCCGAACCCCTCAGGACTTCTCAAGCTTTACAGGCTGAAATGCACCTGTCAGCCAAGCCATTGTGACTCCACTTCCCCTTTGGTTTCTCCCTACTTCAAACCATACGTCTTGGAAACTGATCGCACGGTTCATTCTCCTTTGGGCTCTGCTGATTTACTTGACCGACCTTTAGCTAAATATTCATTTTTATTCAGCTCTATTTTACGCTGCGATAACTGCCGTAAAGGCTGACAGTCAAAGCTAAACGGAACGTAGCTCAGGGGACTTAGCTAGCATTTAGCACTCCCCTGTTACCAATTTAAACAGTTCTGGGGTTTTTTATCCTGAATGCGTATAAACAATGCTAATATACTTCGCTTTGTCTCTTGGCCAACTTTATGGCTGTAAGTGGTTTTCAAAGCTTTTGGCAGCAGCACAAGAAAGAAAGTCCTCTGCTGCATTATTGGCCATAATTCTGACAATTAGCCATTAGAGAGCTGTGAATACTGTCAGGGCTTCATGTAATTGCTTTTAGTGATAAATATATATAAAGATGGTCTTAACAGATCTTTGATTCTCAGCTGTTTGCAAAGGGCTGTTTTTCTTCCTTTTTCTTCTCTGCTCGCTGTTTGCTTTTTTCAGTCCTCCGCTTCCTTAACAGTCCTTAGAGGCAAAACAAAAAAGATTGTAACTACCAAACGCTCTCTTTCACTCATAGACAGAAAAAAGTTTTTTCTTTTTTCCTTTTTTATGGTACTAAACCCTATAGGACTGACCAGACACGGTCAATGAGACTTTTTCTCTCTAATTGGCATCTTTTGCTCTCTGTTTTACTAGGATGAATGGCATGAACTGATGCTGATGTTTCGCACTGAAATACTGTTCATATTTATAATTTAGAAGTTTTTCTAGTTTTATAGTATGTATTACTGCTGTCAATCAATTAAACAAAAAATCAATATTTTTCTGTAATTAATCCAGATTAATCCCACCTACAGTAACATTAAAGTTTTAATATATTTTTCATACTATTACTTTTTTTTCTCCATTTTAGCCATTAATCATAGCCATTTAACATTACAGGCATTTAATAGGCTTTAAACTTTTAATTTTAAGTGAACTTAAAACAATCTTCACACAAACCCATTGTAATGCTGTTAGTGTCACATTTAGCTGTGCCTTTAATATATTAGGGCTCAATGCTAAGGGTTTTTGTACTGGCCCAGTTGTGCCGGTTCAGATTTTTACCTGCCCTGCTAAAACACACAAAAATCTATTGTTTTCGTTGTTTTAACACTTGTAACCTTGTCAACAGTTCTTTGAGGTTTTCAGGTTGGTCTAACTGGTAAATATACAGAAATGGAATTATTTCTGTATCTGTGCAGATAAAGAACACCTCACAGTCTTCACTGAATATATTATAAATTGAATATAGATTAATCCTCATCCACCTTTTTTTTTTTTTTTTTTTTTCAGAGCGGCCACAGCCATTTGTAATTTTAATGTGTCTGGTGTCATTCACTTCCAGTTATTTTTAGCTGTACAAAACAGCTTCTTATGCTGCTTTATATTGCAAACTGCTATTTCTTTCCATATTATTTTAATGCATTGTCTTAATTATAAACACACTGGTTTGTAGAGCAAACAGTTTTACACTTTACTACACTTTGATATTCTTCTCATTATTTCCCTATAGCGGCTAATAAATCGGAAGTCTTGCAAATTCACAGAAAATTCTTACTGTCACGTTGAAAAATAAGACCACAAAAGTGATTGAGTCAAGAGCAGTGAGTGATTTTCTTTGATTAACATTAATGACACAGACAGCAGCAGGTTTATTAGGCTGCTGTCACTTTAAGACCCGACACGGATCTGACACGCATCTTTTTTTCTCACAACTCTTTACGTGTATTTAACACACTTTAACTCATTTAAGACTGTGTTTATGAGGATACTGGACAAAACTGGAATTTGGACAATTTTGTGTGTTTTTGTTTGTTCAAGTGCGAAAGAGAACTCACTGCGGCTCGCGTGAATTAACATATTAATTTTGACACCCAGAATTGTTATATTACATTATTCATTTAAAATGCCTTAAATAGGTCCTATGACTAAATGACTAAAATATGGTCCTATTTCACCCCAAAATAGAAAAAAATTCTTTAAGTAATGTAAAGATTATTTATCATTTTATAATACATATTTTATCGGTACTACATTATATTATTTATTTATATTACATATTGTGTATGTTGTGTATAGCACACAAGTATTACACTAGTGATTATAGGTCTTTATGGAAATATACTGTATGCTCAATATTATTTTTTAAGACAATTGATCGTTCATTTTACAATTTATATATCTACAACTTTATATATTTACAACTATATATCTTTTTTCCTATTGCATAGCAGATTTTTTCCACCTTTTTTCCCTCTTTTTCTCGCATACCTCTTCTACTTCCTGAACCAAGTAGGAGCTTTCTAATAAGTTCCTTCCCCATGCCTCCCTGGGCCTGTTATATTTATAGTGCTCATAATTCATTTACTTAGCTTGAGTTTGCTGACAGATCCCCTTTTGCAGTGCCTGCCATGACCGTTCCCACAAATTTGATTAAATAGAGCAGGGAAGCTTAAAGCTTTGTGTCTGCGTCTGTCTGATCAAAGCCCACTGGCTGTCTCTCGCCTGTCATTTGGGGTCAGTCTTTTCTCACACGCATGGTGAGCTATGAGTTCTTATGGTGCGACATCTAGGACCGACTCCGTGCGTGGAGACAACAGGCAGTGTTTGCTTTATCCCTGTGATATGCTCTCATGGGAGAGTGTGTATTGGGAACCATGGCACACTTGCATCCCAATGATGGCTGCTGGAGCAGATAAAGATGGGTTTCTCGTAAAGCCTGGATTGGCCTACATGACATTTTTAAGTGTGTGTATGTTTTGGGGGGGGCTAAAATATCCATGCTTGACCCTCTTCCTTCTTTTGAAACATCAGTGCAAGTCCATCTCTACCTTTTTTCCTCTTCCTACCTCCCTCCCTTTCCCTTTTGTATGTTTTCCGAGATGATGTAGGGTTATGATGGGCTTTAGGAGCCAAGGCAGTTAGGTTTTCAATTAAAAAAAGCAATTCAGCCGCAGTTTAAGCAGAGGCCTCTCACTCCTTTTCCGGATGGGAAGATTTGCATAATTGTTCCATAATGCCCGAATTAGCATCTGTAAATCTTAATTTGATAATGCATCTTCTTGTCGAGGTGGCAGGCCGGAATTGGATTATGGGCTTGGATCTCATTAGCGCTATTTGACAAAGGTCGTTTTCATAACACCAGTATGTCATCAACTGCGATTTCGAACAAATTAATTCCTTTTCATAATTCTCTCCTGGCTGGAAGTCATCCCCCCTGCCTCTTTTGTCCTCTGCTGCCATTTTCTGTACATTAAAAGCTTATATCTTATCGCAACACTCTAAAAATACGCACACAAGTAGGGTGAGTGAGGTGCAGTGCTGGTTTTGAATGTATTTATACTCTTTTACTGGCATTCATGCTGTTGTTGAATCAGCAAAAGTCAGTGCGAGCCCATTTGACATCTCATCAGGTATCGTGCACTCTTATTTCTGCCGTTTGACTGTTTCCCACAGCGTGACACTGCATCTCTGTTCTCTTTTCTCACAGGAAACGAGGATGAACTGCATCCGCATCGCCCGTAAAGGTGAGTTATTCAATGCTGATGCTACAGAACTTTTTTTTTGGAGAAGTGCTATGCAGTTTTATGCTGTTTTTTGTCTTTTTTTAGTGACAGTGTGAGGTGAATTGACCACCTGAATGCAAGGTCGAAATCAATGTACTGAAAATGAACATGAATTTAGAAAATGTATGGGCTATGAATATTGTTACCAGCTATGAAACTATATTTTGTATTATTATGAAATGTTTTTGTAATTATGGGATTCTATTCATATTTGATTCTAAGGGAGAAGGGTAGAAAATGGCCATGAAATCGATTACAAATGTTTTTGTCACATTAGTGGGAAAAAATGATAATACCCATTTAAAAAATTAAGATAATGTAGAGTTTGTAAACAACTTAAATTATGATGGAGTGGCCACAAATAGTAAAACATAAATTGTAGTGGATTGGATATATGTTGTTATTCTGACTGCATAAGTGGAGTTTTTTCAGCTTATATTTGCTGTTCACTTATTCACAATGTTACATGCCCGAGGGTCACCGCTTTTCTAAGATGTCATCAGCATTCTACTTCCAGATCCCACTGGAACTAACAGTTTGCTTCAGGCGGATGGTGCACCAATGTCGTTTTTAGCATCAGAGACATCAAAAAGAGTGGAGATTGAACACTTGAATGGGAGAAATTGTTACGCTAAATATGGCAACTGAAGCCCTGCTTTAGAGTTAAACAAGTCAGTTGCCTTATTGATAGAGCCACTGCATCAGCTGTTGGAAGTCCTGTTATAATCCAACAGCAGCGATTGGCACCTGATAGTTTACTCATTAGAATGTGTATGCACATTAGCAGGACTAGCCTGAAAAAATAATATTTTTATTTAATGATTTGAACTGAGTTCATGAAGTCATTGTTGTATGTTATTAGAACTTCACAAGCAGATTTGAGCCAACTTCTCACTGCAGAATACAGTTGTCAGTGCTGTATTTGAGTGCTTAACAGATTTTTACATTTACATTTTTCATCATTTAGCAGACGCTTTTATCCAAAGCGACTTACAAGGGGAGCAATTAGGGGTTAGGTGTCTTGCTCAAGGACACCTTAGTCATGGTATCGAAGGTGGAGAGAGTGCTGTTTATTCACAATCCCACTATTCACTTTCAATTCCTACCGGCGTGGGAATCGAACCAGCAACCTTCAGATTACAAGCCCAACTCCCTCACCACTAGGCCACGACTACTGCGACTAATAGGGTCACACTAAGATAGTCATACACTAAGAAATGTCTATAAAAAAGGTGTTAAAATGAAGGCATTTTCCGTGTTGATATATTTGCACGTGTTTTTAAATTACACATTGCATTGTGTTGTATTTTGGGCTTAAAGGCATATTTGTAAACTTAACGGATAATGTCCTGTACACTCTAAGAACAATCCGTAGAAAACAGAAAAGTACAGAACATTATCCTCAATGCAATGTGTAATTCAAAATACAGGTAAAACACTTAAAAAACAATATGGATTTCTCCATTCAGGCATTGACTGAGTGATCTAACTTGGCCTATAGCGACTCTGCTGGGTGTTGGTACCAAAGTGGTTTCCCTCTTCTAGCTCAGTAGCCAAGCTCTATGATCATTGCTCAAACCTCTCAGAGCTGTACCACTGAGAATATTCTCCATATAGGTTCACTAGCTAATCTTACATGTGCACTTTTTCCCCAAACGCTCAGATTTCCAACCTGGGTTGCCAGTGTCTGTGAATTCCCTAAAAGGCAAAGCATAGTGTACAGCTTTGGGAATGCGTATTGTTTTACAGTGAAGTTTTGTGTCTAGACACACACAGATTTTTCTTTTATACACCCCTCCGCCCCCTTTCTGTTCTGGAGTCAAGGGCACTAACGGAGAACAGGTCACTCTTTCATCATGTTTGTTTTGGTTGCTTGCGGTAGGGGAGTGGACTGTATCAAAGCAGATTTGTCTGGGGTGGGTAGTCTCGGCGAAGATACGCCGCAGCACGCAGGCAGAGAGAGATCAGTTTTCGGGTCCCTGTCCGGTCAGGAAAAAGACCTTTACATCAAACGCGACTGATGGAGTCACCTGTGCCTGTCAATACACGCTACCACCTGTCAGGCCCCTCAGAGGAAGATGAAAAGGTTCAGGAGGCATAAATTCCTGTCAAGGCAACAAAAAAGAACTGCACTCCCCTCTATCGAACGGCATCCGGGCTCAGTATAGGCAGGACAGTATTGTAGTCTTAGGCGTTTGCCGCTGGTGAGCATAGCCTCCCTGTTAAATCGACCTGGCTCTCTTTTTGAGACTGAGTAATGAGGGTGACGACTAGCCTTCTGAGCATGAAGCCAAGAGGAGGAAGTGGACGTTTTAAGCCAGTTTTGTCATCCCATCTGCTTAGTGGGCACAGACAGACACACATTTGGGATGTAGGCTAACACACCCAACATATTGATGAACAGAATAGAGCTCTCTTGACTTCCTCAACAGGAAAAACCGATTAAACAAATTAATGGAGTGCTAACAAACTGAGGGACAAGAAAATGTTTCACTGCATTTTATTCATTTATTAGGATCTCTCATAAAGGGTCTAGACAAGAAGGAATCCATAATTGGGGTTGTTGATTTTGATCGACCACATACATTTCCCATGAATCAACAGTCAAGGTCTAGAAGAAAACTGACAGACGCCCTGATGTGCTCAAAATGCAACCGAATTGCATAGTCTTACAAATCTAAGCTGCCAAGACTCCCATTTCCTTGCACAGGTGACAGTTTAATTAACAGTCCCTTGGCAATCTTCACAGAACAATAGACTTTCATTGTAACTCCAAGTGCTAATTTCCACTTTTGGTGCGCTCAGCAGGTGCTCACATTAATCTTGAAACAAATTTCATGCCTGTGTTGGGCTTAATTGATATTCTGAAAGGAAACTCAGCATGGCGATAAAAATCTGATCAGGTTTGCATCAAACTTTAATGGATGTTTTCCCATCTATATTTCATGCGATGAATACATTTAATACCTAATTAAGAACTCATGATTTAGCTGTTATTGTGAAGATTATGCACGTTTTTATCTTTTCTTATGTTTGGAGTATTGTACTTGCATGTTATGGTAGATTTATTATGTTGACACAGTATACAATGTCATTGTTTTCTGTACTGAGGTTTATGCTTGTGAAAAAATGAAAGATTAATATAATGTGATTTTGCTTCTTAGTATGCGAAGATATTTTTGCTTGACACAAGACAAAAGATATAAATGAAAAAAATTGCTGCGCTCACGTTTATCAGCTCTGAGCAATAACAGACAACCCAGCGCGAGCTCAGAGAGTGCCGATCTCGATCACGTGACTCTCTTTACTACACAGCACACGCCGCTGAGAGATCCAGTGTGAAAGCGTTTGAATTTGCCGCAAAATTAATAACATCGCTGCGAGACCTAGAGAGAAGCATTCAAATTCAGCACAGAATTCTGTGCTTTAAACCACAGATATCAGATCAAATAGTGCTGAAAACCTGAGAAACTCTGTTCCAAGAACAAGTTAAGGCTCCCAGAACACAAATCACTGTGGATTTAATGTAGTAGTCTTAATGAAACTATGATATTGTGGCAGAAATACTGGAATGTTTTTACATTAATTTCAGGGTTCATTTCAACCTTTGAGAGTGAAATTCAAGGACCTTTTGAAGTTTTTTCCAGCACTTAAAAGCTCTAAATATTATCCAATTTTAATGTTATTTTTAATGTGGTGATGTGTAAAACTAAAAGTTTAAATATAAAGGAAAATCAACACTTTTAGGCAAACAAAACTTTAAAAAAAAGGAGGGAAAAAGACATGAAATTGCAACTAGATGGCGGGAGAGGAGCACCAACTGACTCCCTAATATATGGAAAAGTAGGAAGTCTCATGAAAAACAAAAACTTCTTCAAATTGTGACTAGTAGAATATTTACGTAACTGCACTTATTAATAGTAATATGACTAAATTGCTTTTATGATTTAAAAAAAAAAAAATAGCGCCACCTTCTGTAGAACTTTGTCACGCCAGTGCCACTGCTCTTAAATGTTAGTCTGGAGCCCTGTGACATCTGAGGTATTATGTATTTTTTAATATTATTATCAGTCTGATACAGACACACACTTTATTGGTGCCTTAGATGCAAATCTGTGCCTGTCTGTGAAGATCAGCACCAAAGTGCTGTAGTCTATAAAAAGGAGATGGTTTCTTCTAAGATAATTCATGGCTGGGCTCTTTTCAAAAGGTTCCTGTGGGAGTCTGACTTTTCAATTCTAGAGTAATGTGGGGTCTCCATGGGGGGTTTGTGAAAGTATAGACTCTGTTGTCTTCAGATATATAAAGTCTGTCACATAGAAAGTTGCTTTGGATTGAAGTGTAGGAATTGCCTAGAATTATGCTACTTTAGATAAACTTCTCTCCCTCCAAGTACAATTTCCGGCATCTCTTATGTAGTTACAAACCTGTATGACTTCCAAAAAGGAATGTTTAGCGGAAGTATTCTGGTCAATTTCTTCCAAAGACTGTGGCTCTTAAGATTCAAAAAGTCAGAAGAACCATAAAGTTATCTCAGAAGTAGTCCATACAACTATGAGCCATAGTCCAAGTGTTCTGAAGTGATATAATAGCATTATGGGAGGAACAGACTGAAATTTAAGTTGTTATTCACTGAAAACTTTTTGAGTTGAATCTTTTCAGTAAATGATTCATTGTAATTAAAACCACCAGCACAATCTTTAGAATTTCTCCAAATGAATAATGAAACGCCCGCAGGTTTGCAACCACATGAGGTTGTATGTAATGACATATTTTTTATGACTCAATCCAATGCCATTCTGTAACTTCAGTCAACGGGGGGGAAAAAAGGCAAAAACTAAAGCTCCACAGTTTTCATGAGCATTTCTTCACCACTCTGAGTAAGCTGTTGATGGGGAAAGATGGGGAAGTTTTGAAACTGCCTTTGGCAGTTGAGGGAGCAGAAAGCACCATGGCAAATTCTTTTTCTTGCTTCCCCACATCCCTCCACATGGTTATGACTTATTTTTAGCCTTGGCCTTGCATGGAGCCCTAAAGCAGACCTTTTTCCTCAGGCATTAGCTCACTCTCTTTTTCATAGAGCCCTGTAGCTTTCAGGCCACTGAGATCTTAAGGAAGCACTAACACTAGGCAAAGTAAGAAGATCTCTAGTCCCTGTTCAACAAGACGTAGGACTCCTACTGTGATATGACTAAGGAGACATGACCCCATTGGCAAGTATCCGGTCATTAGTTTAAATAGTTACTTGGTGGTTTCTTGGAGCCAGCGGTGTGGTTGGAAATTACTCACTTTCTTGTTATTTTCAGAGGAAGGGGAGGTTGGATTATGTCACAGGTTGTTTTCCTGTGAGTTTATCTACCTCTTTTTTTTTTTTTTTTCTTGCCGTTAGTCGTAAATTGATGTGGCAACAGACCTGCTTGTCTCTGCCAATTAAATGAATAGTGTAACAGCTGAAAGTCTGCATCGAGGAAAATGTCTGGTTGATGAGATATTTCATGGACCACTTGATTATAAATTATACTTTTGCATCTTTGTGTCTCACATAATTCCTTCTACAGTTGCCATATGACACGAAGACATTTTTTATTCCATAGATGAGAATAGACAGACAGAAAAAGATCATTCTTAAGAAAACATTTTAAAGCAGTGGTATGTAATTTCAACATTGTACTATATTTCTGTTAGCCAATGAAGTAGCTTTTTGGTCCAAGGAAAATTAGGAAGTATAAATTTGAATTCTGTCATATATCATTTATCATAATCTAATGATTTATATTGATTCGGATGTGGCACACAACCTCATTTGGAAAAGCCTACTGTCTTGAACTTAGATTTGATGTTTTTGTGAAGACAGCAGGACGTACAAAATTCCACACATTCTCATCATCACAGAAAAATCCACAAAAACATGCAAAACTTTGCCGTACAAGCATGAGTGTGTGAAAACGGTATAAATTGCCCAGCTGCTGTGTGTCCAGGTCAGGGCAATTTGCCTCGGGCTCCGCTACATATGCACACTTTCTCTTTGCTCTCTCTCTTGGATCACACAGTCTCATTCTCTGGTGTGACAGAGAGTCATGCTTTCCCCAGGAGCCTCAGATTGTGAAATGACCCTTGCCCACATGCTGTCAATGGAGACAGGTGCCTGGGATAAATAGCTGACCGGGTGCAGTTGGCACTCGCGCCACAGAAGAGGCGTGCAATCTGCGTGGGACAGTAGAGAAACCTCTCTTGATGAGAGATTGAAGGAGCCCCCTCAGAATTTCCAGAGATATTTCATTTCTTTCACCATGGCTGATGACTCCATTTTGGGGTTTGACTCGGGCCTAGATTGTAGAGGCTGTTTACTCAGATTGTCAATTGTGCATTGCCTCGTTCACTCTTTCAGTCAGTGGATGGCCATATTGTCTCTTATTTTCTGTTTTTCACTTTAATTGTCTGCTTAAACCTGCAAAAGAATCCAGCTTTTCTGTTTTAAATGGTTTCTAACTTGTCATTACCTGGTACAAGTTGGTTTACGACCTTGATCAGCTGTACTCATGTCCACGCATTTGATCGACACATCCAATCTTCACCCCATCACACTGTCTTGTTAGAGGTAGTTGACCACTTTTTAGCCCTGTTAGCGCTTAAGTCTCATTAAGAATGATAACTATAAAGATAACGACAACTATACTAGCATCCAACCAATGAATGATAGCATTCTGTTTTTTAGAAGAGTGCACTGCCGTTCTGCCACTTTAAATTTTAAAGTTAGGTGGATTCTGATTGGCTGCTAATGTTTAGATCTTTCACCAGCTGTAAAAATTACTCTGAAAGGGATTCCAATTATATCGTTCCTCTCTATCGTTTTAGTTATAAACTTCCCAATTAATATTAAAGTATTATTAAAACTTTATAGATGTATTATTATTGTTATTGTCCTTAGTGTGAATGGGCCTTTAGTGTTGATATCATTATACATGTTCCTTAGCTTGGTGACCAGTGTCTTAATATAGTATAAACTGTTATTTTCCTTCAGGCCTCATTTGAATCTCTTTCCTCTTCTCAGTACTTTGAATTTGTGTGTTTTTGATTTCTTTGCTGGTTAATATGTTAATTCATGCTGATTTATATGTTTATAAGTAATTGCTGGTGTCCTCCAAAGTTATGTATGTGTGTGTTTGTGTTCTTTAGCCGCCTGTAAAGACCATCAGCGCGCTCTTGAGGTCACTCAGCGCTCAGAGGAGATGGGGCTCATCTTAGGAGTGTGTGCGGGTGGGCTGGTGGTCCTGATACTGCTACTGGGGGCCATTATCATAATCATTAAAAAGGGGTGAGTTCCACACTGGTCAGGTTGAAGATGTGAGAGCCAAAGCATGCTGTAATGCAAAAAGTCACAATTTCACATGCAATTTCATTGTCATTGCATTAAGTTTCATATTGAAAAAAAAAAGGGAAAAAAAGTATCGTTCAAAAGTTTGGGGTCAGATGATGCATTAAATTAATCATAAGTGACAGTAAATATCATTATTGGGTTCCAAAAAAAATACATGCTGTTCTTTTGAACTTTCTATTCATCAGAAAATCCTGAAAAGTCAGTTTTAATAATTTTTGTAAACTGTAATAATATTTCACAATATTACTGTATTTTTTGGTCAAATAAATGCAGCCTTGATAAGCATCAAAACATTAAGTCTTTCCAACCCCAAACTTTTGAATGGTAGTTTATGCATTTTCGTATTTTAATTTTGTTTTTAATATTTTTAAATGGTCTTTCAATTAAAAATATGCATTCTGTTTATATTATATTTTATTTGTATGACGTGACAAAAGTTTAGGAGCCACTGAATGTGTTGCAAGACTACTATTCAAATTTTCCTAGACCTTTATGTTATAGATGCTGACAGTTATAAGCCTGTGGGTCATTTTCAAATATTTCTTGTGAAGGTGCTATTTAAATGAGATTTAATCTGTTCCTGAGAGACCAGGCTATTGTGCCTTCAGCTATGACAAACTTAAACCTACTCATTGCCGTTTATGACTTTGATTATTCGGCTCAGTCAAAGGGCACCCAGGTGTTCTCCCCTGCATTCTCATGTGCATCGGTGGAGAGATTGCCAAGGGTTTTCATCTTCTGAGATTATCTGAGTGTGAAATATTTAATTAAAGAGAAATGCAATTCAATTACTCACTTAATTAGGCCCTGCCCGCTGCCGCCCTGAACCAGAAATGAGCCAGTAATTGGGATGGAAAAAGTGTGCTTTCAGAGATAATTAGCCCACGGTTCTCAAAAGGTCATCAGATCCAAGATCCAGTGGCAAATGAGAGACGGGCCTCTCGTGCCTCAAACAGCACCAATCACTGAAGTTGAATCTACGCAATGGTCATCTCATAGATTCATCTTCAGGATGAAGAATTTCATGAATGAATTTCTCACATGCATGAATAGTGATTGCCACTATTTTAGACTTTTGTCTGTTTTGTCAGTTTTAGGTTTATTGCTGTTTAGGCATGCATGATAAGCTGATCATTATTTACATGTTATGTCCCATTTATTTATTTAAGAAAAATTATTAAATTTACACTATATAATATTTTGTTTAAAGAAATAGTTCTAAATCTCTAAAATTGCTATACCAATGAGTAATAATAATAATAATAGCAAAGTTTAATTGTTTTTGATGATGTTTTTGTTATTACTAATTAGAAAATGATTAAATTAAATATACTTTATGATTTTGGAATAGATTTTTAATTTTTTTAAAGAAGTTTCTTATGCTCACCAAGGCTACATTTATTTGAATTAAAAAAACATTAAACGGTAATGTTATGAAATATTATTACACTTTAAAATAACTATTTTCTATTTTAATATATTTTAAAATGTAATTTATTCCTGTGATGGAAAAGCTGAATTATAGAATATATTCAAACCAGTTATTTTCAGTTAATGTTTCATTGTTTTTACTGTATTTTTGATCAAATAAATGCAGTCTCGGTTGGCATAAAATAATTCTTTCAAAAACATTAACAAAATCTTAATTATTCCAAACTTGTGACCAGTAGTTGTAGGTCTACTAAGCTGGAGGGGACCCATTTTTTAACCAGCTGCCAGAAACAAACCAGCTTGACCACCTTTGGCTAGTTTAATCTGGTATTTCTGTCTCAAATATTATGGCTAATTTGTTCACATTTGAGCATTTTATTTATCTTTAACATGACCAATTATCAGAACACACCTCCTCAGCCTTTCTTTTTCATTTTCTGACTACTGGGGAAAAAAAAAACGTTTATATAAGCTAAACGTTTGAGTGCAGCAAACCCTCAGCACAGCTATTTAGCCGGAGATAAAGTGTCACAATAACGGGCCTACTTCAGTTAGCGATGGGAGTCCTTCCTGCTGAAATGGAAAGAGAGATATTGGGCCTTTGTGTAAAACAGAACGTTTTAAGCCATTTAATCCAAATGCACTCCAAAATGGAGTTGAAGAATGTTTGTAATACGAATGCAGATGGAAGTGTTCTCCAAGCGTTTCATTGGACAATTTAGCGAATATTGGGTTAGATTGTGCCGCCGAACCTCGGTGAAGTCACCACTGCGGAGAGCGAATATAAAAGTCCATCTCAGCGGGCCACTTTGTTAAACTCGTTAAAAGCAACAAGACGACATATTTGATTAGGCCGCCATTTCCCGCTCTGGCTGAGGTTTTGTGCATATCTGCATGCGTCCCATTACTCGCGTGGCAAATGCAAGCCGCTGACGGCTTGCCATTTTTCACTCTAATCAGAGCTCTGCCAGTGCTTGCATCTCATGTCCCTTCTTCTTCTTGTTCTCTTTTTCCCCTTTCTTCTCTTCCTCTATGTTTTTCCCTCTCTCTCCAGAAGGGATTACTACTCATACTCTTATTATCCGTAAGTGGCTTCTTTTCCATTGCACATCATCATTTCTCATGGCTTTTTTGTGCGCTTTTTAGAGAGGGGGCGGCAGCGGAGTGATGATCTTCTCTTTCTCTCTCTCACCAACTCCCCTAACTCGCCTCATCTCTCTCGTTTCCTTCACGTTCCATTTCTCTATCCCCCTCCCCCCCTCATCTCTCTTCGCCCTCTTCTCTCTGTCTTCTCAGTAGGAAGCCGGTGAACATGAATAAGACCCCCATTACGTACAGGCAGGAGAAGAGTAATATGATGGGCTCCATGGAGCGCAGTTTCACTGATCAGAGCACTCTGCAGGAGGACGAGAGGATGGCCTTGTCATTTATGGACACCCATACGTGCAGCACTCGCAGTAAGACGTGACCCGACACAAGCGCACATACCTCAACTTAAACTGAGGGTTTGTTCACCCAAAAATGAACATTTCGTCATCAGTTATGCACTCTCATGTCATTCCAAACCTATTACAGTTTCGTTCGTCTTCGAAACATAAATGAAAATATTTTTAATGAAATCTGAGAGATTTCTGTCCATCCATTGGAAGTGAATATAGGATGACACAAAAATGACACCAGGATGTGTAAAATTATGATAAAAGTACTCTGAATCCATATGCTTTGTTTGAGAAACAGTGAGATCTTTAGTCATTATTGACTGAAAATGACCGTGTGAACTCACTTCATGAGTTCTGATGTCCAGTTCAGAAAAGAATTGTTCTTTTGAGTCAAATCTTTTTAATGAATCGATTGATTCAGTTCACAAAACTGGTCTGAATGATCCTGTTTTCTGATTCAACTCATTGATTCACTCATCGGTTAACGCCTTCTCAGTGAATAACAACTTAAGGTTCCTCACACAAAGCATCATACAGATTGCTTTTATGATATTTTTATGTACTACTATTCCAATTCATTTTGAAATTTAAAAAGCTCTAAAATAATAAGAATAATTATTTCATCTTCGAAACACAAATATATTTTGGATGAAATCTGAGAGATTTCTGTCTCCTCATTGAAAGTCTATTCACCGAAATCTCGTAGGTTCAAACGTTCATAAAAAGACTGTAAAAGAAATCCATATGAATCAAGTGGCAAGCATGTACGGTTGAGCTTCCATTTACCATATTTGAGTGCTCTGTGTATGTTTGCTGATCAGTGTTTACATGGGAATAAAACCTAAATTAAATCTGTTCATCAAATAAAACGACCATGTCTCTTCAGAAGATTTGGATTAAACCACTTAGTTCATATGGATTTATTTTACTGTCTATTTCTGAACTTTTGAAGCATCAGAAATCTAATGGGTTTGGAATGACATGAGAATGAATAATAGATGACAGAGTTTTCATTTTCGGGTAAGCTATTCCTTTAAGTTTAATTTGTGCCTTAAAAAGTGATTTTAGTATTTGTGCTCCCTGTGTAAGACTAGATTAATTCAGAATTGTTTGTTGAGCAGAACGTTGATTGAACTATATATAATCTGCTTTATTAATGAAGCAATGCATGGGAGGGAAAAGTACTTGTCTTGCTTTGTTTCAACTTATACATTCCAGTTAAATGAACATGCACATTGCATTACACCGACCGAAACAATGACTACAGAGCTAATACTCATGATAAATAACAGGGAGTGACAACTAACACATCAATAACATTAGAAGTGCAAACAGTGAACCATATAACTGATGAATGCCACAGTGCATGATGGAAACTTTAGTAGGTCTAAAACTTAAGCTAAAGTGTTGAAGGAAATTCATCCCTAAAATGACATGAATTTACTCACCCTCATGTTGTTCCAAACACGTTTGACTTACTTTCTTCTGTGAAACATGAAGGGAGGATTATTAAAGAATATCACTTTAAAGAAAAGTGAATGAGGACTATGGCTGTCAAGCTTCAAAATGACACTAGGAACTATAAAAGTGTGATTAAAGTCATCTGAAGCCATTCCTTTGTGTGAGAAACAGTCATACATTTAGTCATTATTCGCTGAAAATCTTGACTGTGTGAACTCACTGTGAGTTCATGTGTGAAGTATTGATAGCCCAGTTCAGAGTAGAATCGTTCTTTTAAGTCAAATCTTTTTCAGTAAATCAGTGATTCAGTTCACAAAACTGGTTTGAATGATCATGTTTTTGGATTGTCAGTGAATAATGATTTCAGGTTCCTCACACAAAGCATGCTTCATAGACTATTTGATTTTTATATATATATATATATATATATATATATATATATATATATATATATTTTATGCGATTTGTTTTTTTTTTGTTTGTTTTTTTTTCCCCATTCATTTTGAAATGTAAAAATGAGTCACTAAAAAGAGTGATTATTTCTCCTTTTGTGTTCAATATGAAAAAGACGTAATGTTTTAGAACGACATGAGGTTGAGTAAATAATGACTTTTGGAGGAAAAAATAATAAAATTCATTAGCAGGGTTCCCATGTGTCCTTGAACAAATAATGAACCATTTTCCAGTCCTGGAAAACACATGGAAAATGTGAGAAAACATCAATTGTCTTGGAAAGTTTTTCTTTTTTTAAAAAAAAAAAATGCTCTTGTTCATTGAAGCAGAAATGGTTTACAACGAGTCATAAACAATGAACTATTTGTCAATTAATTAAATTTATCAGTAAACATGGATTTTAGGCAAAGACTTTTGCTCAGTTCTGTTTAAAATTAAGGGTGTGTTATATGTATTGTCTACGGTAATACAATAGTAGCCTACTTGTATAAACTTAAAGCATGATTGCAAATGTGATATTGATTTTCTGCAACAGTTCGCTAAACAAAAAGTTACTTACTTTAGACAAAATACTGTTTGTTTCTCAAATAACAAAGCTGGAGCAGAATGTTTCTTAGCTACACACTGTGGGGTTTTGTTTCTGAATGAATCTTCGTTTTTGAACGAATCGTTTGAGAAAGTGATTCAATGACCCGTTCAGACTGCCATTCGCTTGGTTCTTAAATGAATAAGCATTTTGAGCGAATCGTTTGACAGATGACTCCAATGACTCACTTGTTAAGACTGTTAATTGCTGCCACCTACTGGCAATTTTAAAAGTATCTGTTCTTATTTGGTACTGTTCAATATTGTAATTATTTTAAAAATAACTAATAGCATTATTCATGCAATTGTGAAATCTTGTTTGTTATGATAATTCATTGGATTATTACTTATGATTGTTTGGATCATTTAATAAGTTTACACATATAATATGAATATGTTGTAACATTTAAGATGAAAATAGAAAGTGTGCTTTGCACAAAATCGAAAAGACTACAGTACAATAACTGAATACCACCAATAATATATAGTAAATTAAAACACAAACTATATGTTTTTAAAAACTTCTGGAATACATTACTTTAGGCCATGAATCTGTGATCCTATTGTCTTTAATTCCCTTCATAATGAAATTTTAAATGTCTTGGTAAATGATCTCTGAAAAAGAGTGTAAACCCTGATTAGACTTAGTCCAGCACTCTTAATTCATTTGTGGTTAAATTGATAAAAGAACTAGTTGGAACTTGAGAAGTAAAGAGAGAAAATGGATATAAACAAGCATAATGATGACATTTTTGTACTGTGCAAGAACTCTTACATTTTTTCCTCACAATCGCAAGGTGCTAAAAGCGAGAGTACCAGGCGCTAACAGCGAAGAGCGCAAATGAATGGTTAGAGACTTGAAGTCACGTACACAGTTAAAGTGAGGCTCAGGGACTAGGTAAGCTCCTGTTAATTTGTTCTCATTTGTAGTCAGTGTGAAAGCTTCATCAAAGCCACAGTCCTTCCGTAATCACTCAATCTTTCACAGCTCTTAAAGATGAGATGTAGTGCAGTCCACATCCTAATACAACACCCATTCTCCCCTGACATAAGACTATAAATCCTAATATAAACTTAAATCCATGCAAACCAGTAAGAGAGAGAACAAATAGCATACTTAAAAAAACACACAGGCAGTTTATCAGATGCAAATGGACTCCGATCTGCACCAGAAACTCATCCTTAAAGGCATTATGGTAGCGGATTTCAATATGGAAGAAATTAGAGCAGGCAAAATAAAATGCTAATAATATCCGATTCAAAGGTATCTGACTCTGCAGGCACTGAATAGTTGATGTCTCAAAGAGAGAGATCTCTTGATCAAAATGAAGTTTTAATGGCACGTCTCAGAGCTATCTTGCCACATTTAAAGTGTCTACTGCATGGAATATACTGTCTGGGTTTCTTCTTTCCTATTTCCGTTGAGAAATGAGTTGCAGACTGCTAATTTATTTGAATACACAGCCCTAGTCATGAATTCATAATTGCTCCCTGATCATATTTATGAATACCAATTATAAACACAGAAGATGAAGTGCCATAAGGGGATGATCATTCTCAGATTAACCCTATTATACTTGTTTGCAGTTTTATTTTTATAAAATGTTCGTTGTTTATTTTATGAAACTTTTCCAAGACTTGAGCTGCTTACTTCAGGTACAGCTGTTCCTATGCTGTGTTTATTGTATATATTTATACTGTATAGGTCCGCCCCCTAATATTCGACTAATCATTAGTCGACTAGAAAAGACTTAGTTTACCAAAAATTAAATTAATTGGTTAGTTGCAGGGGAAAAATGACCTTGTGGCAAAGTCATGCAGTCCTTGAGGTTGATCGTTAATGGCAGGTCCTTGTAACTACAGTATGTCGGTTAGGAAATAAAAATATTTGCTTATCATCCATCGACCTAAAATATGGCTTACCATTTGAATTATGCAATTAGTAGAAACTTTACATGGCTCTAACGTTAACCTAGATAAATGTGTGCTACTATTAGGTGCATATCCAATTGTTTGTGCAGTTTGTGGATGCTAAAGTATTAGCACCATTACTGCATGACATGGCGTGATCGTTTGCATTTTTTTTCCTGATAAGAGTGGTAACAACTTGAAAACAGCCATTTTCATACAGATAAGAGTAATACGTCATTAGAAACTGTAAAGAGGTACTTTTATCTGTGTAGACTCAAAATAACAAGAAAACGTTGTGCCTTTTGTATAATAAAGAAAACAAACAGGATGCACTTTCTGCCTTCTCAGTCTCTGTGAACTTGAGCATGTCAAAAAAAAAAAAAAAAAAACTTACCGTATACTTGCCTCACAGACATGAAAAATATATCTATAGACAGTTTGAAATGTCAAACGATTGTCAACCAATTAAAGTGGAAAACGTATATTCTTAGATTATGTAATTCCTATGAAACGTGCACCACTACTGCAGTGATGACGAGTCAGAACCATCGACTTAATCTCTGTAGCCGAAAACATTATCATTAAATTATTAAAATTTTATAATAACAGACTCCTAACAGATTCCTTGCGGTTTTTTCACGACACATTCATAATCATTACTTTTGCCAGTGCGCTGTGGCATTCGTTATATACGCACTTGACCGCTGATTTGGCAATGTATTATATATAGGCAATTAAAGGCTGATTATTATGATTTATATGGCTTACTAATATACACGTGCGATTAGTCGAATAGTTTCTTAAATGAACGACTACTACTTGACTAGAAAATTTTTTAGTCGAGGGCAGTCCTAGTACTGTATGAAAAATATTGTGCAAACATTTGGTCTTTGCTTGTTTATTTTCACCAAGGTGATCCACGGAGCTCCATGAATGAGTCCAGCAGTCTGCTGGGTGGATCGCCTAGGCGTCAGTGTGGCCGTAAAGGATCACCCTATCACACGGGTCAGCTTCACCCAGCAGTGCGTGTTGCTGACCTCCTACAACACATCAACCAGATGAAAACCGCAGAAGGTTATGGCTTTAAACAGGAGTATGAGGTAGGTTTTATTTTATTTTATTATTTTATCCAAATCCAATTCGTGGATATATCTTAAAAGAAATTTTAAGAAAAAAATGGAATATAAGTTGTGCTCAAGGATGTCTTTTTTAGTTGGTGCTTGTGGCCTACTTTTTCAAATCGAGTGATATGCATTATGAATCCGACTATTAATGAATAGTCTGTCGACGTGCCAAGGTTTGGATTAGACTTATCCATGGTAAGCTGTGTAACAAGTTAAAAGCTGTGTAACAAGTTAAAGTGAATATCTATATATATATAGTTATGGAAAAATAACACATTTTATGCATTTAACGCACCCACCCCAGACCCACGCTGGTAAATATGTCGAAATACCAATTTGGATGCAGCTTCTGAAAAAACAACAACAACAAAAAAACATGGCTGTTGTAGCCTAAAAGTTTGTGTAATACATTCTATGTTGAATCAAATAAAATATTTCCTTTTGAAGTAATTTTGTAATGTCGATTTGATGCTTTTCTTATTTTGCACAATAATGACTTTATCTTTTGAGGGTAACTTCTGAGCCAAATTTTTGCTGTGCTATTAATTTGCCTATTAATTAGATTAATTAATTGGCACATTATGTAATTAATTATAGATTAAAAAATTTCAATTGCTTGACCTATGTTTTTGAGTTTTATTTCAGAGGAAACCACATTTATAGGGCTAGTTAGGCTTTGATAGCATACCTTTAAAAATGACTGAGCAAGAGGTGTCTGTCATAATAATAAAATGAATCTTTCACAGCTGCCACCACAGGTTTTCTGATTTATTTAAAGAAGTAAGAATATGCTTGGGCTTTAGTGTTGCTTACAGTGCGATCTATCTGGGCACTGCCACTTTCTTAGTTGAGGGACCTGTTGGTGCGAACAGATGTCTGGCTTGGAGATCTCCATCCTCCAGAACTCACCATCTACAGGCCTTGTCAGAACAAGCCTCTGCGTCAAATCTGCAACACGCAAACACATTAATGCAAAGATGCATGTTTATTCACAAACACACACTCAAAATTTCTTATCAACTCTCAACAATATCACATCCTCAACCTTTTGCCATGCCCTGCTTGAAGTACAGCTGTCCATTCCAGCTTGAGGTAGTCAAAAAAATTTTTATTTATTTATTTTTGAGCATGGCAGCTTGTTTGCTGCTCATTAACCAGCCCAAACCAGCTTGACCTCAACCTAGTCTTGCCTAGCCACACATTTGACTTAACAGTATGAAGGTCTGGCCCATATTTCAGCTAATTTTAAGATGCCACTAACCTGACAAACCTGGCATATTGTAGATTGTTGGATGATTGTTCTTTCCAGGTTTGTGTGCAGTATGAACAGACAGTCAGCAGAATGATGTCTAAAACTAACCTCAGCCTCAACCGCTGGTAGTCAAGCTTATCTAAACCAGCTAAAATCCACCATCTAAAATGAGTTTTAGCTGGACTTTGGCAAAATTTCCAAATATTAAAACATTGTTATGTTAATTGTTGCATTTCATTATCATAATTGAATCATTATATAACTAGGTTGCTCCATTAGAGATTTAAATCAATTTTACAAGAGAGATCAGGCCAAGAAAATCAGTAACCAGATCCAGATGGCATAAAAATACAAAACAATTTATTTAAAAAAAACAAACATTTATAGCAATTACAATCAAATTTCAAAACAGTTTTAAACTCACTAAGAGTATTCAGATCAAATCCAAGTCTAATTTTGCTAATATTTCTAAGATGGTGCAGAAAAAGAAAAGCCTTTAAACTCCTTTCAGACTCATCACAATGTCCTGGACTGGAATGAAATTTAAAGCAGTGTTAATTTACTATCATTTATATACTATTATAGTATTTATAAATAATTTTTAGTTAAGTTAGTTGCCAACATTTCTAATTCTTCACAGACAGGTTTGCTTCACTCCCCTAGTTATTGAGATGAAAGTAGAGGTCATATAGCCCCTCAGCATTACTGCACAAAGAGCACCCGACACTGCTATCTCTTTTCCTCCCTCTATCCCTCCCTCGCTTCCTCCGTAGCTAATTTTCTCTCCTCAGAATGCGGCTTGAGCATCTACTCTCGGTGTCCCACTCATGTGGACTGTTGACTCTCCTCTATCTGTTGTTGTCCACTGAGCTACGAGACAAAACATCCCTCCACGCAATCAGAGCTCTGCCACTGGCCTGCCTCTCTGGAGCTCAGCTTGTGGACTCATTAAACTCTCCCCTCAGTGTGAAACAGATTCAGCTCAAAAATCAATACGCACTCTCCTGGACATAGTGACACTCTGTGTGCGTGCGTGTGTGTGTGTGTTTGAGGTCAGTGTCTTTGTGCTTCATAAGCAGAAAAAAAGGAACAGAATTTGAGAGAGAACACAAATGTAACGGCAGGGTTTCATAAACTTTATTTCCCCGCGGACCACAAGTACAGTCCATTGATCAGTACTTATTGACAGAATCTTTAGTTTAGATAGAGTGGAAAAGGGAGAGTAGAGGTCAGTCCTGCAAGCAAGGTGTAAAAATAAGGGTTTTTGGTGTGGGTTTGGCCCTCTATATTAAGGAGATTTAAGTAACTTTTTGGTTTAATTTTCAACAAAATATGTATTGTTTTATAATGTGAATCTTGGGAAATGTGAGAAATGGTTTGCTTGAACATTGTGTTTATGCCGTATTCCTTAAAATGCCTAATCAAGTGGCATTTTTGTTATGCAAAGACATATTTTCCATGTTCTTTTTGAGGTGTAAGAGTCACACAAACACCACGTGTGTGTGCAGTTTTTGAGGTAACCCGTTACAAGTAATGCAAGTTACTGCACGTAATCAGATTACTTTTTTTCAAGTAGCTAGTTAAGTAATGGATAACTTTTCAATTTACTTTTTAAATTTAGTTCTTAACTAAATGTGAGCATGCACTTACTCATCTCACTTGCACAAAAACTGATTCAGTATTTCTTAAAATGAATAAAAACAGTGAAATGCAAACTCAGATTAATATGCAAACATGTGATAGTTAAATGTGTTAAACTACCTTCTATGATCCAATTCAACCATGCTAATAAGCAAAAATGAAATTAGATAAACATCACAAGGTTGAATTTGCATTTCCTTCAACCTAAGGCTTATTCATTTCACTTTTAGTATGAAACAGCCTTTACATCTGCCAAAATATAACTTATTTTATTTAAAATGACAAAAAAAAAAAGGCAAGCCCAGCCCAGTTGGGAAAAAGTAATGCAAAAGTAATAACTTTACTTTCTGTATAAATTAGTTATTTTCTTGGGAGTAACACAATATTGTAATGCTTTACTTTTAAAGTAACTTTCCCCAGTATATTTAAATTTTTTATTTTTTATTTCTGTCCCAATTTAGTTCACTATATTTGGCAGTCTATGTGCTTACACCTAGTAAGTCTAGTTTGATGTCAAAATTTTGCCTCTATTCACGTTTATATTTCATTGCATGCCAGATTTGATGGTCAGGGTTTGGCAGCATCTGGGAATCTGAAACAAGATGAGGATGCAAATCAATTAATTTAGAAGTTTTTTGATGTACCTGATCCTGATCCTGTGATATTCAACATCCTGTTTTCCCTTACCTGCCGTCCACTGTGTAATTTAATATTTTAATCACTTTTAAGTAATATATGCAGTTGCACATAAATATCAAGTGGTAACATAAAAATTATTCCAAATGACCATGTTCAACAGAACCATGAAATCATGTTTATCCTTCGTGAAAGTAGAATTATATTTAATTTAGCGTAATGTAAAATCACAAAATACAATTTTTTTGGGGGGGGGTGGGGGGGGTGTTACAAGGCAATCCAGAATCTCCAGTCTAAATACTACTAATGTCAAAATTTGTCTTTTAATAAAATGTATTTCAAACAAAAACTAAAGATACTGTGATTATCTCATAAAACTAACAAAAAAGCTCTCTCTCTCTCTCCCTCTCTCTCTCTTTCTCTCTCTCTTTCTCTTTTTATTTCATTATATGTTTGTAGAGCTTCTTTGATGGCTGGGATATCAATAAGAAGAAGGATAAAACCAAAGGAAGAAACGATACTCTGATGGGTTGTGAGTCCATTCTTTCAGTCTTTGCATGCTTATAAAACTATCATGATTGAAGAGTAATGACTTTAGAATTGTTCAGTTTGTGTGGCTGTTAAATCTCACTTCAGTTTCAGAATGTCTGATGATGTAAAGCTTTGTTGTGCCTAAAAGTAGAAGGGGGAAATCCACTGAGAGTAAATTGCACCAGCTGATAGCATTGTTTATTTGCACACACTGTCTGTGATGTTTTAGGACCCAGTTTACTAAAGGAACTTTGTAAATCAGATAGCAGCTTTAACATGCCCATAGATTTCCTGTATTAAGCCTAATTTGCATAGAAAGGAGGCTTGTTTACTGCACAAAAGTAATGCGATTGTTGACTTTACCCCTCGTGTTGACTTTTAAGTGTGCTCATGTGATTGTGTTTGTGTTTCAGATGACCGTCACAGGGTGAAATTGCACCCGCTGCTTGGTGATCCCAACTCTGACTATATCAACGCCAATTACATCGACGTAAGTCAGCAGTCACATACTTTCTTGAGCCAGACTTTCACACTGTTTCTGCTATTATGTAGCTCCCCTGGAGTTTATTCGATATCTGTGGACACTCTCACTTAGCCTTGCCATATGTAGCATATCATCATATCAGTTTTGATAGAAAACTTTTGAGCCCTCTAACTGTCCTTTTTGGGGTGAGATTTGCTAGTTTGTTATTTTTGTATCTGACCTCCCAAAAGATTTTGGAGAGAACGTGGTCAGATGTGAAGTGTAGCCTAATGATGTGTGGCAAGACGTTTTAGGGTCACTTTGTGTCCGATTTCCCCTTTAATGAAGAGTCAGGTGGGCACAGATGGTCCAGCCATACCAGCTGAAACCCTGCCCTCTCTAAACCTGCATTTCAGAGCTGGCCCAGAGTGTACCAGGTTGGGAATGACCACACTCATTTCATGGAACCCTTTCCACTTAATTGATTAAATCAATAATTCACCCACAAATGAAAATTCCGTTATCATTTATGCTCCAAAATATTGACAAATTTTGAAAATGGGAATGAGAACACAACGACTGTATTTTCAGTTTTGGGTGAACTATCGCTTTTAAGAGATTTTAAAAACTTTTTGAAACAAAATTCACTCTAAACCCTTGCGATTTCCTTACTTTGACTGTTCGAACCTTAAATACAGCTAGTGATTTGCTGGATTATATTGTTTATTCAAAAAAAGAGTGCTGTGTAAATATGTGTAACATTGACCGATTTGAAATAAGTTAAAAGAGAATAGTCATTAGTGAAGACAGATGTAGTTATATACAGTATGGGGTATTTTGTTATTTTTCTCCTCCAAATCTTTAATGATTGGCCATAATATCCATTTATCTTGAAATACCTTGGAATGTTTTCAGTATTAACCATTTAATCAAAGTATTTACCAAGAATTGTTTTTTTTCCCTCCCACCATTTTATTTCGGCCTTGAGTAGAAAAGCACAAAAAGTCAAGAATAATCAATAATGAAAGGATGCTTCTTTTTAGTGTTTTTCGTAAACCTGGCAGTAAGTAGAGGCTATTAGGGAACATATTAAAGTGAGTGCAGCTCTTTTGTTTAATGTGTTTACTCCTTTTCATTGCTGTCCTTTCCTTTTGAATATCTCTTGAATCAGCCCAATAAAGGAATTTGCAAGGAACTAGCTTACACAAGAATAAATGAGCAATTTAAAGAAGTGTGTAATGTTTTCAATGTTAAAATACTTTCCTAGCCTAAAAGCCATTTGTTTGTTAATTTCCCTTAGAAGTGTAAAGGCAATTTGAAAACCTTCTGTTGTTTGAACATTTCAACCAGCCCCTCATAGCAACAGTGATGCAACCAATGGAGCGAGTTTGGGGGCGGGGCTGTCAGTTTGTCCAACCAATGGCAGAGGGAGGGAGTGTTCAGGAAACATGTTTGAAAGCAATCATTATTTTTTCAATTGTTTAATAGCGCTAGAGGCACAGAAATTACACACCTCACACTTTAAGGTTAGTCTGCAAAGATTTGCCCACCTTCAAATCCAAAATGTATGCCTCCATTTTAAGTGTCTTTCCCCTGGCGTAGAGCTTAGCCAGCTAACACAAGTCTCTCTTTCTTTCTTCCTCTAATTCTCTCTCTTTCTGTCTGTGATCTGTTAATCCTCTAGCTCTTTTCAGCCTCTCATTAACTAGAGTCTGTCTTGTCTTTTTCTACCCCCCTTCCCCAACTCTTCGACTTTGGACCCTGTAGATTCGGATAAACAGGGAAGTAAGTACTTCGCTGCTCTTTCTTTTCTTTCTCTCTGCTTTCTTTCCCTCTGTTTCCCCCATAGATCTCTTTTCTTTCCCTTCTTTGTGTCATGGCATTGCTCTGTTTGGATTACTTAAACATGAGGAAGAGTGGCTCAGTGACACACAGATCTCCTTTATATTCTTCCATAAAAGTGAATGCATAAAATTTTCAGGTTCCATCTGTTAGGTTTCTTTGATTTATTTCTTACGGATAAAAAAAAAAAAATCTTCTTCTCTTCACCTTTTCACTTCCGCTCTTTTTCAAAAACACTGATGGCGAGAGGGGTCAGTGGTCAGGGAGTTAGGCTTGTGGTAGGATATTTACTAAAAAAAAAAAAAGAGTCCTAAACCAGCCTAAGGGGGTTGCTGGTCTTAGCTGGTTTAAGGTTTTCTCTTATTTTGGCTAAGCTGCTGCTCAGCTGAGAGGTCAGTCTCCCAGCCTGCTGACCAGGTGAAAGGTGCCCAAAACCCCTTTAAAACCAGATTTTTTTTATTTTTTGGTCATCAATGCTCTCCTCACCAGTCTATAAGATTGACCTCAACCCATAAGCTTTAAACTTACCAATTGAACTTCACCTGAACTTATTATTTTCAGCAGAGCTCTTATTACTGATGATGAATGTATGAAAAAGAGCAGAGTGACAGTTCATAATAACTTTTAGAAATAAAATTATATAATCATCATACAACAGATGAGTAGCTGTGCATAAATTTTAAATATGAGGATATAAATCAATGTTTATTATACATATGTAACACTTAAAAGATAATTAGTTTATTTGAAAGTTATTATAAAAAGTTATCAGTAACAGAAACTGTTGCTGAAAGCATTTTGGCCTCTTGAGTTATATAAAGAGATACAGAGTCTTTTTTTATGCAGTGCATTTATAGCTTTGTTTCAGAGTTTTAAGTTGCTAAGTGTTGTCAAGCCTTTTTTATTATTTTTGTTTTGTTTTTCTCCCTTTTAATGAGCTTCTGTGTCCTGTGAACTTTCCTTCTATTTTCAAATCAGCCGTTAAATATAACTTTAAGCATGATGTATCATCATCTTGATAAATTGTATTAAAGCTGCATTTCAGCTACAGCGGGGTAGTTGCAGCTTTGGGCTTGTGATATGATCATCACAGATTTGATGGCAGATAGGGCGACCCATGAACTGAATCATTACTGAGTTTCCCTATCGCTATCGTGCCCTTGAGCAAGACACGTACCTCACATTTTCTCCAGCGGGGCGGTCACTGTTAGTGTGCTATAAATCCTGTTACACTGCTGCGGAATGTACTGCACCTTCATTTATTTATTTTTAAGACCTATATGGCTGCCCTGTGGTCTTCGGCAATGGTTTTCTTACTAACAAAAGCTAGATTTTGAGAAATGCATAGAGACATACACAAGATTACAGTATATGTTTGTTTCATTCTACCTTCTAAAAACTGTTTAATAATTAGATTAAAGTGATAGTTCACCCATAAATGAAAATTCTCTCTTTAATTGCTCACCCTCATGTCATTTCAACCCTGTAACACTTTCGTTCATCTTCAGAACAATGAAGATCTTTTTGATGAAATCTGTGCGCTATCAAATTTTCTGAAGAGACTCGATCTCTTTATATGATGAACAGATTTAATTTAGGCTTTTATTCACATATAAATATTGACCAGAGAACATAAACAGAAGCTCAACCAAACCTGCTTGATGCGCGAGAACAAACCTCTTCCAAAAACTCAAACCTGCTGTGCAACACACGAGAATGAACCGCATTGGTTCTTGCATGTCAAGCAAATATGCTTGAGTTTCTGTTTACCACAACTGATGTGAGTTGATGACTGTTTATATGTGAATAAAAGCCTAAATTTAATCAGTTCATCATATAAAGTGAAGTTTGGACTAAAACCAATCAATTCGTATGGATCAATTTTTACGATCTGTTTATGAACTTTAAGTGTCAAAATATCAGTTGTGTAGCTGTCTATGGAGGGACAGAAAACTCTCAGATTTCATCAAAAAGGTCTTCATTTGGGTTCTGAAGTTGAGTGAAAGTCTTTTGGGTTTGGAAAGACATGAGTCTGAGTAATAAATGACAAGTGTTTTTGACAGAAGGGAGTTTTAAGACAAAGGGGTTCATCATATTTGGGGTCCCTGGCATTAAAATGTTTCAAATTCCCTTGTGTAAGTAATAGAAAATCATGGCATTACTTCATGAATCAGCAGGACAAAGCTCTTTTGGACCACAGTTATCTTCCAAATGTTTTCCCTGCATCCCCTGTAAACCCCATAGACTGATGAATCCTTTCCATGTGGAACAAACATCCCCCACAATTTCTTTTTCCATCTACAGTGTGTCTGTTGCTCTGTTTGTTTGTACAGTGTTCAGGAAATAGCTTGGCCCAATCTAAAATATAGTGGGCGTCTGCAGTGTTCTAAATGGAACAGCAAATGCTCAGCAACAATAAAGAACATGTCTCCATCATTCCGCTAACGTCGGTTTAATGAAAACAGATCCACTTTTTGGGAGCATCCCCAGGTAGTTCTTTGAAAAAGCTTAGCTTTGATAAATAAATTGCATGTTTTGAGGTGTTCCTTGAGTTTCTTTCTTGCTGTACATTCCAAACATTAGCTGATGGAGAAATTGTGTTGGGAGCTGATGTCCTCCATGATGAGTTTTATGTTTGGGCAAATGAGTATTACCTTTTTTTTTTTGTTTGTTCTTTGTTACTCTAGAACACTATTAGTGTAAATCTACAAACATCCTAGCTACACTATACTAACCTGACTACATTTGTCTGTTTGCTTTGTTTTTAGAATAAAGTAGCTTTTCCCTTAAGCTATCCTCCCCTATCCTATCCTCTCTTCTACACCCCCCCCCCAGCCCCCACCCCCCACCCAAAATGGACTTGCATGGCTGTGAGTTATGTTGTCCATGTCAATATTGAAACACTCTCCTTAGAATTTCTCAAGTAGTGTTGGGAGGTCAGATTCATTTTAGTCAATCAGTTCATTCAAATGGTTAATTTCACTGGTTTCATGTAGGTGTTTTTTTGTTTAGTTGTAGTTTAGATTTATGTGTTGCTGTCATCCTCTTAGATCCTAATTTCTCTCTTCCAGGCAACAACAACAACAAAAATACTTTTATCATATAATATAATTATTTAATGTTTTTAAAAATATATTCAATGTAGCTACCTTTTATTTGTAACTTATTTAGTGCATCTATTTTCTAACTATAGCTTAAAGGTGCACTGTAATTTTTTTACTTATTAAAAATTTGTTTACCCCTACAGAACTGAATAGTGCTGTACTAGTAGTATATAGTTGAGAGAGATTTACAATTGGACAGTTAATGTTTTAGCATATGAAGTTAATTTAATGTGCTTAATGCGTGTTCTATTTTACTGCTGTTAATGCATTTTACATTATAATATATAATGGAACCAAACAAAAATTAGATTAATCTAAATTATTTTTTAATCGATTGATTGCCCTAATTTAAAATCACGCACACCTACGTAAGATGAAGTTTGCAGTGATTAGTAGCCTAAAAAAAGTTTTATTTTACATAGAGTAGATGATCTCATGGAGGTTGCCATTTTGTGATCATTTTATCTCAGTGACCCCCAGATTAAACAGTTCTGCTTGCAGAAATTAATTTTGGTTGATTTTGAATAGTAGCTTTCAAAGTAGACCTTTGAACCAGACAGCTAGAACTAAAGACCTTGGACCTCTGTTGAACATTTGTTCTCTAAGAGGAGTGAGAAATACACAAGTGAAGTGATGACACAAATGACTTACACCGCACGTTACCTCTCTTTCTTTTAGGGTTACCATCGATCCAACCACTTCATCGCCACTCAGGGTGAGTATCTTTGCCTGGACAGGACTTGTGAATGGATGGGGGTGTGTGTGTTTGTTGATTTGGTTCTGTCTGGCAGTGTCCATTCCCAAGACAGAGAGGCCTTTTTCTCTCTTTACTCTGAGCCTTTAGGTTTGTGTGTGTGTGAGACTGAAACCTTGAGAACACAAAGATCCTCCAGATGGAATCTAATGTGTTCTGATCCAGGAAATTATAGAGGTGTGCGAATTGAGATGCCGCAGCAGAGTTGAGATTACCACCTGCTGTCGTCTTACCCGAAATCCACATCAAAAACCACCATCACAATGACTGCAGGACCTTGGGTGGAGAGGAGTATTTTTTGTAAAATATTTTGGTGGACTTCTTGAAAGATAATATTTAAACATCTGGAGAAAATCCTTTATTTATATCCCTTTACATCCTTTTTTTTTAGCTCATTGGCAATTTGTTCTCTTGCTTTAACCATAAACATCTCTCAATTTTGTTGCATTTATAATTAAAACAAGAAAAAGCATTTTGCCAAAAGTCTGTCTTATGCAATTTTGCTTCTTATTTTAAGGATGCTTAAAAATATATTTACTGGAAAACAGGACAAAAATACAGATCAGTTATTTTTTGCTGTGTGAACTTATTTTCGGTTTGATTAGATCAAAATTTTATGTTAAGTAGGATAATGTACAGTAACCCTGGTCAGTCACCCTTTGTCTTACATTAGGGTCGTGATGCGATTAGTAACTGTCTGATTTTACATTCTTTCTTACTTGACTTCATATAAAACAAAAGAACAACATGGTATTTAACTATTTAAATAGGTCTATCACATTTTGCCTATACTGTGTCGACCAAATGTCCCGACAAAGATATTAAAAGCTGAAATCACCTACAATTGGGCTCTAGCTAACTATTTGGCTCCCTACTAGGAATTCAGGCTTCATGAACATACTAAACAATGTATTACTTAAAGCGCCCTAACATGCATCTTAACGCGCAAAAAACTTTCTGTAGCTCAATTTAAAAACAATAGAAGTCAATGGAAAGTCCCCACCATGACAGAAAAAACAGCGTGTGCATGTGAGAGAAATATCAGACATAAACCATCCCCTATGCCTTTCTCAGCTCTACTAAAACAAGGTCACCATCTTCTCTCATCGGTTTAGATCTTCCATAAATAAATCATTATACATGTTTGTGGTTTGTCTGTCTATCCCCCTTATTGAATTTTGAGGCAGACTCAATTGATGAAAGAAATTAGCTTTTTCTATCAGAGAGTCACTTCCTGCTGGGGTTAAAAACTGTTCCATTCACCAGAAATGTCTGCTATTGAATTACTCTCTGTGAGGCTCTGGATTACTGAAATGCCATATAACATGCAATGACACTTGGTAAATTAAACCCGCCGTCTGGAGCATTGGCTGCCATTCATTGAATGTGTGTGTGTGTGTGTGTGTGTGTGTATGTGTGTTTGTTTGCAGGGCCCAAGCAGGAGACGGTGTATGATTTTTGGAGGATGGTTTGGCAAGAGAACTGCTTTAGTATCGTCATGATCACCAAGCTAGTGGAGGTGGGCAGGGTATGTTCTAAATCCTTCCTCATCTGCACACTAACCCATGAACTAAAGAGACTTCCCATTCACACCAACCCTACACATTTCATTCAGTCATCACTTCTAAATGTTCGTGTATTTGTGGGTCTGTGACTTGGGGGGCAGTTGTGGCGTAATTGTTAGAGAGTTGGACTTGTAACCCATAGTTTGTATGTTCGAGTCTCAGTACCAGCATGAAATGTAGGTGGGGCAGTGAATGAAAAGTGCTATCTTCCACTCTCATTACCCACAACTGAGGTGGACCTTGCAAGGCACCTAACCCCCAATCACTCCCCAGGCACCGCAGCAAAAATGGCTGCCCACTGCTCTGTGTGTGCACTTTTTCACTTTGTGCAGAGCACAAATTCTGAGTATGGGACACCATACTTGACTAAACTTCACTTATGTGTGCTTAAAAATATGTAAATTGATTTTAATGGCATCACTTCCCGTTCATCAGCCATCAGTGGATATTTTTTTCTGCTTGATAAAACTGTATGTTTGGAAATATGTTTTCAATGTAATTTCAAATGATTAGTTTTTACTTTTCAGTGTTTTATTTCAAATTTTAGACAAAATGGTGTAGCATTTTAATATCTGCCATGGCATGAAAATTATTTTACAGGTTCAAAAATCCAAGGTATGTCATGATACTTTTTGTTAGTGCAGGCAATGTGACATACAATGGGTACAGAAAGTATTCAGACCCCCTTAAATTTCTCACTTTTTGTTATATTGCCATTTGCTAAAATCATTTAAGTTCATTTTTTTTCCTCAATGTACACACAGCACCACATATTGACAGAAAAACACAGAATTGTTTTTGCAGATTTATTAAAATAGAAAAACTGAAATATCACATGGTCCTAAGTATTCAGACCCTTGCTCAGTATTTCCCTTTTGATCTAATTCAGCCATGAGTCTTTTTGGGAAAGATGCAACAAGTTTTTCACACCTGGATTTGGGGATCCTCTGCCATTCCTCCTTGCAGATCCTCTCCAGTTCTGTCAGGTTGGATGGTAAACATTGGTGGACATCCATTTTTAGGTCTCTCCTGAGATGCTCAATTAGGTTTAACTCAGGGCTCTGGCTGGGCCATTCAAGAACAGTCACGGAGTTGTTGTGAAGACACTCCTTCATTATTTTAGCTGTGTGCTTAGGATCATTGTCTTGGTGGAAGGTAAACCTTCGGCCCAGTCTGAGGTCCTGAGCATTCTGGAGAAGGTTTTCGTCCAGGATATCCCTGTACTTGGCCGCATTCATCTTTGCCTCGTTTGCAACCAGCCGTTCTGTCCCTGGATCTGAAAAACATCCTCACAGCATGATGCTGCCACCACCATGCTTCACTGTTGGGATTGTATTGGACAGGTGATGAGCAGTGCCTGGTGTTCTTCACACACACCGCTTAGAATTAAGGCCAAAAAGTTCTATCTTGGTCTCATCAGACCAGAAAATCTTATTTCTCACCATCTTGGAGTCCTTCAGGTGTTTTTTTAGCAAACTCCATGCAGGTTTTCATGTGTCGTGCACTGAGGAGAGACTTCCATCAAGCCACTCTGCCATAAAACCCAGACTGGTGGAGAGCTGCAGTGATGGTTGATTTTCTACAACTTTCTCCTATCTCCCCAATGCATCTCTGGAGCTCAGCCACAGTGATCTTTGAGTTCTTCTTTACCTCTCTCACTAAGGCTCTTCTCCCCCGATAGCTCAGTTTTGTCGGACGGCCAGCTCTAGGAAGGGTTCTGATCATCTGAAACGTCTTCAATTTTAGGATTATGAACGCCACTGTGCTCTTAGGAACCTTAAGTGCAGCAGACATTTTATTTGTAACCTTGGCCAGGTCTGTGCCTTGCCACAATTCTGTCTGTGAGCTCATCAGGCAGTTCCTTTGACCTCATGATTCTCATTTGCTCTGACATGCACTGTGAGCTGTAAGGTCTTATATAAACAGGGGTGTGGCTTTTCTAATCAAGTCCAATCAGTATAATCAAATACAGCTGGACTCAAATTAAGGTGTAGAACCATCTCATGGATGATCAGCAGAAATGGACAGCAGTTAAATATATAAGTGTCACAGCAAAGAGTCTGAATACTTAGGACCATGTGATATTTTCTTTTTTAATAAATAATAAATGTCAAGAATTCTGTGTTTTTCTGTCAATATGGGGTGCTGTGTGTACATTAAAGGAAAAAGATGAACTTAAATGATTTTAGCAAATGGTTGCAATATAACAAAGAGTGAAAAATTTAAGGGGGTCTGAATACTTTCCGTACCCACTGTATATCAAAGTGCCGTGATGTTGTCAACCGATACCTTCAGTGTACTATGGTACTACCACAGTACAGTACCGTTATCACATGCTCTTGTTATATAAATACATCTGTATTGCTGTCAACTAAAAATAAGATTTGAAGTATCTGTCATTCCATCATAATTCCCACCCTCATGTAATGCGTTCTGCTCCCTTGCTTTGTGGCCCACTCGTTCCAGCCTTTTTAAACCACCTCTATTTCTTCCTGCGACATAATTTCCTCTTTCATTTTCCTCTCCACACCCGCATCGCCCCTTCAGTGCTTCGGAGACAGCATCTGCTGCCAACAGTCCTCTTAACGGCCCGTCCCTGCCCTCTTATGAAATTGGGGCTCTATTATGAAAAATGCGCTTTCCCATGTTATGATAAAAGCTGTGAACAGCAGGGATAAATAGATGATGGCTTAGGTCTGACAGTAAATCTAACAGTTTGTGTAACGATAATAAGCATGCAGAAACAACCCCAGTTTACAGTACATAAGGACGGAGTTCTTTCACTTCATCAGTTTGGCTACAAGAAAATGAATTAAATTTTCGGTCTTTACTACCATTTTTACTACTGAAGTTTTAATCCAAAAAGCTGTTAAAACATCTGTCTTAAACACTGTCATACTCATACAAGGAAGAATAATGAAACTAATGTAATGACATGCTTTTTAGGAAACTTAATTGTGCATTACAATTTTCTTAATATACATGATGTTGTTTAATTTTATATTGCCAGCAAAATCATTTGAAATATCATATCCGCCAGCCCTATCATTCTGTTGTAGACCTCCAGTGTTCTCTAACCTGAGTTTTTTGTTTTGTCTCTTCAGGTGAAATGCTGTAAGTATTGGCCAGATGAGTCAGAGATGTACGGTGATATTAAGATCACTCTGCTGAAGACGGAAACACTGGCGGAGTACACAGTGCGAACTTTTGCCCTGGAGCGGGTACGAGAAGATTTCTTTTCCTCTAGAGACAGGACAGGAAATGAAGGAGAAAAGAAGGGTTGCATCTCCCGCATGAGCATCGCAGCTCAGTGTGTCAGAGCCTCTAAGCCACGGCTCCAGCATGCTCTCATTTCTCAGAGCAGCCTATGTGTGATTTGCTTTGCCATTTGATATGCGATCTGTTATGCACGGGTTAATGTACAGTCAGCAGGCCATTATCGCAAAATAAACTCAGACAGGGTGATCAGGTCTTGTATCACGTTACTCCATTACCCTGCTTATTACACTCACCAAATAAATAAGTAAATGCATATGAATTATTGATATTGAAATAATTTTGTTATATGAGAAGAAAGAGCTGTAGAGTGATATGAGAGAAATGAAATTAGCACAGCTTTGTTTTCTTGTATCATCTATACAGTTTAGCATCATTATACAAAACTACTTGACCTAAAGGCCCATTCACACCAAGGACGATAACTATAATGATAATTTAGTTTTAAAAATCATTGTAAATTTAGAAGAGTAGCAGAATCCACACAGAATCCTATAACGATAATGGCGCCATTGAAATGATATAGTGAATCACTTTTAAAGTGTTTTTTTTTTTTCCCCAGCTGTTAAACGATTAAAAACATTGACTGCCAATCAGAATCCATCCTGCTTTAAAGAGCTCAAATATTGAAAGTGGCAGACGACAAAAATGTAGTGCAGAAAGATATTGTCCATTGGTGTAGAAGCTAATATAGTTATCGTTATAGCTATCTTTATAGTTATCGTTCTTGGTGTGAACATGCCTTAAAGGGTCAGTTCACTCAAAAATTAAATTTCTGTCATTAATTACTCATCCTTATGTCGTCACAAACCCGTAAGACCTTTTATCATCTTCGGAATGCGTTTCGCTGCATCTATTGAGTCGCCGTTCTGACATAGAACACAGAAACACTGCTATGCTTGTACAACATCAAACGTGTAGGAGACTGACAGGAAAAGAAAAATTGTAGAATTAAGTCGTTATTTTTGCTTAGTTGTTACGCACAAAAAGTATTCTCGTCGCTTCATAACATTAAGGTTGAGCCACTGCAGTCACAAGGACTATTTTAGCGTCGTCTTTACTACCTTTATGGGCCTTGAAAATGGTAATTGTGAAGAGTCCAAGAAGCTCTTAGATTTCATCAAAAATATTTTAATATATGTTCTGAAGGTGAACGAAGTTCTTATGGGTTTGGGATGACATAAGGGTGAGTCATTAATGACAAGAAATTTCATTTTTGGGTGAACTAACCCTTTAAGAATTCCACAATTGAACAATCAGAATCAGGTATTCCTGGCCATGTAATATGTTTTGCTATGCTGATATACATTGACTCGTTGCAAGGATTAGGGTAGAAAGCAAATTGTGTGTGTATGTGTGTATTCTTTGAGTGTGTGTGTGTCTGTGTCTGTGTGTGTGTGTGTGTGTGTGTGTGTTGAGGGAGAATTTGGAGTGACAGCCCTTTAAATGAATTGGAGAGAAGCGCCTGATACCCAGCAGAGGCCCACCGAGCTGTCTGTTCGAGGATTAGAGCTGCCTCATCTCAGAACGCTTTTATGGCAGGCACATTAACTAAAGCATCTCTTTCCCTCTCTCTCATTATCGCTCTCTCTCTCTCTGATACAATAGGCTAAATGTGGGTGCGTTTACTGAAATTAGCTCAATTTAACCTCCTCCACCTCACCCCCCTGTCTTCTCTTATCGTCCTCTTTGCTGCCCTGTGGAGGCGCAGTTCCGTCGACAGCCTTTTGATGTGAGTTTTGTGCTTGCCGCGGCCCTGTCAATCAAACTCGGGCTGTGGGTGGAACGATGTGCTTCTGTGTGTTTGTCGAATGATGGTGAAAGCTTCTCCACGTAACCATCAGACAGGCTTTCGGCTGAAACTGTGCTTGTGTGTATTCAAACAGACGAGCAATTGGGATGCAGTAATAGGAAGTCTCTTAGTGGCCTGTCAAGTAGACATACGAACCTCCCCTGAGTGGAACCACAGAGCTGTGGGTTTATTTTACTGTCGCTTTTGCTAATTCATCTGGCTTTCTCTGAGGTGTCTTTGAACCATGAGGAATACAAACTCTGGAAGTGAGTCCCCTCAGATTTTTGAGCTATAAAATGAAAAGATGCTTGATCGTGTTCTCCACTACTCGTAACCTAAAGCTACTAACCATATAAGCATATGTTGGAGCCGTGGCCTGTTGATTAACGCACATGCCCTGACACATTGAGCCAAGATGCTCATTTGGGCAATTCGGGTTCAGGGTTCTATTACATCAGTGTTCCACTAAACAAAATGGTAAAAAATGAAATTATATTAAGTGTGGAGCATGTTTGTCTTTCAGAGGGGATATTCCGCCAAACACGAAGTGTGTCAGTTTCACTTTACATCATGGCCTGAGCATGGAGTCCCATACCACGCCACGGGTCTGCTAGCCTTCATTCGTCGGGTCAAAACCTCCACGCCACTCGACGCAGGGCCTGTGGTGGTCCACTGCAGGTATAGAGATCCTAATTTTATTAACTGCACTTGAACTGCTAATGTTTGACGACCAGAGAAATGTCTAAATAGGTCATGATTTTGAACAATATCCACAATATAATATCACCAAGGCTGAATTAATTTGATCAAAAATACAGTAAAAGTTTTATTGTGAAAAACTATTATAATTTAAAACAACTGCTTTCTATTTTAATACATTTTCAAATATAATTTAATCTTGTGATGGCAAAGCTGAATTTTCTCCAGTGTCACAGGATCCTTCAAAATCATTCTAACATGCTGATTTAGTGCTCCAGAAACATTTTTTAGTATTATCAATGTTGAAAACAGTTGAGCTGCTTAATAGTTTTGTGGAAATTGCATTTTTTTTTTCAGGATTCTTTGTTGAATGGAAAGTTCAAAAGAGCAGCATTTATTTTAAATAGAAATATTTTGTAACATTAAATGTCTTTTTGTGTATATTTTGTGTATTTTCTGAATAAAACTAAACTTTTGAAAAGCGTACTCATGCTGTCTTTTTCAAATACTCCAAGGGACCTCAAAAAATACCATGGTAATATCATGTTACATGATATATGAACATGATACATGTCTAAAAAGCTGGTTTAATATTTTTTGTACTTTGTTAGTATTTACTGTCAACTGTTGTTACTTGGGACTTTGACGTTAACATCCTGCCAGGTCATTGTGGCGGCTTGCCTCAATGTCGCCAGCTTAATCTTTATTTCATGCCCATGTCATCATTTTGACAAACATCTTACTTTTGTCCGTCTTTTGTTCTTCCTCTTCAGTGTGGGAGCTGGCAGGACAGGCTGCTATATCGTGCTGGACGTAATGCTGGACATGGCAGAGTGTGAAGGAGTGGTGGACATCTACAACTGTGTGAAGACCCTCTGCTCACGCCGTATCAACATGATCCAGACAGAGGTGCAGACCCTCACATATTTACCCATAACTCCCTGTACCCAGATATGGCAGGAGGCTTAGCAAATGACACCTCTTGTATTTGCATAGTCATGAGCTCTGTAGGTGTTGCTATGAATATTCAGAATGTTTAGCTTGGGGATGCAGTGAAAATTGTGGATTGATAGGTGGGAAATACAAAATCATCTCTCTTGCATCTGTCCTCTCTGCGGAGGCATGTGCCTTTGCTTAGATGTTCTGAAATTTACATATCCAAACTTTATTATGTAAATCCCACAGTTATTTGACTGTTTAAAACATTAGTAATTATTTACCAGATGCTTTAATTAAATCCGCAAGTGTTTGTTTATGTAGAGCGATGTATACACTTGCAGTGCACTTTGAAACATGCCACAAACTTTATTTACATTCAAGCATGGAGGTTATGCAAGTTCTGCTATTGGCTTCTATTTACTTTGTATCGTCCTTTATTCTTTCTGCTCTAGTCATCTCTCTTCATCTATCAGGGGTGTTTAATAACGATAACGGCACGGACATAAGCAGTGCCCCCGTGTCATTGTGACTGGCTGATTATATGCATGTTAATGCACACAACAGCAAATCCACATGAATGCATCAAACTGAATGGAGTAATTACTGAGCGGATGGCTCACCCACTCGGACATCATCGCATTCAGTCAAGTCTGAATCGAAATGTAGTCTAGCATGGGAAGTATGTAGTTATGTCTTTGCTTTTTCTCTCTCTACAGGAGCAGTACATATTCATTCATGATGCCATCCTGGAGGCGTGCCTGTGTGGGGAGACAGCCATCCCTGTGAACGAGTTCGCCCTCGCTTACAAAGAGATGCTGCGGGTGGATTCTCAGAGCAACTCTTCACAGCTTCGAGAGGAGTTCCAGGTATTTGTTTCTCCTTGCTTAAATTTAGAGTTTTCTCATTTTCCCCCAACATCATTATCGTGAGATCTCATTGGTGCAAAATCCCAATTGACTGCACATTTAAAGTGTTTTGTATCTTCTGATCGGCTGTCATTGTGTCACATTACAAAGCAGTTTCACATTCAGCGATGACAGATAGAGATCCACCGGTGTATCTAGCTATCAGAACCGGACAGTTTTTGCTCCTTTTTTTTTTTTTTGGACAATATCTGTTCTGAACTTTCACAGAAACTGCTTTGCAATAGTTTCCCAAAATGTCATTTGTGTGCGTGGAAATATTATGGATGAAAGAGAGGAAAAAATTGATACTGAATTGGGGTATATGAATATATCTCTGAAGGGAACTGACTCTGATTTGATAGCATTTTTTCCCCTCATACCTCCATATAATGCTCAAGTTATATTTCAAAAAGAGACATAAAGCATAATTGTGCTGCTCTCAGGGGCCGTTTTCTTTCTTTTTTTTGTAGTTTAGTTTCGATAAATGACCTGAAAAGGGCAGAAAGTTTGAGCTCTGAAAGTTATGATTATTTACACCATAACTTCAACTATTATTTAAAAAAAAATGCAGGGAAATTACATTTTTCAAATTTCTATTCAAGTAAATAACTTCTGTAAATGTAAATTTGCTCAACGGAGTGAAGCAAAGTTGATAGCAGCAGTCAAAACAAGACGCTGAGCCGCACAAAGTGTGAAATGCGCTGCACCATAAATTAATGATCAATACTGTTGAATAAAGGTGTTTGAGTGTGGCTAGACATCAAGGAGACATTTAAATAAACGATTCAACCATAAAACAAAGGCCAGTCTGTGAAACTCTCCAACGAAAGATGCATCAACATTCTGTAGAGTATGTACACCTACACACACACAAACCAAGCAGTAATAAATGACAATGTAGGAAACACTTTCAAAACGTCTCAGAAACTTTCATTTGTATGTGTTGGTGTCGTAGGTGAAGGTTCTTCAGTAGGAGCTTATTGATTACAGTAGTTTAGTCAATAATTATTTTACTTGACCGCCAAACATAAATAATAAAGGTAGTAGTGCAAAACATATCATAATAGAAGAAATAAAGTTCATTCGTTGTCCATTGGGAGCAGTAGTCAGTCTTGTTTCAATTTGCGACAGATCTTCAGGGAGTGGAAGGCCAGTGAAGGTTATTTAATAAAAAAAAATGTACCATTCCAAATGTGTTGCTGAGAATACTTTTATTGATTCAGAGTGGAGGCAGGCTGAACTATCCTTGCTTTCCTGCAGTTAACTATACATTGCATTTTTCTGACTTAATATTTCAGGTAAATAATAATGCATTCATTATAAGCATTATTCTTTCTGAGGCTTTCAAGAAACGATGTACAGGAAGGCAGATTTGGATTACAGGTTGTAGATTTAGCTGTAACTATTAGGTGCTGATGGAGAATGTTATAATGGGTTTTGTACATCTATATCACATCTATATTTTTTCTCATGAATTGTGGTTAGATGTTCCTTGGCTGTAGTAGAGAACAGCAAATCTGTTTTGGTTTGCACAGGGAGAACAGTGCATGTGCCTGTTTGGATTGCACTATTTTTTTCCTGACTTTGATGAGCTCATACAAACTGTTTATTATGTATGAGGTTGGCCTGGTTTTGCAATTTTGTTTGGTAATAGCAGTAATACTGAGGAAGAGTCAGATTTAATGCTTTTTAAAGCTAGATCCAAAAGCTGTTGTTGGAGTTGAGGGCACATCTGCGGTCACCAGATGCACAATACTATTAGTGCACAATGAAAATCTTCATAATCACCAATGTGCCAGCAGGAAGCACTTTTGTTTTTATTTCTTTCTGTCTTTCTTTCTTTCTTTTCCTTTCTTTTCCTTTCTTTTCTTTTCTTTTGCATTTTTGTTTAGGACTTTATATCTTAAAAGTGCAGCTTAATTTCTCTTTCTCTTAATTTTTTTAATGTTACTTTATTTCCTATAATGATGACCTCTCCATGACTTTATATTGCTTCCATAGTTATTTTGTGCTCTCTTTGTGATTTGATTGTTTTTTTATTTTCAGTTTTTCTTTTCTTTTATTGTATCATGATGAGTCAAATTTGGTACTTTTAGATAAAAGTGCTTGAAATGCTTCCAGAAGAACTATAAATGTCTTATCTAGTCCAAAAAAGTGCATTTGAAACCTTGTTGTTTTATTATTAGTAATATACAAGTTATTAATATTTTCATTCAATTAGATTTTATTTTCATTTTAAGTTTTAGTAATTTATTTCGTCATTTATAATAGTTTTTTTTACTAATTTCAATTAGTTGAAGAAACATTTCTAATTTTCATTATTTTTTTTAAATTTTTGATCTGATATTTATTTATATTTTATTTTATGTAGCTTCATTTCAATAACAAAAAAATCTATTTTTAATAGTTTTAGGTAACAATAACACTGATTTAAAATGTGTTTCTAAACTTTTTGATGTCATATAGATGCATCATCACAATAATAAACCCATTGAACACAAAAAAACTTTTAAGCAAAGCTTAATTCATCCTTAAATTACATCTCTTTTTCCCTCAGACACTAAACTCTGTGACACCTCATCTGGACGTTGAGGAGTGCAGCATCGCTTTGTTACCACGAAACCGCGAGAAGAACCGCAGCATGGATGTCCTCCCCCCTGACAGGGCCCTCGCTTTCCTGGTGACCACTGAGGGCGAGAGTAACAACTACATTAACGCAGCACTGATGGATAGTTTCCACCGGCCTGCTGCTTTCATTGTAACCCCCCATCCGTTGCCCGGCACGACCTCTGACTTCTGGAGGCTGGTGTTTGACTACGGCTGCACCTCCGTAGTCATGCTGAATCAGCTGAACCAATCTAACTCTGCCTGGGTAAGCGAATGCATCTGCAAAGCCACCAGAAGTTCCACTACAGCACCCAAGAGGACTTTGAGGGGTTTTCTTCAAAATACATCTTTATCGGTTGCCTTTTTGCATTCGCATCATCGCGCATCCTTTGAAGTCGTTTAAGCTATTTTGTCCCCAGCTTCGCTTAATCTCCCTGTGAAATGTTATATATTCATAAGCCTATAGTCAAGTCTCATTTACATACAGCTTCCCTTTGAGTTTGCGGAGTAGCGTTCCAGTGCTCTTCTTGATCACGGCTCTCTGAAAACCCTGACGTGCGCTAACATGCCGGCAGTTACTCAGTGTCACTCTCGCAGTCGATCTGTTCGTTTTTCTCTCTGTGGTGGATTAACGTCTCTCCCTCTTCTTCATTCGCATGACTGCTCTCTGCAGTCCATAAGTATTAATATTTATCACCTCACTTGCCTCGTTGTCATTAATGTTCTTCCTCTTTCTCGCCCGTTCTCATCGTCTCTGCCTGTTTTAATTTCAGCTCAGTTCAGTTTAGTAAGGCGACAGAGTTTCGTATGTATGGATGTTGAAATCTAAGGCTGCAATATGTTCTAAATACAGTGGAGTCAAAATATTGATGAGATTTGAATAATAAAAAAATGAATGATTTCACGTATCACATTCTTACGCCCAAACTAAACTTCGGTTTTTACGTGTACGTGAAATTTTGTCACCAGAATAGTTCCACAAGGTCCGTCGTTTCACTGTAGAAAATGAAAATAAAAAGACAGAACAACAACAAAATAACAGAGACTGCAACAACAACACACGCCCACACTGACAAGTGCTCGTGTTAGGGGGTTATAAGATACTCACAACTTTAGTTTAGAGGAGTACGAAGACATTCGTCTTTCTAGAGTGCATGTGTCGACCGCCTGCGTTGTGGTGCACTCTATCAAATGGAGTATACTTTGAAAGGCTATGCGTTTGACTGTGCGCATACACTAGCTTACGCGTAAAAAATGAAGTATACTTTGGACTTAAGATCCAAAAAACTGGCCTCTGACTGTCTTGCATGATCATAATAAGTTCTACAGCTATACTGCAAAATATACTGTAAACCTTAACCACAGAAGATTTTTTCCCATTCATAATCTGTTTTACTCTAGAATCTTTTTCATTTCTATGTTCCTTCAGAATCCTACTCCTGTGTAAAACCTTCCTTAACCCCATTCCTTCTAAAAACTAGTTTTCATCCTAACACAATTTCCATCTGAAATCTCTTCCTCCACAACCCTTATTCTTCTAAAACAACATTCCATCTAGAACTCCTTTTCCCATTTCAGAATCCTGTTCCCTCCAGCACCCGTTTCTTTTTAGAATCCCTTTCCCTCCTAAATCCATTGTCTTTTCGTTCTTATTATTCTTTCTTTTTACTTTAAACGTTCCATAAAGCATGAATGGGATTCAAACACCTTTGTGAAACAAACTTGACCTTGAAAAATCCATCCGGAATTGATCAAGAGCTTGTACTGCCAAATTATGGCTTATGAACACTTTTTTTTTTTTTTTGTCTATTTGTCTTCCTTATTCATTCTTTCTCATTTTCTCTCTCTGTCTTTCTCCAGCCTTGTGTGCAGTACTGGCCTGAACCAGGTCTTCAGCAGTATGGTCCTATGCAAGTGGAGTTTCTGTCCATGTCTGCAGATGAGGACATCATCACCCGGCTTTTCCGGGTCAAAAATGTGACGAGAGTGAGTTCCGTCAATTATCATTCACTCCCTTCCATATAAATGTTTTTCAAATGTTTCCCCAGTACATTGTAACCCTAGCAGACCTTAATATACCCTTAAGTAAATAGAAACTTAATCACTTAATCATCATTTTACTCACTTCAGAAAATTGCTTTAATTGAGCAGTTATGCAAAGTTACACTATACAGACGCATACTGTATACAAATAAAGTTTACTGACTTGATCCTTTTGGGCCTTTAAAGGTACACATGGGGTAAAAAGTCATCCAGCTATGTAAATGAGCCTCTTATTTTTCTTTATAAAAATACATAATATATTCCAAGTAATTTCCTTGAAGAATTTCTTGCATTACCACCCCAGGGCTTTAATGATATTCTGCAATAATACATTTTTCATACCTTGGAACTGGGCAATCATTATGTTGTGCCATTTAACTATCAGCTTAATTCCTCAAGTTTAAAAAGTGCAGAAATTGAGATTTTTGTGTAATCTTTGAAAAACTTTGAAAGCACTTTGAGGCCTTTTATATTCCTCTCTCGGCCATTATACCATGTTACATTCAGATCACGGTTTAATAAACTACGAGATAAAGTGCTATAATAAATAGGGTTTGTCAGTCCAATATATTTTGTCAGCCAAAGCTACAAGAGCAATTAAAGAACAGAGGAAAAGCTATTTCAAAATATCCATTTTCATACCATCAGCACATGACACTTCATATGCCACCACTTTCGCAAGCAAGGACAGATGACGAAATAAGTTTCCATAAGCCTGCAGATATGAAGTATACATTAATGAGCGTGCTACAGAAGGTCATTTTAACACTTTCAATTTGCCCCAGCTTGTCATTATTGTAAGGGCTAATTTTGTTCTGTTTTGCTGTGCGAATGTTTGATGGCAGTGCTTTTTGCCTAATAGACATCTGCAGTTTTCTCACTGCTCAATGTACTTTTGACAGATGTGACAGTGTTTTAATGCTTTTGCATGCAGCACGTCTGTGGAACATTAGAAACTAAGGCGATTGAGTGGGGGAAAGGCATTTTCAGTGCTAGAGAGAGAATTATGGGGGTGTGTGGATGGGATGCTTGTGATTGTGCATGTGTTATTCAAATCTGACATCTCTTTTACTTAGACTGTGTAGTAGAGAATATTAGTGTTACAGCTTCTGCTTTAAACTGTGTGCTCTTTTTGTGGTGTTGCTATGTTCACTAATAATAAGACACGTTTTTTTGAAGTGGCAGCCACGGGTTGTGATTATTCAGGGAATCTTACATAATAATGATGAAATTAAATCTTACATATTAATTTAATCCTCCATATTATGTGTAATGATGCGCCTAGCTTATTTTAATGGTTGATTAAACAATGAATAAAAACAAGACATGGTTTATAGACTGATGTACATGAAGGTAAAAGATATCGGAATATAGAGATAGAGGAACGTTTTCTAAACCTAAAGGACATGTTCTCAACAGAGAATGTTCAATTCTCCACTTTGGGAACTAAAAAGTAGTGTTTCTGGAACATTCTGGGAACCTAAAATTGTTAAAATTGCTGGTTTGTTATTTGATTTTATTTATTTATATGTTTTTTACTGGAAAAAAATCCCCTTGGGTCTTAAATATCAATGCAGTTCTCTATTCTCAATATATCAAATTGACACGTTCAATTACAGTACATAAAAAAACCATTATAAAATATTATGATTGAACACAAATGAGGTTCAATCAGTAAAAACGGCTTCAAATAGCTTTAATTAGCTTTAATCTTAATTTATCCTACTTTAACTTCTGGAATCTTTGTATGTCCTATCAATTGTTTACAAATTGGAAGAATGTTTGGACAGAAAAATCATTATGTCAGACTTGCTAAAGATATATCACTCAGCTATGGTCACTGCGCTCACTTCCTCCCAGCAACCCTCAGGGCAGTTTTGGGGTGTGCCTCAGGGCTCTATATTAATTCCACCTGTGTTTTAAGCCGAAGTCTGCATGTATCAGGGTGAGCCTTATAGTGTTTCTTCCCCACCCGAGTGAAACTCTTTCCCAGCAGACTCATTCATCACAACCTAAACACTGCTGACTTGGCACTGCTGAGACCTCAGCATGGAGAGCAGTCCTACGTTACTGTACACATCCATAAACAAGCCCAAATGCACAGCTGGCAATGCATTACTGATCGTGACCTTTTCTTTCCCCATCTCATCCATGCGAAGCTGCAGGAGGGTCAGCTGGTCGTGTGCCAGTTCCAGTTCCTGCGCTGGTCAGCGTATCGTGACGTGCCTGACTCCAAAAAGGCCTTCCTCAACCTGCTGGCCAGCGTACAGAAGTGGCAGAGGGAGTGTGGGGAAGGTCGTACGGTGGTCCACTGCCTGTGAGTAGTATACGACAATCCCAACTCAACTATATAATGTGTTTATTGATTTACAGCATTGATAATATGATGCCTGCTGAATTTCCTCTTAAACAATGGCTCTTTAGTGTTTTTAATAGATTAGATGTAGTCTTGTTAGTTGAAGTTAAATTAGTTCAGTTGTGCCTAAAAAATTATATTTAATCAAACATCTACTTTTTTCTAGTGGACATGTTTTGGTCTGGATTTCTGTACATTCACTTAATGCCAATGACAATTATTCATAGTCTTAATGCAAATAGATTAAGTAAGCTTCCATTTTGCTAATTAAAATTGCATACAATTAAATTAGGTTGTGACAGAGTGATCCAGAATTGTGTTGAACTAGCTGTTTTTAATTAGCCTAACTGAACAAACTATTGCTCTTTTTGAGTGTATTATAATATTTCTTTGTGAGTGTTTCGGTTTGAAGGTTGTTTGGCATTTTGTCCATTGATTTCTGCAGAACAGTAATACACATATATGCAACAGTGTGTATTGTGATCTGTTATAATAAGCTTTATGTACTGCTAATCAGATATAGACAAATGATACAATGAGAAACAAACAAAAACATCAAATAAGCTTAATGATGGGATCCTGCTGTGTTCAGATACATCTTTTACTTCTGCCATGTGTTCGCTGCAGTGTGTCATTGATTAATGTTCCCCAAGCCAGTGATGCATACAGATTTTTTTTCTGCTTGTACAGTGAGATGTATGTCTAGTCTAGCAGGAGCATCGGCGTTCTTCATCAGTAATGCAGGTAGTAGAAAATCCATGAGCCGGTGTTTCAAAGACTTGCCAATTCGAGATTTTATTATCTTTGAAGTTATTTTAAATTTAAGTATTGCTTTTCAATTCATTAGTATGAATGTTAAGTGAATTTGCCACAGGAAGTCCAATTTCTGTTTTATATAAGTGCTTTTAAACATTATATTCATCAAAGTATTATTGCTTCCACAAAAATAGTAAGCATATGATCTGTTTTCAACATTGATAAAAAAAATATTAATTTATTGAGCACCAAATCAGCATAATTAGAATAATTTCCCAAGGATGTGACACTGAATAATGGTTTGCTTTATCATCACAGAAATTACATTTTAAAATATATTAAAATAGAAAACAGTTATTTTAAATTGCATTAACATTTCACAAAATCACAAAGTATTTTCGATCAAATAATTGCAGTCTTGATGAGCATAAGAGACTTCTTTCAAAAACTTTTTTTTACCGACCCCAAAATTTTGAATGAACCTTTGATTCAATAAAAGTCCTTTTAGTGCCTTATAATATTCATCGAAATTATTTGAAAGAAATTACAAGCCAAATCAAATAAAAGAGAATAAAAGGGAAAGATAAAATATCATAACACTGAAGAGCAGAAAAAAAATTAACTAATCAAAGAGCACTCATAATGTATGACAAAAAATAAGAGACAAAGGGCAGAACATTTTGTAATATTTCTTTATTTAAATTGACCGGATTTGAACATAAAACTGTATTTGAACTCATAAGAGCACGTGGACCGTCCATCAGGTCACGCTCTGGCCTCGCATATTGTTGAATTGTCGGCTCCTCCCAGCGGCCCGTGTGATGGCAGTTGTGCCCTTGAACAGCACACTTAATCTTCAGTGTTATCTGTGTCTCACGTGACCCCTATCTCTGTTTGCCAGTGAGTCAGATAAGAGATAATTATATGCAAAAAAATACCGAATTCCTGTGTACCTTCACAAACAAAACATACAACAATATCCGGATGTGAACAATTAAACACACAAAATGGTTCTACAAGGACTTTGCTCATACCCAGACTCAATGATCTTAGCCTTGGTGTTAACATTGTAGTTATCCTTTTAACCACACACTCCGCTTCCCCCACGTTTCTGTCTCCGCTCTTGTCCACCGAGCCGTCTCATCTGGAACCCCAGGCACGAATTCCCTTCCCATCGCCGCCCAGAAGCACATCACTCAAAACTGTCACACAGTGTTACCAACCACAGGCCGAGAGAAAAGATTATGGAGATGAAATCAATTATGCTTTAATACAGAACAGCGCAGGCCTTTCTCCACACTAAATCCAGAGCTGCTAAAGCACTGACTGCGATTGATTATCCGAGCATTGCCTCATCTAACTGCCGCTGTCGTGCCGTACGCATACACAGCAGAAGACCTCTGCGGATCTTCAGAAAGCTCTTTGTATGCCTCGTGTGCAGGCTGGTTTCATATTAACTGAATGTGTGAAATTTCTATTGTAGACTGAATATTAGTATGCAGCACGAGCCAGATCTTTTTCTCCACCGTCTTCAATATCTGTCTCTTCTTTGCTCATGACAGCCGGGTTTTGTTGTATTCGTGTATGTCTAGGAATGGCGGTGGCCGCAGTGGAATGTACTGTGCCAGCAACATCCTGATGGAGATGATCCAATACCAGAACATGGTGGACGTCTTCTATGCCGTCAAGACCCTTCGTAACGCTAAGCCCAACATGGTGGAGACACTGGTAGGTACAAAAGTTCAGAAAGTCTTTGCCTTTAAAATAAATACCCAAATGCCCAAAGCATCAGTTGATCAGAGCATTTCTTGAACAGAATTTAAGAGTTGAACAGAGAAAGGTCACAGGCCCAGGACAGAGTTTTTATTGGCGATCCTGCTTTTCCCTGATCTCCATTGAGGAGGCTATGCTATAGATCAGGAGTTTTCAAACTTTTCGATGCCAAAGTCCCCCAAATATGATGATTCTCTCGCAAGGGATTACTAAAATATCAAGGCAGCTTAAAGGGTTAGTTCAACCAAAAATGAAAATTCTGTCATTAATTTCTCACCTTCATGTCGTTTCCAAACACGTAAGACCTTCGTTCATCTTCAGAACAGACATTTTTCATCAAATCCGAGAACTTTTTCACCTCCAATAGACTGCAATGTAATTACCATTTTTCAAGGCCCAGACAGGTAGTAAAGACATTGTTAAAATAGTGTGACTACAGATGTTCAACCTTAATGTTATGAAGCGATGAGAATACTTTGTGAGCAAAAAATAATAAAAAAAGAAGAGAAGAAATTGTTAGTTTGTTGGGGGGTTTTTTGGAAAAAAAAGGATTCTCGTTACTTCTAACATTAAGGTTGAACATCTGTAGTCACATGGACTATTTTAAGGACATGGCAACAATTTAAAGTAAGGTTCATTAGTTAGCATTAGTGCTATTATAACTGCATTAGTGAACATGAACTAATAATGAACTGCACTTCTACAGCATTTATTAATCTTTGTTAGTGTTAATTTCAACATTTACTAATACATTATTAAAATACTGTTAACATTAGTTAATGCTCTGTGAACTAACATGAACAAACCATGAACAACTGTATTTTCATTAACTAACGTTAATAAAGATTAGTAAATACAGTAACAAATGTGTTGCTCATGGTTAGTTCATGTTAGTTAATACATTAACAAATGTTTAACTAATGAGCATTATTGATTGTTACCAACAATGTCTTTACTAGCTTTCTGGGCCTTGGAAGTGGTAATAACATTGCAGCCTATGGAGGGTCAGAGATCTCTCGGATTTTATAAAAAAAAAATCTCAATTTGTGTTTGTGTCTTACGGGTTTGGAACGACATGAGGGGGAGTGAAATGACGAAAATTTCATTTTTGGTGAGCATGAAGATAAATAAAATATTAATAATGGTTTCTGTCCAGTTTTTAGAAAGCAGAATGAAACACGAAATTTGCTGAATGTTAATGTAAAAAAAAATCAGTGTTAAACATTTTATTAATACCTTAAGTGTAAATGTAATCTCATAGCTCTAAAAGATAAATTGTAATTTTTTTGTGTGTGGTATGTACACTACTATTAAAAATATTAGGTTAGTAATATTAAAAAAAAAAGAAAAAGAAATAATACTTTTATTCAGTATGAATGCATCAAATTGATCAAAAGTGACATTTATAATATTAGAAACAATTTTTAGGTCAAATAAATATGTTTATTTTTTTTTTTTTTTTGAACATTCTATTCATTAAAAAAAGTCATTGAGGAAAAAGAAAAATGTAGCTTGTTGTCCATAAAAATATCAAGCAGCACAGTAGTTTTCAACATTGATAAGAAGAAATGTTTTTTGAGCATTAAATCATTAAATTGTAATAATATTCCACAATATTTCTTTTACTGATCAAATAAATGCAGCCTTGGTGAACATAAGACACTTCTTGCAAAAACATCAAAAAAATATTGCCAACCCCGAACCTTTGAACTGTAGTGCATACATAGATACGGAAGTAAATTATTGCGCTAATTCTGTCATTTCTCTGTGTGTGTGTGTGTGTGGTGCAGGAGCAGTATCGTTTCTGTTATGAGCTGGTTCTGGAGTATTTGGACTGCTTGGAGGTCAGATAGCGGAATTCCCCCCCAACCCCAACCCCCATGCTGACCTCACTGCATGGAGCAGGACCACCGGCAGGCTCACTCTACACCCCCTCATCTTCCTATCTTTCTGTCGTCTTACCCAAATCAAAAAGCAGAAGGAAGAAAACGGGACAAAAAAGTGAAGAGCTCGCTGCCTTTTTTACCCCAAACATCTAAATATGTTACATCCCTTTGTGTCACGGCTGTTTTTTTTTCCAGTTTAGGATTTGTTCAGCATACTTTCCTCAAAGCTGTGAGCGATTCCAGAGCCTGGCTTGGTGCGGTGCGGTTGGTTTACGTCTGCTCGCAGAGATAGTGAGCCGTTTCTAAAAACAGCGGCTTTATTTTACACCTGCCTGTTTCTCTCTGGCTGGCTGGACTGAAGAGCTGAAATAAACATCACTTGGAGAAGATCTCTTCATGTGCAGTGCAGTGGAGATGAGAGTCTGTACCGTGGCTCTTTAAAAAGGATTTTGGCACCTGCCATGCCCCTTAAAAAGCGCCAAAAGGACAAAACACACATGCATGCACAAACGCTGACATCCATACACACACACACACACACACACAGAGATTCAACCAGCAGACAGCTTTCCATCAACTGCCTATCAAGATGTCGATGCCTCTTCAACGCAAAAGACACGCTTTTTCACCAACGTTTTATGAGGATTGGTTCTTGTATCATCGGAGGCGGAGTTTATTACTATACATGGTGCCATATGTCTCGAGAGGCGATGGACAGGAGAGTCAGGCAGCCACGTTGCCCTGCTGTGGCTTTCCTATCTTGTTGTGACTGTTGTCTTTTTTCCTCTCACTTGTATATATACTTAACGTCTGCTGGAAATCCCTTACGTCTTAACGTGTAAGTCTCAAGTGCTAACAGTGGCCCTGTGTGCTTAAAGCAAAGGAAATACATTAACAAGGGGCAGACGTGATGGCATTCTAAAGCTTGTGGTGGATTACACCCTGACCTTTATCCTCTCACTCAATGGTTTTGAGAGAGCGCAGTTAATAGTCTTTTTACAACGGTGCTGCGAAACTGTGTCAGAAATGAGGAGAAAGGGACCAAAAGGAACACTGGCAATCTTCTTCTATCCACTTGTAACTATTTATCGGACTGACTCGTGTTCTTTGAGTGGATTTTGTTTAACAATTGTGCAGATTTGAGTGTACAGCTGAATCCTGGGCTCGAGATTCTTCAAACATTCACAGTCCATTTCTGTTCCATCGCAGTTTGTGATTTTTATTTGCCGTTTTCCTCTAATAGCTGGACACATGACGGTTGGTTGTCTGACCATCGAGTGTGTGTTCCATGAATATGGTACTGTAGTGTCTCATGAAGGTTTTTCAAACATTTTTTCAAAAGGTACAAGTCCCATATTAGCAAATCTAAAACATCAAATTTCTGTATCACTTTTTAAAATAGTGATTTGGGCCTTTCAAACCTCAGAAATTTTAAACCATATATAGTTTTTATTTCTCTCTTATTGAGCAAGAAGTTATTTTATTATATACATATAATATTTGTTTTTGACATTTTATTGTTGTTACTACATTGGAAAAATTGTACAAATCTGGCTTTTAAACTTCATTTGATATGTTTGGTAACAGGGTTATATAAAATTGCTCATATAAAATTGTACCCATGTGACTTTCTGAAGGTGAAGATTAACATTTTCTAAAGTCGAACAATCTTCTTTTACCGTCTATTAGTTGAAAAGAAAAAAAATCTTTGTTTTTTTAAGAGCTTCAGGCTGTATTTTGTACCTTATTTGTGGAAGGTGCCAGACAGTTAAGTGCAGGCGAGTACAACTGACAGCCAAGATTTCAGTGATTAAACTACTATATTTCAATGGTGTTAAATACAGTTTGGTGTTTAACTACAAATGCTCAGTGTATCCACATCAGTATTACGCTTGCATCTCTCAAATTATGACCCCAACTGTGAAATTGCCGTATCAGCAAGATGCCAAGTTAGCAAACCACAGAGGCGTTTTCCCAATGATTACATTACTCTGCATAAAGCATCTCAGATGTCAGGACGCCCCAGTCCACACTGAGTGGCAGCTCACGATGATTCCTGATGCTATAAACAAGCGAGTTAAAAGAACACCCCAAAATGATTAGTCTGGCGTTATTTACAATAATCATCATGTTGTTCCAAACCTATTCTACTTTAATTTGTCCGTGAAACAACATTTTGATGACTTTAGAATCTTTTGGATATGGGACGACATGATGATAGTGTTCATTTCGGGGTAAACTGTTCCTCTAAGGGAGGCAGAGAAAATATTGATTGATTTAAGAGGCTACAAACTCATTGTTGTGACTTTCTTCACCAAAACCCCCCCTGTGGACTTTCATGGAAAGTGCCTGGTGGAAAGTATGTGTACATATAGATGTATATTTGTGTTCTGTGAATAGTATGTGAATAAAGTTTGTTTGGCCAGATTTAAAAGTAAAAGAAAGAGTTGAATGTACTGTTCTGTATAAGACCTATTTCCTGAATATGAATATGCCGCCAAAAGATCTGACACATGCTCAGCTGAGAATGATCTCGAAAAGCCATTCCAAAGTCGCCCCTTCAGAAGGCCCATTCAGTCACTTTAAAATCCTCCAATGATTGTTTTTTTTTTGTTGTTGTTGTTTTTTTAAACCATGCTCATTCCAAAGACATTAGCCAACTTCTAATAGTAAAACTGCATAATTTTCGCAAGTGTCTCACTATGAGAGAGGAAGGACTTTAGCCACTCTTGACAAATGTTGAGCCAGGTCCTTGTTTTTTGTGTGTTTAGTTTGTTTATTTGCTTCCTTCCAAGTGTTTCTGTATGATACTGAATGAATTGAAAAAGAACTGTGTTTTTGACCATGTGTTTGTGGGACAGGAAGAGGACATGGAGGCATATATCTCATGGGGAACTGAGGGTTGGGGTGGGATGGGGTGTTTAAACAACAATAAAATGTTCTAAGACTGTAAATGTCTTATTGGAGCATTTATTTATTCAACCCCTTTTGTGTTTGAGTTGCTTTAAGTGTAATACCGTTTACATTAGTAAATGCATTGGGTGTCAAGAAATTAACAATTTTAGCATTTCTACATTTACATATTTAAGTATTTGTTCATTGTTAATACATATCTTATATCTTTAAACTAATCTAGATCAATAAATGCTGTAAATCTTGTCATGAAAATCTAGATGGCGCAGGGTGATAAGTCCTTAACTCAATCTGCCAGCAATCACACAGCTGATTGGTTCATGTTGTATCAATATCAAATACTTGGTTAGCATTTGCTATAGAAGTGCAGCGTGCTTTTAGAAACCCTCCACCTTCCCCAGCTCCACCTGTATAGATCAGCTGTGGGTAATTCATGTATGCAATATTATAGAGCAGCAGCGTGTCGTGTATGTATTGGCAGTGGCAAGTCCTGTATGTACTCCTCAACAGCAGCATCGTAGCAGATCTATTCCGCAAGACCAAACATATCAACATTGTCATATCCGTTACCATGCCGAACACTCTGGGAGTTACTATTGTTTACCAATTAAACCTTATTTATTTTTCAAACATTTTAAATTGAGTACATATTGTGTCAAATAAGTTCTAATTTAAATAATTACAAAAACAACATTTGATGTCATTAAATTGCGTTATGGAATGCTCTATTCTGATTGGTCAGTCACAGCATTCAGTTGTCAGATTTTTATTTTTTTGGCAACCGGTTACAGACTACTCATTCAGGTAACTGAAACCACGCTGAACGTGTTTATTTAAACAAACACAACTGCCACTATCTTGCGTCTCATAATCAATTGTAGTGAAAATTTTAGTATTAATAATACTATAATATTGTTGCAGTATGTGTCTTGTTGTTAGGTAGATTGTTGTACATTTCAACAATCTAGGTTTTTCTTATTGGTAAGTTTAAAGGGACAGTTCACCCTTAAATGCTGTCATTTACTCACCCTCAAGCTGTTCCAGACTTGTGTGAATTTCTTTCTTCTGCTCAACAGAAAAGATATTTTGAAGTTGATGGACCCTATTGACTTCCATAGCATAGAAATAAAGTCAATGGGGCCTATTTGATTGTCCATATTCTTCAAAATATATTCTTTTGTGTTCAGCAAACATAAAGAAACTCATACAAGTCTAGAACACCTTCCCTTTAAGATAATATACAGGTGAGATTATAAAATAATCAATATTTCATGTTCATTGATTTATTTATTTTGTGATGATGACCGGCCGGCTGTATATTATCCCTTGCTTATTGTAAATCTAGTGTTTATAAGAAGTCATGACATTTGCAACAGTGCAATTGTTGAAAACCCATTGCTAGGCACTCAGACAGTCCATAATTAATAAATAATCTTGCGCTCTGGGAGAGAAGTGAGAACTGCAATTGTTCTTGGGCACATCCTAAATGGAACTTGAACATAAAGACTGTGACCCGACTGACATTTCATATCCTTGTGCTTTGTCAGCCAAATCTGCTCTTCTGGGATGGACTCGCAGTCTCTGCTGATTCATTAGATTCTCTCACCCCTTTTAGACCACATCTGTCCACCTTTCCTCCTGTCGGTGGTTCTTATCACTGTCTTTCTATCTCTATAATGTCTATTTTTGTACTCAATCTCTCCTGCGCCCATCCCTACCGCTCTCATTTTCTCCTTTTTTGTATTCCCTGCCATTTCCTGCTGTGGATGTGAGGTGGCTCAGACCGCAGGCTTTCTCCTATGACATACAGTAGCTCGTAGAAGAGATGTGAATTATTCAACAGGCCTGCAAAGTGATCCAGTGTTGGCGCTTAAAGACATGCCAGATTAATTAGAGGACAAGACCTCCTCTGTCGTAGTGCATATACTGAACTGCAGTGTTGAGGAGTCACTAGCTAAAAGTAGCAATGCTGTATTTTTTTAGTGGAATGACAATAGCTCAGCTGTTTAACCTTTGTGGCTTTTAAAGTAACAAGCTACTTTTTCCAAGAGAACGACAAAATGTTCCTTTCCGGTTTTTAATGTTACTTTGTATTGCACACGCAGCTTTATAACTGAGTGAGCTGAGGGTGTCTAACTAAAATGCCCTGTCTACCCCTTGCATTTAACTTTGGAAATTTTTGGAATTGGTTTGTTTGAGTGGTTCATGTAAATTAATGGACCCTATGCCAGCAGTTTGAGTGACAGGCGATCTGACCAATCATAACCCCGAATCTGCCATTTTGTCTGACAAATATTAATGTTGGTGAACTTGACCTTGAAAAATTATGTGTACTCGCGTCTTTCCACGCTTGAACAACATTCCTTCTGATGTCCATTCATGTTTATTTGATGCTATAATTGGACTAGTATGAAGAGATGGTTGTTTCACGAGCCGCTTGAAGGAGCTACAGTGATTTTCCGAAGAAAGAGCCACTACGTATGGTATTTGATTAAGCATCTTTAAAAAAATTGCAATATTTTAAATATGAAACTGTTTCATAAGTTGTCCGTGTCCTCTTTGCTACTGGATGTATTTCTATACGTGAGAAGATGATGTGTGGCGTGGGAGCGCATGGGTTGTCGGACATAGCGACATTAACTAAAGGGGGCGGGTCAATTGACCCTTCGCAAAACCCGCCCCCTGTTGCTATGCCTGACAAGCCATTCGCTCTCACGCCACACATCATGTTCTCACAGTGAAAAATACATCCAGGAGCAAAAAGGACACTGACAACGTATGAAACAGTTTCATATTTAAAATATTGTAATTTTTTTTAAAGAAGTTTAAACAATAAATACCATATAGTGGCTCTTTAATGTGTCGTGACAGATTACTGTAACTCCTTCAAGCGGCTCGTGAACCGATCATCTCTTCATACTAGTTCATTTATAGTGTCAAATAAACATGAATGGAAATCAGAGGGAATGTTGTTTCAAGCGCGGAAAGATATGTACACAATTTTTCAAGTTCACTAATGTTAATCTACTATAGGCTACTCCATTGCTGCTGATGGCGGATTCGGGATTATGATTGGTCAGATCGCCTGTCAATCAAACTGTTTGCAAAGGGTCCATTGGTTAAAAAAAGAAACCAGTTTGCTGAATTTTGCTTTTTTTGGTGAAATAGTTTGGAGTCAGTTATATACTAGTTTTGTTGTTTTCATTGTTGAACCGTGGCTTATTGCACTTATAAAGTTTAGTCCATAAAAATATTGATTTTAATATTTAGATGCAGTAAAACAGATGCAATGAGGTCACAGGTGTGTGTTAATAATAATTTACAACGGCTTAGAATGCGGCTCATTCAGTCAGAATCACTGGAACTATTGGTTTTATAAACGGTAGCTATCAGTAGCATCACACTGACAGGTCACATTCTGCGACAATCGGATCAACGCCTAACAAAAAGAGCAGGCGAGGAAGGTTGAAGAAGACCTGGTGAGGTGCAATCAAAGAAAACCTGGAGCGAACCGGTGTTAAATGGGAAGAAGATGAATCCCATGCAGCCAATCGCAACCTATAGCACAGACGGAGCTAAAGAAGAAGATCAGTGTAATGAAACAGACAGAAACTGAGTAGAAACTTTATAGAGTGCTGCAGTGGTGACATTTTTAACATTTAAGTTAGCATCTCTCATGGTTGCCTTGACAAAAACCCAGTAGGATTTTTTTAATTGGCTTATTGCAGAAAAGATCAACAACAAAAGATAATGATTCTTACACATTTTGTTTATCATGATATTCTTCACAAATGAACACAACTTATGAATTTGGACGCCTAAATATTGTACAATCTGCAGAAGTAAAAATGCTAAACATAGGATGACTTCGTACCCGCCATTAAGCTTCAGACAACTCTTTCAATCTTAGTTAGAATAGATTGAATAGTTTAGAGTTAGAATAGTTTGCACGAGCGCGACAATGAACACAATGAGGCTGTAAAAAAGAGCTTTGACTAATATATTTTGTCATAGAACAATATGTGGAAATATCTTGAGCTTTTGTTCACCACAGACCTTATTTTAGCCATTTATCCAAAAATTCAAAACACCCATTGACTTCAGGACAATGACCGACAGTGCTAAAATGCTAACTCGCTTTTGCCCTACAAAAATGTCATCCTTGCAGCACACTACTGCTCTTAATCAATTCTGAATCATATAATGTGAACATTTTAAAATATATTGTCCCCTTTTGGTTTATGTTTTTTTGTTTTCACATGGGCTAACATGTTTGAACATGATCCCATTAGCATTTACAAAATCCTAGCAATACATTTTGCTGATCACTCCATATTTTTTTTTTAACTGAATGCAGAAGCAAATAATAATTAAAATAAATTCACTAAACCCCTTGCTTTTTTTAGTCCCTGAAAAAAGTGTATCTTATCAGAATTCAGAAAATGGAGTCTATTTTTTCCCAAAAGAATCCTTCAGAATTCCAGTACCCTTGTAATTTGGCCCCTCTTTGAGGTTCTTCAGACATTCTGCTGATCAGCGGCCATAGATGCTAATCTTCTGTCCTTGGAAAGGTCATACTGTAGACACTCAGTCTCTCCCGTCTTGATCCAGTCTCTGTTTTCACATTGTTGTTCTTAAACTCACAGATGCAAGTGCCAGTGCTCTCCTCTGAATTTTGAAGTGTGACTTCTCCATGCAAATTGTAGGTTTGCTGTGTATATTTCACTCAAATGTTTGCTATTCAGCTGTTATCTCTTCCCGTTGCTGTGTAGAGCAGGTGGGAACCTTCTTGGCGCTGCGGTTCGGTGCCTTGTAAAGTGGATAGGAGAGACCCCAGCCAGATGGCCAGGTTTTGGATGTTCCTGGTTGACAGATCCTATGGCCGTCCAAACGTGCCCCCTTATCTCGTCCGGTTTGTACGTGCAGGGCTCCCTGGAGGTGGTAGAGCAGCCTGTTGTTCCAGCTCAGCGCTTAGGATAGAGTACACATAGCTTGGAGGCAGATAGCCAGGTGCAGTGGACACATGGATGAGTTCCATTCCTCCATTTCTTTATCTTCCCTCCACCCCGTGAATCTCCACAACCTGTTACAGAGCGATGGCTCGCTGTATGAGGCACGGGTCCGCACCATCTGTTTCTCCTCAGCTTATCTGTGTGAGATATGCTGCTCTGTTTATCGAGTGAAGCTTTCACTGTTAATGCAAAAAAGCACTCTTTTTCTCAGGAAAGAATGGCTGATGCATTTAAAAGGGCATCCCTGATGAAAACCTTTTGAAGCCTTTGAAGATTTGTCAGATAACACATATTTATATTTGTTTCCAGATACCATATATGTATAGTATCTGGAAACAAATCTTCAAAGTACTGCATATATTTCCCCTTCAACTAATAATAATAATAAAAATCAGCTTATTACAATGATTTCCAACAGACTGACTATCACAGGAAAAAGTAAAATATGTTAAGATGGAAACGTTATTTAACAATACTACTACTTTTACTATATTACTTTATTACACTATATACTTTGGTGAAAATTATTGACATAGAGGGGACCTATTATGCAAATTCACTTTTACATAGTGTTTGAACACTGACGTGTGACCACAGTGTGTGTAAAAAAGCAGCCTATAATGGTCCACCCACTCCTTTTTTTTTCTTTTTTTATAATCCCCATAAATCAGAAGTAGTGTCTGAAAATATGCAGTTCCAGATTTCCCCCTTCAAGCCCCGCCCATGACTGGTAACGATCTGCCCTATTAGCACAGATCCCGTCCTGAGTGAGCCGTACATAGTCCACCGTGTTTATATCCTCGCTATAGCACCTATTGATATGTCTGCGCCACATTACAAATGTTTTTGGATGTACCAATGAACATAAGTGCATCTGAGCCACTGAGGACACAGTTGATGAATTTCATTTATGAAAGAAATGAAAATCATTTTACACCAGACTGCTTCGCAAACGAGGGTCAGTTCAAAGTTGTATTTGCACAAAAGGGGTTAATTCTAACTGTTTGTGCTCAAACTTCATATCTTGTGAATGTTTCCAAGTCGCGTTAGCATGCTGTATGGCCAATGTGGCTAACTATAATTATATAAATTATAATGGTAATTAAACAAAACTATACATGTTCTATCTCCATGCAGTATATATTCTCTGGCTAGGCATACTACAGTTCCCACATGAGCACATGTACAACAATTCATAGATGATCATGATGGAACATGCTAATCGATAAGTTGAAAAAAGTTAACTCCACAACAGCTACATAAATTCATCTAACCATTTAGAAACATCCTGTTGCATTCTAAAAGTTGTAACTTCTTGCCGGGTCTCTCTAACAGTGTCCGACTCAAACATATAAGACTGAACACCGCTACTGACAATTTCTCACAGTTTGGCTGCGTGAAATTCTCCAGTTTTGTTGTTAATGTTGTATCTGAAGGACGAGCTGTAAAGGCTCTGCCCTTTTCTGGAAAGGGGGCAGGGAGCAGCAAGTCATTTGCATTAAAAGATGCACCGAAAACAGCGTGTTTTTACTAACATCCAAATAGGGGCAAATTGGACATGCTATAATAAATGTTCTCTGAGGTATTTGAGCTGAAACTTCACAGAAACATTCTGGGGACACCAGAGACTTATATTACATCTTGTAAAAAGGGGCTTAATATTGGTCCCCTTTAAGTTTTAAAACGTGTCTGACCTTGTACTGTAGTGAATACGGTTTTAAATGTCATATTTTTTGAATGTTTTGCCAATTACTAAAACAATATGTTGGTTTTCCAACAGGATGTGAATGAATGATTACTAAAATAATTATTTATTGATCAACAAAAAATGGAGCTTATTTACCAACTTTTATTTGTCCCTGATGATTATGACTGCACATAATATGATCTAAAAAATCCTCTGCAGGGACTTGACCGAAAACCATTCATGCACTTAATATTCTCCCTATTCTAAGCCCATTATGAAATCCACTCTCTTGTTTTATTTTTGCTTTATTAACCTCTGTACTAGCTCATATTTTTCTAAATGGAATATTTTTTCTATTTTGCTAAAATGGAAATCTGAAGCACCCTATTGTTAGTGTCTCCTTTGGTTTACTTGCTTTTCCTCATTTGTAATTCTCTTTGGATAAAAGCATCTGCTGAATTAATAAATGCTCCAATGAGAAATAGCTTGCGAATAGTTAAATGTTACAAAATGCTATTCAGATGTTTTATTATAAAGAAATATTTCTGGATGGGAGAGCATTATATAAAGAGAAATCTCCTTTAGCGTGGGCAGAACTTCACAAAGTTTTCACCTGCCATTAAAACTTTGAGAAAATAGAAAAACTTTTGATGGATTGGCTTTTACAATTTTCTCTCTGAAAATTATTCGTCTTGCACTCTAGCAAGCATTCATAAATATAGAATACAGTCAAATGCACATATGATCAATGTCCAGCAGTATCGCCTCGTTTCATTGTGCTCGGTGCAATTGAAACTGTCAATATGCAACACGGTGACAGAAGGTCATCAATACAGGTGGGTCTGATGATATTTCTTTTATTTTTCTGTCATACATTTAGAACCTGACAGAGCAATTCTTGGTGAATAATGTCTGGCCCGCCTTTTACTTACAACTGCAGCCAAGCATCATTATCTACAAATGAATGTGAACTTTAGTGAGGCATTTCATCATGTAGCATTTCTTAGGGCTACTATTTTATAGCTGGTGTGGCTTTGTTTACATTTTACACTTGTGTTCTTGACAAATTATTTCAGAAACGCTATACAATAAGATCTCATTTGTAAAAGGTACACTATGTAGTTTTTTCATCCGCTAGGGGTCGCTAAACTCTTCAAAACAATAACAAAGGCGTAGCTTGATGACGCAGTGAATATGGAATCTTGGTGTCAGGGTTATGTCTGTTTGTCTGTTTATCTGTTCCCCAGTCCTGTCATTTGTCACATGTGTTCTTTGTTTTGAGTTTCCCGCTTCTCCTCAGTTGTCATTGTCATTGTCGTTAACGTTACTTGTGGTCTATTGTGGATCCTGTTCGAGATTAAACTGTTTGATGTTAAAGAAGTCTTCATTCTCTGTGGGCGTATTCCCACACACGTGTGACACATGGAACTTGTCGTCATGCCGATGGATCTAATAATATTTATTGGGAAATGATGTTTATGGATGAGTGAATGCATGTTTTTAACATGACTGTACGCCGAGAATCGTGGACACGATTACTAATGAGAGACAGATATCAGTGGCACACGCGAGTCCCGGGAGATATAAAGAAATGAGGACATTTCACTCGACTGATCTACTCACAAGTGCTGAAATACTACTCATACAGGTCAGTTTATTTGATGAATTATAACTGTGAGGAAACGCAGCGCTGTTTCATTTCAATTGTTCTAACGTTACACTATCATACTGAACTGTATTTGAGTGTGTGGAAAGTTGTAATGTTTAGTATTAGTTTGTTGTCTGTATGAGACTTAACAGTAAGCTAGATCAACATTAGATAGTCATACTGATGATATTCTTACACTTCGTTGTATTGAGCTATTTAACATTGATTAGTTTTATGTAGCCTACATTTGCTTACCTGGTCTAATATCATGCAAGAGCGTCGTCTCTGTCAAGTCAAAGTTTGTCGCAAAGCTCTCAACATCTCGGAAACGCTACACTGATATTGATCCTCTTTTTATTTCTCCTTTTGTCCCAAATTTTGCTTGCCGTGGTCTATAATGTTTGAATGAAACAACAGCAGCGTGCCGCTAGACATTATGCAGCTGTCCGTGTCTGTTGCCATGGTTACTGTGCAGCGCAAGAAACGAGGGATAACGCAGATATTACGTCACTGACAGGCGCAAGTGACGAGAGGGACGGGGCACTATTTAAAATTGTGAATTTCTCTGAATTTACAAATTCTTGGAAATATTTAGGATAATGCAAGTACACCGCTGAATGAAATATAAAACACTGTGCAAGTGGTTTTTGGATATTATAATATATAAATTTAACATATTGTACCTTTAACATTTTCACGCATAAACTAACTATGATAAAATAATAAAATTTTTACAACTTAACACATCCACACCTGTAAGACCTGTATCTTTGGAACACAAATTAAGATCTCTGGATTTCATCAAAAATGTTTTTTTCTCCCATAGAAAGCCACATACCATCATTCAAGGTCCAGAAAAGTAGTGACTACACTGGTTCAATGTTCTGAAGTGACGAAAATGAGCAAAAACAAACGTACGAGTCTGACAAGGTAGAGAAAAAGTTGAATAAAGTTGTTATTTCTGTTTTGTTTTTGCCCACAAAAAGTATTCTTATAGCTTCCTGACAAGGTTGAACCACTGTAGTCACATGGACTATTTTAACAATGTCTTTTATACCTTTGTGGAGTTTGAATGGTGGTAATCATGTTGCTTTCTATGGGGGAAAAAAAACACAACTTGATTTTCATCAAAAAAACAATTAATTTGTGTTCTGAAGATGAACGAAAGTCGTTCGGGTTTGAAATGGAACAAGGTGAGTGCTTAATGCTAGAAATTTAATTTTGGGGAGAACTAACCCTTTAATGTTAGTTAATAAAAATACAGTTAATTTATTGTTTATTCATGTTACTTTGCAGTGGATTAAATGGTTAACAGATACAACTTTTGATTTTAATAATGTACACTATTAGTAAATGCTAAGATTCATAAATGCTGTAGAAGAATGTTAATCATTAGTTTAACTAATGTAGTAAAATAATCTTAACAGACAAACCCCTACTGTAAAGTGTCACCATTAAATCTTGTCAAAGAACCCTAGTAGCTTGTAAAATTGTTATTTTCAGACTACCAGAAGTTTTTGATCTTGTTTTTATTGGGCGCTAACATGGTAATACTCAAAATCAATAACACATCCTGATAAGAAACTAGCTGAAGAGATGTGGAGTCAATTGAATTAAGTTCATGATGGAACAATTAAGATAAAAAGAAGATAACTCATTTTCTAATGCTATCTATCTTGCATAGCTACTATATGTTGTATGTTCATAGGTTAAAATATAATATCTATGACTTAATGTGACATCTGGGGCAGAAGCACCATTGTCAAAAAGCATAACAGATCGTCAAATGTTAATTGGATACATCACCAGTGATGCATATGGGCGGAAACGAGTGCTTTCCAACAACACAATGATCATGGTGATCTTCCTAAGCGCTCTGGGCATGAGCCAAGACAAGTCTATAAAAAGGTCAATTCATATGGAATAAAATGGTGCTGGACAACAGAACAAATGGCAAATTATACAGTCTTTGCTCAGTATTGATTAAGGCATAATAGATCCGGCATGTATTCAAACACCCCCGTAACTGTGAAATAGTGCTTTGTGGGTTACAGTCGTGTTCTCTGCACAACTCATAAACCAGAAATTGGCCTGAAGAGCTGGGATGAAGAGCCTTGGTTCATAAAGCTTTAAAAATGATTTATCTGCACTAATAGGGCATAGCTGTTGCTTGCTTGCTTGCCAGAGTGATGTTGGCCAATACCATAAACAATAGCAATCTGTTTTAGTCGAAATAGAGGGTTACATTTTATTTCGATAGTCCCCTTTAGACAAACTACTAACAATAAGTAGGCTAACTTTGCAATTACATGTTAGCTAACTGTCATTAATTTGCAACTTCATGTCAACTTACTCTCTCTAGAGTTTTAGTAGACTGTTAGGTTAGGATTAGGTGTTAGGGTTCGGGTTAGAATAAGTTGACACGTAGTTGCTTAGTCAGAATGTCTGTTAGGTAACCATCAAAAGCAGATATTAGGCAGACAGTCTACTAATACTAGTGTAATGACTGCTAGTTGACATGTAGTTGCAAAGCTACTTATAGTTAGTATATCTAAATTGGGCTATCGAAATAAAGTGTTACCAAGTACTATATATTCATTACAGTGTTTACTCTTAAAAATTCAACACAGACAATATATGTGGTAAACAGAATTTCCAGTTTAATTTTTATATTTATCACACATAAATCAATTTCTATCATATCTAATCATCGATCTTAATCATCCATTTTGAGCCTTACAAAAAAAAAAAAAATCTTAATCGGTACTTGTCTTGTTTAATATCCAATAACACGTCAAGTAGTCTAATTTGAGTAATTTGCAAAAAGCATAAGATATTATTACTTATTTTCATAAAATATATCTTAATCAGGTTTATTTTTTTCACTGGCATTTTATTATTATTATTTTATCCTGTTTAAAATGAGAAAAAAATGCTAATAAGGTAAGAAAAAGAATATCATTGTCAGAAAACAAGCCGTACACAACTTTGCTTATCAAGTAAATGTTTTTTGTTTTAAAGACGTTTTACATATTCTTTTTTTCTGAAAAACAACACAAAGTACTTTTTTTGCTTGTGGTCATCAACACGAGCAAACTTAGAGTAAGGGTTGTAGGGTTTCAGAAACTGAGTTTGAAATCACAACGAACAACAATTTGCATATTTAGTAACATATTGATGTATTCTCCTGTGCTGGCATGGGTTTATAAATGATTTACGTTACAAATCTGGTGAAATGACACATTGTGTTCCCAGATGAGCATTATAAGCAACCCAAACTCACAGCATATGCAGAGATGGAGTGTGTTAACCGAGCTGCCGAGACACGCTCCATACACTACAACACTTTGCAATGAAACACTTTGTGTTCCCAAATCCACCTTATTGGAAACCCAAACAAACAGCAGATGCAGAGAGTGAGTGGAGCAACATTTACTTCATTACTTTGTGTTTAAGATCAATTTGGAGATATCAAGTCCCACATTGCATTGTGAGAGACAGTATTCTGATGTTTCAAAGCCGTGCATGATGCCAAATGCCAAAAATATGTCCTTCCTGTCCCATACTGCCCTGCTTTATTACAGTAAAGTATTGTACAGTCATTTTTAGGTCATCAGGTCCTCTTACAGTCAAATGCAGTTTGCAAAAAATTCTAATGACTCTCAGTCGAGAGCTTCTCTGGCATACGAGGACCTCAAACTAAGCTCAATTCAAAAGGACAACCCCAGTGTCTAGCTTGCTCTTGCGGAACGAAAAGAGGTCTGCTGAGCCCTCGGGGTAACATACAATAGCTCTGGTCTGGAGAGCTACTGCTGCTCCCTACCCCATAACGCTTTGCTTTATCACGCCATGTTCAATGCAATTCCGACTGTACTGTCTGTCAGTGTGACTGACTCCTGGTAAATTGGTCCGCGCCTATCGAGGTTGGGGTCTGTTACCTGTGGAGGCGCATTTTAGCACCTCCTGGTGACCTATGGCATTACTTTCCTTTTTAATTAGAGGAAAGGAACAGCATGTCCTTCCCTTCGGTTTGAACTCCTGTTGAAGCTTGAAATGGTTGACTGACAGAGCCTGATGCTGGTGTGGAATGGGAGTTGTGTGCGTGTGTGTGAGGGGAGCAACACAGGCTAAATGAGGAGTTGGTGCTCTCTTTGCCATGAACTCTTTAATATTTGATTTTTTCAGGTTTCACTAAACGAAGGAGCTACTTTGTAACATGCCTACAGAGACTCTTGTCAGACAGGATTAGAGGAATAATTTATGCTTGTTTTTTTTGCTTCACTTCATCACTCTTTCTTCTCGGACCTCCCTCTAACTGTGCTCCCATGTGTAGGAGGAGGAAGGTCACCTCATTTAAAGTGGATTTGGCCTCACAGTAGTTGTGGATCAAGGAAAGGAGTGATAATCTTCCTCTCTATCTCTCTCAGTCAGTGCTGCTCGGCACTAAAACTTAACAAGACCTTAAATGTTGGTACACGTTTTGTTCTACTGGTTGAAACTCTTTTCACATCCTTAAAGCAATCAATGATAGAAGTGGTCTAAATTAGTGTTGTCAAAAGTACCGATCGCGATACGAAGTCGGTACTGAAATTTTAAAAATATGACGCTATTGAGCGGATTCTTAAACACCTCTGATTGGCCTTTGAGTTCACGCCCTCATCAGATACGTCTGTGATTGGCTACAATGATTGGAAGCACACAGATGTATTTGAATTTGAAAGCTTTCAAACGTTCAAGTGTGTATCTGTGTAAGCGCTCGGTGAAGAGCATCATTGAGGTCTATTTACAACATGTTTTTGAAGCTTTGATCATTGTAGCCAATCACTGACATATCTGATGAGCGTGTGAACACAATTGCCAATAAGTTGTTTACGAACTTGCTCAATAGCGCTCAAAGCATCACATTTTTAAATTTCTCAGTACAGACTTGGTTTCGCGGTCGGTTCTTTTGACAACACTAGTCTAAGTATTTAAAAAAAAAATGAGCATATATCTTCTGTGGAAGTTTCAGGACCAAAAAATGTTCATCTTTCGGTCCAAAAACATTGATAGGATGTCCTGCCTGTCTGTCAACCTATGTATTTCCATACCTCCATTTACATAATACATATACAGATTTTAACGCAATTTTAACTCGATAATTGATCTGGCTGCCAAATATTAAGACATCTCTCAAAATATGATAATAAACAACTACAAACAAAAGTGTACGTTACATTCTGAACATTGGTTTGGCTTGTGGACATTCATGGAAGTATTTGAGGAAGGAAGCTTGGAGTGGATAAGAACGGGAAACCCTATCATGAGCTGTCTATCACTTCAGTCAAAAAACACTTTTAATTCAAGCACAAAAGGACCAGAGAGTCATCAGTAGCCTTACTTAAGACCTTCAATCTGACAAGGCTGACAGACAGTCCTGGAGAAATAAATGGGATGACAGAGAAGATACTTTGAAAAGACAAGCAAAAGACAGAGGGATGATTTTCATTTTTGCATCCATTAAGCAGTCAGTCATGTGGACCGAAGAATGAGGCAAAGACATGCCATGAAATCTGCAAGATAGCTTAGCTACCATCTGTGTCTTTGGGAAGCCTCCAGTTTGGCATCTTCTCATGTCAGAAGATATTTGCTTATATGTTGAAAAACTTGATTTCTTTCCCCATTTAGTTCACCCCAAAAAATTCAAAAATCATCACATCAAGCAAACTAGTTTGCATGGGAGCTAACAATTATTTTTCTTATATTGCACATATAGGCTACTATGCCTAAATTGCATGATGTGGGTCTATAAATAGCCATTGAGAAATATCACGGTGTAAACATAGCCTACAGGTGCAAAGGTTGAAGTAATGTGCTTGACACGTATGTGTGACTTGCTTCAACTGTCTATCAAAGGACTTTCTGAGAGCCTTTGGAATAGAGCCACTCATGAGTGTGTGTAAAAAGCAAAAATAGCTAGACAAAGAGTATGTCGAACAAACACACAATTAATGGAAGCTGGTTTAGACAAAAAGAAACAAAGAAAGCTGAAGCTAATTGCATGGTTAAAGTATTTCATTCATAGTTTTTATTTGTTTGTTTGTTTTTTTCTTCAGGTAAGGATCAAGCATCTTAAATAATTTAAATATTTCACAAAATGAGTTTGTATTTTTGGTGTGTTTGTATATTTGAAGACAAGTTCACCAGTATTCATGCATGCATTGACAAAATCCAAATAAAACAATGGTTAAAGATAAGGAGGTGTTCAAAATAAAAATGAGCAACTTTAATGACATTCATCCACAATTACATATTTCATAATTATTAAATTCTAATGATAATCATAATTATTCAGAGGACAAAAATGGCATGTAAATGCCTAAGGGTCTCCCTCACCTTTATGTTCTCCACATCCTCTACATTAGTACAGCTGGTGGTGAGAGGTGGGCTACAGAGGTCTCCTCTCCTGTAATTGACCCTTTGCTAACAGTTTGATTGACAGCCGATCTGACCAATCATAACCCTGAATCCGCCATTTTAGTTAGTAGATTAACGTTGGTGAAGTTGAACTTCATAAATTGTGTGTACTCACGTCTTTCCGTACTTGAAACAACATTCCTTCTGATGTCCATTCATGTTTATTTGACACTATAAATGAACTACTATGAAGAGATGGTTGGTTCACGAGCCGCTTGAAGGAGCTACAGCGATCTGTCACGACACATTAAAGAGCCACTATATGGTATTTATTGTTTAAACTTCTTAAAAGAATTACGATATATTAAATATGAAATGGTTTCATATGTCTGTCGACGTGTTGTCAGTGTCCTTTGCTCCGGGATGTATTTTTCACTGCGTGAGAACATGATATGTGGCGTGAGCGCGCATGGCTTGTCCGGGGCGGGTCTTTGTGAAGGGTCAATTAACTTCCAGTTACTGTATGTCTTGACTTTCCATTTTATTGCTGCTGTTTTGGTCTTAAGCATTTGCATTTTCTGAAACCACATGGCCTACTCAAAATATGCCTAACCTAGTTAGTAGCGTTCCAACTATGTTAGCTTGTAAACTAGTGCTTTTATATAGATAATTAGCTACATCTTAATTAAATAATTTAATAGAGTAAAGACCAATTACAGCCGTTTCCTTGAAGATAACGCTGTGCGTGCTCAGGAAAAATCGAATCTCAAAGAGCGCGAGCAAAAAAATTTGTGTAGGTGTGTTTTACTCTACCGGGTTCGCGCGCCGCATTTACATTAATCCGAGGACAAAAATGGTTTGTAAATGCCCAAGGGTCTCGCTCACCTTTGTGTTCTCCACAGCCTCTACTTAGTACAGCTGGCATCAACAACAAAGGTAAGAGTTTGTGTTGGTGCACCTGTCGAGAACTTTTCCACTCAACTTGTACGCCTATTTTAGTGAACGTGGCCGACTGTACAGTACTTGCTGCAAAGAATACTAGTAGTGAATGCTGTTTTATCACTGTCTTCATGTTGTAAGATATCATGATAGTGTTATCAGCGTATTACATTTCCTTCCTTTAATTATCACATTCGTGTTTGCGTTTTTATTACAATATTAGTTTATGAAACTGTCTTTTGATTTTTAGCTCTTCTCTTGAGCCAGTTTTAAAGGTAAATAAAGGATTAGACGTTTGTTTATTTATATATAATAATTTATTTAGAATACACTGTAATATTTAAATGTATTGTATGTTTATATTATTACTTAGTTTTGTCTGCGAATTTGACTTTTGGCATTCCCAAAAATAGCCAAATTACAACTAACAGACTTGGTAGACACTTTGTTGTTTTCTTGTTTACTGCTATGCCTTTGAACTGGGCCTCAACATAATTGGTAGCTTTTGCAGGATTTGAACCCATGACCTCTAGCACAACAAAGGAATCAACTTCTACTACCAGCAAAGTAAGCTTTGTAAAAAAAAATGGAACAAGGCAACTGCATAAAGGTGAAAAAAATAAACAAAATCAAGAAAGCAAGAGTCTAGTAGTGTTTTGTAATCCAGTTTTATTTAACTTGTGGGTCACAAGTCCAAAATGGGTCGTATTTTTGTTCAGATAGGGTCAGACAGCAGACAGTATAAAAAAATGATTTGAAACTATGTAATTAGGCATATTTAGGATAGCACAATATGTATGGTTTGAAAGAACACAACAATTTTTTTTTTTAATATTTCACTTGGCAGAAGCTAGTCAAATTAAGCATATTTCAAGTTTGCAGAACATTAGCATGTTGTATGAAATTATCATCCTTAAAAACCGTGAACAAAATCACAAGGTAAAAGAAAGTTTGACTGACCATAATAAAAATGGATTAAAGGTTTGGTTTTGGGTTTACTCACCACTTGATATCGATTGTATGACCTGTTCTGAACGACATGTAACCTTTACACATGAAAAGTATGGAGTTTGTTGGATGAGTGGAGCTTATATTTTTCTGTCATACTAGCTGTTAGCCAGAGTTTATTAATCTGAAGAACTGTTCCATTTTCTTTCACTTTCTCCCTCTCTTCAGGTTTCAGTGCTGGTTCAAGAGCCACTGAAGCTTTGGCTGCAAGTGATTGGGGCAGTGCTATAGACATTTCCTGCTGTGGTTCCGGGGAATGGAAAAGCAATTCCACGCTCAGGCCGCACTGAATCCGTCTCTGTCAGTTCCGCCGCCGGTTATTCTAAAATCAGTCGGGCTCACCAGCCTCTCCAGCTTCTGAACAGGCCGCCTTTCAGAGGTATGTTTTCTGTTTGCTCTTCCTGTCCAAGATCTCTGAGGCCATTTGCACATCCTTGTGTGATCACATTTGCTTCTACTAGGTTTTTAGCTGTGAAGCACTGACTCTGCTTGTCAGGAAACATAGGAAATATGAGTCAGAGGTCCAACCAGTCTGTACTCCTGTGCAGATTCTGTTAAAATTCATTTTAAAATCTACAAAAAGATGTTTGGGGAGGTAGTTCTATTAATCGCACCTTCATTTGCAAAAACTATGAAACTTGTAAGAAAAAACCTTGCTTTTATTTTTCAAAGAAGACAATCTCTTCTGATCTATTGACTCCTATTGGTTTATTAGTGATCACTGTTTAATGCATGTGCTGTAGCTGCAAAAACAAATGCTCATTACTGCTCTGATGTGATTCCTCTCTCTGCGTTCGCATGGTTACTGAATCAACACACTCTCATATTCACTCTTTGTTTTGTTTCAGATATTCAGTCTTTGTTTTGGTGAATGCAATAATTTTATCGAAGGCTAACTTATCACTAGCTGCTGTGTTTCCATCCAAAGTTGTGAATTTAACTTATGTGCAAAAAAATTGGAATATCGCATTAAACATTTGCGAATATAGCACCCTTTATAAATAATTTATCAGACTCAATTGAGCGCATATGTTTTTTTAATGCAAATTTTTAGAATTTGTGTGCATCTTGGCATTTCCATCCAGTTTTTTTTTTTTTTTTTTGGGCGATATCCAAAAATGCACATACAAATAGGGATGGAAATTACTTACTCAAAACCCTTGTGATTTTTCCATATAAAAAATGTTTTTTTTTGCAAGATGTCCAAGCTGCAAAAATGACCATATGATTGATGGACTATATATCAAATCTTCTGAAGCCATGAACGTTAGCTTTGTGTGAAGAACACACAGAAATGTAATCTCATTTTATCCCCTTCCATGTTTTGCATCATCTCAATATGTGGGAGAAATTCATAAAGGCAGTGTTTGGAAGCACAGGATTAGTAATATCTGCCCTTAAATGTTACTGTATATAAACTTTATCATAGCTGTTTGCAGTTCCGTCTACTCTAGCTCCATTCATATATCATGATTCATGATCATCATTTGTGGGTGTGTCTCAGTCAGCTCCCTAGTTCAGTAGTCTGGGTACTGATCAGGGAGTCAGCCATTATAAGGGCTGTCTCAAACGCAGTTCACAGCAAAACCAGGGAGCATCGACACTCACTATGTTCCCTTACTGAAAATACTTCACATTTCTGAAGCGAGAAACATAAAACACACAAGCCAGTTCAATAAATATTACACGTAATAGAAGATTTGAAAATACAAACCCTTTTTTTATTATATGTCAGCTTAAATGCCCATCACTAGACATGTAGTGAATACATCTAGTTTACGGTGCATCCGGAAAGTATTCAGAGCGCTTCAATTTTTCCGCATTTTGTTATATTACAGCCTTATTCCAAAAGGAATTAAATTCATTTGGTTATACTTTATTTTAAGGTGTCAGTATTACAGTGTAATTATACAATTAAGTACTGAGTAATAATTAACTGCATGTACTTACTATAGGTTTAGGGTTAGGGTGAGGGTGAAATTCTACAAACAATACCCTATAATGACAATGTGAAAGAAATTTGTTTGAAATCTTTGCAAATTTATTGAAAAAAAAAAAGATTAAAAAAATCACATGTACATTAGTATTCACAGCCTTTGCCATGACACTAAATTGAGCTCAGGTGTATCCTGTTTCCACTGATCATCCTTGAGATGTTTCTACAACTTGATTGGAGTCCACCTGTGGTAAATTCAGTTGCTTGGACATGATTTGGAAAGGCACACACCTGTCTATATAAGGCCCCACAGTTAACAGTGCATGTCAGAGCACAAAACATGAAGTCCAAGGAATTGTCTGTAAACCTCTGAGACAGGATTGTATTGAGGCACAGATCTGGGAAAGGGTACAGAAAAATTTCTGCAGCATTGAAGGTCCCAATAAACACAGAGGCCTCCATCATCCGTAAATGGAAGAAGTTTGGAACCACCAGGACTCTTCCTAGAGCGGGTCGCAAGGCCAAATTGAGCAATCAGGGGAGATAACCAAGAACCCGATGGTCCAGTGCTCCAGTGTTTCTCTGTGGACGGAGGAGAACCTTCCAGAAGAACAACCATCTCTGCAGCACTCCATTAATCAGGCCTGTATGGTAGAGTGGCCAGACAGAAGCTACCCCTCAGTAAAAGGCAGATGATAGCCCGCCTGGAGTTTGGCAAAAATGCACCTGAAGGACTCTTAGACCATGAGAAACAAAGATTGAACTCTTTGGCTTGAAAAGCAAGCGTCATGTCTGGAGGAAATCACCTGGCCAATACCATCCCTACAGTGAAGCGTGGTGGTGGCAGCATCATACTGTGGGGATGTACTTCCGACTGTGGCGAAGGTTCATCTTCCAACAGGACAACGACACTAAGCACACAGCCAAGATTACAAAGGAGTGGCTATGGGACAACTGTGAATGTCCTTGAGTGGTCCAGCCAGAGCCCAGACTTCAACCTGATTGAACATGTCTGGAGAGATCTGAAAATGGATGTGCATCGACGCTCCCCATCCAACCTGATGGAGCTTGAGAGGTCCTGCAAAGAAGAATGGGAGAAACTGACAAAAAATAGGTGTGCCATAGGTGTGCCAAGATTGTAGCATAATACTCAAAAAGACTTGAGGCTGTAATTGGTGCCAAAGGTGCTTCAACAAAGTACTGAGCAAAGGCTGTGAATACTTATGTACATGTGATTTTTGTTTGTTTGTTTTTTTATTTTTTAATAAATTTGCAGAGATTTCGAACAAACTTTTCATGTTGTCATTATGGGGCATTGTTTGTAGAATTTTGAGGAAAATAATGAATTTAATCCCTTTTGGAATAAGGCTGTAACATAACAAAATGTAGAAAAATATGTGAAATGTGTGAAGCACTGTGAATACTTTACGAATGCTCTGTAATTAATATTCAGCTGAAATATTGTAAGAAATGTAACAGAACAATGTGATTAAACAGCATAAAAAAATCAAAAAGATTGTTCCTGTTGCTGATTAATACCAGCAGTAATGTTCTATAATTTTGTACGTAGTCATGTCATTGGAAATGGAGTCGTCACTGTCCCAATGTATAATGAACCAGGATCCTTTCCAGAGCCCGGATTCGTGTACACAATATATTGATTCACAAGCTCAGGATCTAGGGAGCTGATTGAGATGCACCCTGTGACTGTGTAGCTCAATGTCTACAATGACAAATAATTGCTCTGTAGGTGAAGTATCAAACAACAAAGCAATCATCAATGTTGAAGTTCTTCTTCATTTGTTTTATTTATATATTCACTGTTAATTATTTACAAATCTTGACTCTCTTCCCATAAATTTGAAAGACAGGAAATCTTTTAATGTGACAGAAAATAGTCTGAAGAACCTCGTAGATGTCACATTTGTCAAGCAGTCATCCGTGAGTGATGTATGGACCCTTTTGACAATTCCAGGGTTCTCAGGAGCGGAAATCATCATAGTTGGTTAAACTTCTATAGCAGTGAATGCCTGAGTGTTTCTACAACTTTCCAAAAGATGGGAAAAAATAGAGAGATTGATTACAGCAGTCAGAAGAGAGAAAGACATCAAATTTGTCATCACTCCCTTAGCAGTTGCATAAGAAACAAATGAAAGCTTGTTTCCGCCACAGAATAAATCAATTTAAAAGATAATTACTTTTTATCTCACAATTCTGACTTTATTTTCTCTGAATTGTGAGATATAAACACAAGTTTGTATCTTAAAAGTTTTTTTTTTTTTTTTTTTACCAAGGTAGTATAATACAAAGTATAGGATTATAAATGTGTATTACATTTTTTAAAAATGAAAATATTGAAAACTTTACTAGATTTGCGATGTTGATAACTGTGAAAACATATCATCACAGTACATGAAAGGGTCCATTGTTGCAGGTACTTCCATTGTTCTTTGGCTATAGTTAATTCTTGCTAATCATTGGATTCATATTTTTATACCTATTTTTATACCTTAGGCACAGTGCCGTGCCCTCAGTGTGGTCTAGGCTTGTAAGGTTACTGATGGTGTTATAGTAAGGCAGGAGGATATTATTCAGGGTTATCAATTCTGTGGAGGAAACCATAGAGGGCTATGGGCAGGGTGAATAAATTAGGATTATCTGCGTGCATTTTTTTCCTGTTTGTACGAGGAATAACTTCTTGTGTGGGCAAGCAGTAGAGATGCTTCTCCTGAACTCATGGATGGATTCGTGTTTGGTCAAATACAAATAGCTGATGCTGATGTTTCTGATTACATAGTAGACACTGCAGTTGCCATTTACTGCTGTCATTCATTTTGTGTGTAATCACTGTTTTTCTGTGATGACCGTATTTTAAATAAGAATATTATCTCATGATATTTACGCTCAGTCTGCACAGTTGTAAAGCCAATCATAAAAGTGGAATTTCAAAGCACTATTTTTATCTCCTTTTGTCAGACTTAATGGTAGAATCGAAGCTATCTGCTTGTGTTTGCCCAAACTGTCACGAACAAGAACAAGAGGTGAATTCACTGAGAATATTATGAACAAATACACAAGAAAGAGATTCATATCATCGGCTAATAATGAAAGTCCTTGCTGGCTGTCTGAGATGGTTGGCTTTACAATTACAAATGCCCTTTAGAAGAAAATGGATCAATTTTAATCCACACTTCAAAAGCAGGGATTCTCTTGGAGATAATTGGATGAATACTGCAGGTATAGAGCTCTGCATATTTCTGTCTGAATTAAGTATGAATTATGTGTAAGTGCATAGATATTTAGAAATCAAACAAATATTTAAGTTCAAAGAGGAACTATATTTATAACAATATTGTTCTCATATAGAATATATATGCTATATTATTAACCTTATCCAAAGACATAGATAGATTGATTGATTGATTGATTGATAAATAAATGTATTTGTAATGGTGAATATGTGATATGTGTTTGGTATGTTATATATTGTCATATGCCTTCTAGTTCCATTTGATGGTGGTGTTCCATTTTATTTGATGGATCTGCTGCATATATTATTATCATTGATGATGATTAGGTAGTTAAGTATATTATTGATATGGAAGTTGTAAGTCTGTATCTGCTCTGGTCATTATTACAAATACTCTCAGAGGTGATTGACCGGTAACATTGGCTGACGTGTGTCGTGGCAGTGCGGTTGCGGGCTGACTCAAATTTTCTTTCTGACACGGCGCTTTGTCACCCCTATCATAAACATTCAGTGGAGAAAATCCTGTTCCATCTCGTGTAACAACCAATAAATCTCAGCCCCAAAATGAAACTTGTCAATGTCCCTTGAAAGCCAATAATTCACATTGGCATCTCTAAATATACTTTCCTGTTTTTGTTCTGCACCAGGTGAGATAATGATGCATTTTGCTTTTTTTAAATGCGTCATGTTGTTCATCTAGCTGCAGACACATTTCCCCCTTAGACAGGCATCAGTTAGCACCACAGTCAGTAAGTCTTCAGATTTCCATCATGCTCTCTGATGTCATTACAGATGGAGAGCTTGCCTTAACTAAAACAAGGCCAAAGCTATAAGTATCATTCACAACTATTGCTACATGGCCCATCACTATTTACCATAATTATGCACCATTCGATGCTGTTGTGCAAGGAATTTGAGGCATTTTCAGGCTCATAACTTGACTTAGAGCCTCTCCAAGGTCTGTGGTTGATGTAGTGGCCAATAAAGTATAGCTCTTGACAGACTTAAGTCATATGGCGTGGTGCTAAGAAGAGGAGAGAGAGACAAAAAAACAGGGGATGAGAGATGCGAGAGGGGCTCTTGTGAGCCGAAAGCTGTTTGAGTCTGTCAGTGTAAATGATGTGAACAGCAGCATCCACAAGAGGCCTTTTCTACACACACACTGACTGCAAAGTACTCCATACAGACACTCAGCATGACCAGTGATGGAGAACAAGAGCAGCAAAAAATCATCTTCTCATGACAATGGTGATTAGTAGTAATGTTAATTGTGAATTATTTTGTCAAGAATAGATAGGCCGTTATTCTTAATTAAAATGTGCTTTGATTGTGCTTCAATAGATTATATATATATATATATGGTCACGTACCCTGTGTTAGCGCTTTCAGCAATGGACAGGGGTCATGGGCACCCTGACTGGTCTGCGGCTATACAGCCCCATACACAATAAACTGCGATCCACTGTGTATTCTGACATCTTTCTATCAGAACCAACTGTAACTTCTTGAGCAATTTGAGATACAGTAGATCTTCTATTGGATCGGACCACACGGGCCAGCCTTCGCTCCCCATGTGCATCACTGAGCCTTGGCCGCTCATGACCCTGTTGCCGGTTCACCACTGTTCCTTCCTTAGACTACTTTTGACTGGGAACATCCCTCAAGAGCTGCAGTTTTGGAGATGCTCTGACCCAGTCGTTTAGCCATCACAATTTTACCCTTGTCAAACTTGCTCAAATCCCTTGCCCAAAAAAAAAAAAAAAAAAAAATATATATATATATATATATATGTGTTCAGACATTTTTTTTTATATCCTATTAAAATCTGATCCGATTATGAAATGTGACATTCATATGTGGTTTGATATATTATTTCAATCGCATTTCTGTAAATCCATTTCAATCTGACTACTCTGATCGGATTTTGCGTGGTTTGTGACTTTCTCACGACACGTAAAATGGAAACATTATATGTTATAGGAAACATGCTGAAAGTCACTGGCTGCAGAAACAAGTTTTTGTTGTTGCAAAGTGCTGGACGAGCAGAAAATGACAATATAACAGACACGTGTTTTAAGACTGGTGGAGATGACAGCACGGAATAAAGTGAAAGTGAAAGTCGTGACGTATTGTCAGGTATGGTGAAACATACTTGAAATTTGTTCTCTGCATTTATCCCATCCAAGTGCACACACACAGCAGTGAGTGGTGAACAAGTGCGCACACACACACACACACACACACACACACACACACAGTGAACACACACCCGGAGCAGTTGGCAGCCTCCCACGTTTTTGCATTATCATGTTGTAAATAAGACAACATCTGTATTGCAGACCCCTTCATGTTGCTGCTGTTGTTGTTTTTGGCGTATACCTACCAATGCAATGTCATTGCTATAGAAACCAATGCAGATATTCCGGAAAATGAAAGAGTGGCATGGGACATATGGCATATGCAGGAGAATGGCCAGACTGGTTCCAGCTGTTAGAAAGGCAACAGTAACTCAAATAACCACTCGTTGCAGTATTTGAAGAAAAAAAGAAAAAAAGAAAAAAAAAATCTCACTTACCTTAAGTGTTTTGAACAGTATAGCACTTAAATTGAACGGGATGTTGGAAAATTTCTCTATTCTCTCATGTACTGTATTTATTGCAAATAATCCCCAATTACAGGGTTTTTGTATTGCTGCTTACTCCAAGTAATTAAATTGATCAAAACATGCACAACTGAAAACCTTGAATATTTAATGAACATTCTGTTCCTAAAATGAATTTAACAGGACAACCTAAAAAGCTATTTGCAGTATTATTTCGTTGCTCTGTTTGCAAAGGCAGGATTCTGCAATTATGGGGGAAAATGGAAATGAACATTAATGCATTCATTCAGAGATAATTGCCAGAATCATTCCATTTTATTGGTATGATCAAAATAGCTTTGAAAGAAGTATTTGAGTTATGAAGCATAAAGGCATTTATGCAGTTCATTTCAGCATAATGAAGTGAGGAGCTTAAAATACAACATGACTGCTAGGCCATGTGCAAATGAAAGTGTTAAATGGTCTTTTAACACCAGTAGAAAGCATATCTGATGCAACACACCTGTTTGATTGAACAGAGAAGTGCATTTTGATATATTATTGTTAGACCGTTATTGTTTGGCTATGCATTCTTAACAAGAATTTGGAGAGAAATATCCAAAGACATTTCTTCTGTCATATTTTTTTTTTTTTTTTTTTACAAGCGTTTATTTCATGCATAGTGATGTATATTTTGAGATTGGTATGTGATAAAAATCTGTGCAAAAAATATGTTCACTTTGGTTGTTATAGTAATTATGCAAAACTGCTGTTCAGTCTACAAAAAGCCAAGCACATTTGGAGAAAAAAAAATACAAGCCCCGATTTCGCCATGCAGCATTTGCTTTCTGTGGGATTCAGTATAGCCACTTAGAATGAATTACTGAATTGTTTATACCTTAACAACTGGGCCAAAAGTAAATCGTATGAATTTTTGAAAAAAATAAAAATGCATAAAAAATGATTGATCTGATTCAATTTAAAAGAAAATAAGAAGAATTGCTAGAATATTCTATGTTCATTAAGATGTTTCTATATCAACATGTCAGACGTGTCTGTTAACGCATTAATCTTTACCATTATAGTAGTAACAAATCATGTCTCAGCTAATTAATAATCATGCTTTATTTTCAATTATAACAAAGTGTCCATCTACTTTATTAAAATTGAGGCTTTAGGCTGGAGTGGATTAAGGATTTATGGTATTGAAATAAATTAAGCACTGTTCTGCCAAGTACTTCAAATGAGCAACACTAGACTTTACTGAGATTTGATAGGATGTCTAAACAACACTATAGATCTTCTCAAGTCAAACCTATCTCTCCTGATTTATCTAATAATGTCAGTTATGTCTCTTTTGATTAGTTGTAGAGGACTTTAAAGCATTAGATTGAGAAGAACAGACTTCAGGTGGTTCAGAAATTCATTTCATCTGTCCCCCCCAAACCTTGGACCATAAGAATAGTGTCATTACACCATCAGGTTTGTTGGCTGTCCATAGCACCAAGGAAAAATGAAAGCATATTCTGCCATCTGACTCAATATTATTGTCAAGACCCTCAGTTTACTGTTTGCTCACACAGAGCATCTTTTTGCATGTTACAGAAGCCTGTTAAAATGATACAGGACTGCAAACATTTGATGAACAACCTGAAGGTGCAGGGAAGATATTCATTTTACAATTTGCTGTAATTATGTGACTGCACAATTACATTTCTTCTCTGAATCATTCAAGGTGCACCTGCAAATAATTGATAGCACATATTTACAACTCGTTGTATTTATAACTTTGATTGTGATATTATATTTACTCATATTGCGTTCATTACCAAGGGTTTATTTGTTTTTGTAAATTATGCAGCACTTAATTAAAACATTTTACTTATGCATTTATGTTTAATTACACTTTATGACTCAACCCTACAAGAAACCAGGAGCATTTGAAGGTTACAGGTGAATCTGCTGAAATTAAAGTATTATTTTTTTTCAGTAAATACTTGGATTAGAATTTACCAGTGATGTATATCAGAAATATTTTTGTTGAAAATTGTGGTACTATTTTCAGGATTCTTTGATTAGTAGAAATAAGTTCAAAAGAAAATAATTTATTTGGCAAGGAAATCTTTTGTAACATTATAAATGTCTTCACTGTCTTTCGAAATCTTAAAAATGCTGCCTTTGGAGGATGCATTGCAAGGTAAGAAGGCATCAATGCACGTCTGAATCCAATGTTAGCTTTACTTCCTGTCTCCTGAGATGCCTTCATCTGATTGATTTTTGAAGGCTGCCAATGTATCCTTTGCTTCCCTTGATATCCTACAATCCTGTGCTTTCTATTCTATGACACTAATAAATAAAGATGGCGTCTGAAAGTTGCGGTTTGTGGTCAGTTTGTGTGTAAATGTACGTTTTTAACCAATATTTTCCACATTTGATGTAATTTGTAGTGAAAAATTAAATATTCGCGTATACAATATTTTATTAGTTTTCACCAAAGCTCTCTCTAGTTTACTTCATCATTAAGATCATTAAACCGTTGCGCTTATTCAGAAGTTTGTCCGAAATCAGTTTTGTGAGGTACCTTTATGCGCAAATACTGTCTGCAAAGTCTTTGCCTTGTAGGGCAGCGAGGCAACAAGTCAGCAGCCTAAGTTTTCGGACGCAGCCCTGGAAGTTTGTAGTGATCCTGAAGACCTATATTAGCTAGTTCAGATGTGTTTAATCAAGGTTGGAACTAAAATATGCAGGAGCAGGTGTAAGATTCTGTGCTCAAATGCTCATGTTGATTACTCTTACAGTTGAAATGGTTTTAACGTGTGTGTAAGTGTGTTCTACATTGATTCTTAGTATGACTGGAAGTGGAAAACAGGCAAAGGGAAACAGTTGTGGCCATTGTATGTTCTAAATCCTCATGGATACATTTGCACATGGCTAACAAGTCTGACATGAACTCGAATTCTATATCTGGAATAAGTGTTCTTTGTACCTTTGTACATATTCATGTCAACAGTTAGTCATGATAAAAACCTGCAAGTGCCTGGGTGACTACACATTTTATTCATGTATGATTAAAGCTGTAAATAGCAGACATGCTTTACTGCCATTCACCAATTCAAGTGCTACTTCCAATATCTCTTGAAGTACAGCAGTTGCCTAGAAACAGCCGCCACAATTCAATCTATATTTGTGGTGTTAGTGGTTGTGCATTGTGCATTTCATCAGTCCAAGATAAACAGAATGTTCAGCAGCATCCCTGATGCTCAGAGGCTTCAGGTGCTGGTCTGATGCCCCGAACCCAAGGGCTGTGAAGACCAGGGATGAAATGACAGAGTTGATCAGCCTGTAATGTTTCAGTCACAGTGTTTACTGGCCCAAGGCCAGTGTGGAAGGAAAGAGAGGAAGTTGAGTCCTTCTAGCCAGAGGCTTCCACCATTTTCTCGTGTTTGCTCAAACAGGCCACAGTTGTAAAATGGGGCTGTAATAAAGACGAGTCTAGGGAGTGTGGCACAATATGGCCGAATCTAGATGTTATTTATGGTGTTAATACAGACTTCAGCACTGTTTTTTCTCCCTGTGGAACCCGAGCAGTCCATGACTCATAATGCTTTAATGACAATACAGATTAGATTGTGGGATTGAGACTGACAGAGTCTCTTAGTCCCTTTGGCAGGAAATAGGATGCATTTCAGAGGAAGTTGTTTGAGAACATTACATTCTGTTGTTGTGGTTAAGACCATGAACTCTCTCTCTTACTCTCAATCTACCCACATGCTTGAATACTTGAATTTCAGACATATGGATTTAAGGACTGGAAAGTATGTGAAAACCAACATAGTTCCTTGAAAGTGAACATGAACTGAATTTTTTTACGAGTATGGTGATATTACAACAATTGGCAGTTATGCACTGCCAAAGCCAGAACAAAACAGTGTTACTAATATTGAGGAAAGCAGGAAAAACCTGAAAAAAAGTGCGCATGGATCGGGATCATGTGCAGGCAGCCCTGCATGATGGACATGTGAGAAGTGTGGAGCTATTTAGATGCTTGGCTCAGTATTGAGCTTCATAAAATTGGTTAATCGAAGTTCTAACAAATAATGCCTAATAAAGTAGTGTTTATATTCACAGCACTGCTTTGTTTACAGAGGTAACTGGGGGAAAAAAATATATTTCTGCTCTTCCAAAAGCACCATCAACTGTCAGAGATTGATATTGCATTTTCCTTCAGTGGGTCTGCCATTTTAGTTCAGACCAGTGTGAAGATCGAAACATTTTTACGTAGCTTACATGCAGTTTTGTAAATGTTAACAGACTAATTGATGATAAGTGAATATGCTTTCAAAAATGTAGAATAACACGATATCTAAAATATTATATATAATCATATTTTAAATAATTAAATATTTAAAATAATTTATAATAATTTATCATGACCCTTAAATTATTTAAACTGAAATGTGAGGTTTTTATAAATGTTTTATATATATTTTTATAAACCTTGTTTTTGTCAACTTGTGTTATTTGAACTGTAAAGTTGTTTAATTCGTTGTTTTTACATTCATTTTTAGTCTAGGATGTTACCATAAACACTGATTTCCCCCAATATGTTATTCATTTTATTTTATTTCATTTCAAGTCAAGTCAAGTCACCTTTACTTATATAGTGCTTTTTACAATGCAAATTGTGGCAAAGCAGCTTTACATTAATAATTGGCAAATAATTTTGGCTGCACAGCAGCTCCCAAAGAAAATGGTGTCATTGTCCAGCTTATTCTATATATTATTGATTCATTCTGTTGCAAAGATCAATAGTTATTAGTATTAGCATGTCTTAAAAGCCTTAACTGTTTTTTTTTTTGTTTTTTTTTGCAGAGAGTCTGTATAGGTGATTAACAAGTAATTTTGAATATTTTGAATATTTTTTAAATACCTAAAAATTGCCCTATACATATAATTTTATTTAATTGCAAAATTGATGTATATAATATTCTCTCTATATTTTAATGTTTTTAATCAAGTAATGATTCTTGAAAAAGAAAACAAAAAGCGGTGTGAAATAAATGTTAAAATTTGAATAAGAAAGCTTCAATCTGTATCTCTCATTCAATCTAGGCCGGTCTTCTCAATGGATTTTAAAATGGTCATTTGCCACTTGAGTTTGATTTTAGTCAGTATATGTCTTAACATTACTGCAGTAATGATAGACACAGGTACAGTAGGTTGTTGACACTGTTCAGATTGGCAGTAACAATCCCAACTTTATTGTCTTTATTGTGCTTGACATCTGATTTAAGGACTTTTAAAGCACCTTTAATTATGTGTTCATGTGAACCCTGTAACCATCTATCATCTATCCATACTTTTGAATGTTTGCATGTTTCAGTGAATGATGGTTACAACTAGGGCTGCAACTAACGATTATTTTTATAATCGATTACTTGGCCGATTATTTTTTTCCTGATTAATCAGATAAAATCCTAATTTTATTATTATTTTTTTTATTTATCAAAAACATTATTACACATCCTGCCCAATGTCCTTCAAACAAATGTGCTGGTTGAATGCTATGAAAACATGCAGTGCTTAATTTTGTAGACTACCTGTCACAGAAAAGAGAGAACACAAATATTTTAGGGATCTTTCAAAAACTGTCATTATTCACATATAATGTCCAAAAAACTTAATATTTTGTATGACCTCTTTTGTCTTTGATAACAGCTTGCATTCTTGCTGGCATTGTTTTATGTTCTTTTCCACAGTCTCTGTTGTTATGGACTGTAATTGGGCAACTATAAAGTGTTTTACTAGTTCTTGTTAAACAGTAAATTGGAACATTCATGACAACAATAATTATATTTTAGCATTAGAAACACTACTGTTACTAAACAGCTTACATACTGGTGAATTAACCAATACAGAAACATAAATGATTTTGGTAATCACCAGTACCGTTAGTTTAGGGCAGCTGTGGCACAAACCTTGCATTGGGTGGCTGTGTTCTAATAAATTTAAGCACTATATATAGTGAATATAGTTTAAATCTCCACATTAAAAATTTAGATAATAATAAAGATGTTAAAAACAGAAACACAAACTCAGTGTTAACCAACAGGCAAGAGAAATGTTCTGCAGGAACACACAGATAACCTCTTACTGTCATTTCTATATCCTGTGTAAATAATAGAAATGTCTTACATTTATTCAATTACGCTGTTATTCCCTCCATAAAACACTTGAATGACATATTGACTTTTAAACCTAAATTGAACTTTCAACAACAGATATTTCAGCAAAATGAATATTTTTGGGCTGAACTTTAATTGTCTCCCTCCCTACCGTGGGTGCGCACGCAGGCGCTCATTCAGTAACGTAAAGTTTGAAGTTTAACGCAGACTGTCAAGACAAACCTTTATGCAAAATCGAAATGCTCGTGTGAATTTGTAACATTTACAGATAGACATGTACCCGTAGAATGAACGTTTGTCTGACACGCATGTCTGTGAAGCGCCTGACAGGGCAAGCCATTACGATAACGAATTAGCTTGGAGCTTGAAATAAAGAGTTCTCATGTTTTGGGCAGTTTGGATCACGCAGCTCTCCCACATCAGCTCACTCTGTTTCCTCCACTATTTTTAAATGCATTTTGTCCATAGAAATGCGTTATTCAGTGCCGTAATTTGACAAGACTGGCTGAAGTTTTTTGTGCACGGTGGGCAGACCCGACTAATCGATAATGACAATCGTTGACGATGATTTTCATTATCGATTTTATCGATTAGTTGTTGCAGCCCTAGTTTCAATGGTATTGGTCAAAATGATACTACTTGGTGTTCATCAAAAAAATATATATATTTTTAATGTAATATATTAAATATTTCCTTATTTGTGATTTTTATTTATATATATATATATATATATATATATATATATATATATATATATATATATATATATAATTAAAATTTCTTATTTGTTAATATATATATTAATATTTAATGTTTTAATTTTGTTCAAAGCATATTTGTTTTTGCTGTGGTGTCAGAATTGGTATAGACACATGACATTTCACCCATATTGGTATTGACTACAGAAATTTGGTGTCGTGACAACAGTGCTGATTCATTTAATAGTGCTGACGTAGTGTCATGAGGCATTAGCATACATATAGATTTATGAAGGGTAGATCCTAGATCATCAGACTTCATCTTAGAAGTCACACTGAGAGAAAATCACACTGTCAGCATATGCTGTATGTTTAATATGAATATAGGTGAGTGTTGAATAATGTATCTGGATGGATTACCAGACTTATGTCAAACAACTGTAGCTCTTTTACAAAGGTCAAATTCAAGCTTCTTCATTCAGGGCTTGCACTGTAGGTAGCTAGTGAACACCATACTTACATATGTAATAAATTCCCCTATGTTTTTTGCAATATTTAAAGACAAAGGCCTGTTCACAGTTCCACTGCATGGCTGGTATCCCTTCAGCAGCCTGTTGAAAGATATATTATATGAGACAGCTAAATGTATATGGAAATGCCCTTGAAGCACCTGTCACCTGCTGCTGGCGACTAAAGATGGAAAAATATGAAAATGGGAAGGCAATGCTCAAAGTACATTAAAAGACGAAAACTACCCCTGAAGGCCACGGCTGAATGCTTCACAGGCTTGATGAGAGAGATGTTGCTCTGTCAGATGTACTAAGATGACCATTTCACAGCCCAATTCAGCATTCCTTATTCATGCTTCCTGGACTGGATGACAAACAGAAGTAAGTGTCACGTAACTGTTCTGCCTTTGGTTCTGCCGTTTTTTCCTCTCTCTGAAATGAGCATCAGGGGAAAAAACGCAGACATTTGCATTAGGGTTGAATGCTGAAAAGGGGCCCTTGGGGTGGTCTGATTACTTGTAGTGCATAATCAAATTACTTTGTTTTTCTTTGTTCACTATAACTATTCAGTATTTAGCTTGTTTGAAACTCCAAATGTGCCTTGTTATCAAACTCCAGATAGGTTTGAGCATGTTCGCTTAAAGTCAAGTTTTTCTGTGTAGTTGTTTGTGTCTGGTTTGTATGCTAGAGATAATTCCTTTAGCGGAGACTAGCGTGAAGAACGGTACCATTTCAGTGTAATGACTCACAGTACTACAATTTCCACAAAGAAGTGTCTGTAATCTGGGGTAAAGAAAGAATGCAGAGGTTCAGTGGGGGTTGGGGGTTTGGGGGATTGCGGCAACATCCCTGTGGCTTTCCGTCGTTTTTATCTGCAGTGTGCAGGAATTTTGTATTTTGCAGACACACACCTCCTGGAGAAGTTCAATTAACTTCATCTGCCTACCTTTTGTTGGATTAATTTTAGAATAGTCATGCTATGTAGATTAATTAGTTTAAAGTGATTACTTGTTTTGGGGTATTTTAAGAGTGCTATATTGCTAACATCACCAAAAAAAATGTACGTGCGTGGTTGAACTGGCATTAAAGTCACCATGAAATCAAAATTGAAAAGTTTTTTTGGCTTTTAGTATGAATATATTAGCCTAACTGTAATCTATAAACTAATTTGCTCCAAAACTGTTACAAAATTCATATTTAAAGATATAAGCATACAAAACTTAGTCTCTCACTGCTGGCAATATGGATCAATGATTTTGATGACATAATGCTGCAGTTCAGCTTCTCATCAGATTTTCTGTCAATCAAATCCTCTCTAGAATCTAAAATGTCCCACCCCCTGCATAATAAATAGACACTCAGTTGTTCACACATTTACTATTTTCTCTTTCACTTCAGTGTCATGTGAAACGCCACAGCGCACACACACAATCCGCTCCGGTCCAGAGACACAATGGCTCAGGGCGGATCGTATGCAGAAGTCGGCTCAGACCACAACCCATTTGAATTCTGTACAGATTCCTATATTTTAAAGCGCTATGGAAGAGATTAGGAGGAGAAAAGGTCAGATTAGAAGGAAACTGATGCTTTACGGAGCTTGGCATCTCTGGCCGAGCTGTGTTATAAACGAAACGCTACTGACCACTTTAAAAAAACGCGAGGAGCTGTTCGATATGTCCCGCCCTGTCTTCCATCAATATTGAATAATGCTGCACTTTCAAGGCACTTCATTGTTTTCAGCATAAACACCTGTTTTTATCCTCCAGATTAGATTCATTATAGATTGTTCATAGACTCACAAATTATTTTTGTATTATTCAATCCGAATTTCACAAACGTTTGAAGTGTTTTCTATTGATCATGGTAGCAGTAAATGATAAAATGATGGTAATAACCTATAAATATATCCCGACGCATAATGTAGAAAAGTGCACTTGAAGAGATGAAGAGATGTTGTGCAGTCTTGGTAAAACAGGACTGCAAAATAAGAAATTGCCCCACGCAAAATGCACAATTTTGCATGCCATTTATTAAACCATTTCACTAAACAAACTACATTCAATAAAACCTTTAACTGTTCTTGTGAAGTATATATTATCATGTATATGTGTATCACATTTATTGTGAATATCCAACTTTCCCTCTTTATAATAAGGGATGGAACAATTTAATACAAATGGAAACCAGCAGATGCTCAGACTCTTACAAGCAGCCGTTATCTCCTCTTTACGTTCTCCAGCTCATTATAAACCAATGAATTCTTTGCCCTCACACACACACACACACACACACGTGCACACACAGAGAGAGAGAGATGTAATTCTCCCATACCACCTCCTCTCTGTATTTTCTGTGAAGGCACCAGAGGCTGGTTCTCTAAGGAGTGCTTAAAATCCTGAGAGATGGAAAGAGGACTGAGCATGCATTGAGCTCTCAGCCCATTCAATCTGTGGGTTATAATGGTTTTCACAAACATCAGAAATCCTCTCATCTCTAAACATCAAGCTCTATTGAAATCCCTGCCAGACTGTGGAACGCCTCCCCGTAAAATACTGCAGCTTTCATTGTCTCCCTCTCATTCACTTATGGCACTTCATGCCCCTCAAACACATCATCTACCTCCAAATAATCAAAACGGAGCTCTCTCTCTCTCTCTTTCTCTCTCTCTCTCTCCCTCTCTCCCTCTCTCTCTTCTTTTCACGTCACCTCTTTATATACAAATACCATGAATTCAAGTCTGAGGGCTTCATCTATCTAGTCGTATTCAATGATGGCTAATTCAGGGTTTTTTTTTTTTTTTTTTAGCAAAAAAAAGTTTAATTCATATCAGACTGGTTCAGTTTACATTAATGTTGAGTTTCAACAAATTTTGAGTTTAAACAAAACAAATACATAAGTAAATAAGCAAATGAAAACCTATTTTAAATAATCACATACTAATAATAATGCCAGACCTTAATGAGTAGGTGTCATAAGGGTCTAGCACTATTGTGATTATTTTAATTATTATATTTTCATGTAATGAATCAGTCTGTAATTATGTCAGACATTTTAAAAGCTTTTTTTTTTTTAATTGGCTATTAAAACAAATTCAGAGCAGACCTGTTCAATTCATGCTCTCAACAGTACTATAAATCTAAACATGTTACCTACTGTAAAAATAGCAATAACAGGCAGGTCAATAATTAATAATGCACGTCAAGAAGCACATGAAAGTACAATAATTAAAATAATCACGGTAATGTCCATTGACACCCACTCCATTTAATGAGTCAGATTAGAATTACATCAGCCACTTTAAAAGTTATTGTTAAGGATTTCATTGTGCAACTAATGTTCCCTCATTTCTCTGGCAACATGCATTTTTGCTTTGCAGTCAAAGCCAGACGTGGGTAGCTTATAATGTAATGTGCCTTTTTGAAATGAGGGTCAAGCATGTTGCGCACCTGCCTGCTCTAGAAACAAGGATGTTAATCAATGTACTGTGATGTTGGGGACAGGTGAGAGGACGATACGGCCCACAGATGACGTCATCACTGAGAATAATGGTTTGTGAGGTTAGGTAAACAACTTAACCTCACATTGAGGTCTTTTGGTCTTGTATCTGAGAATGATGTATATCTATTGACAAACACATTTGATTTTTTTTTTTTAAATAAACCATTTAAATTGGTTTAAAACCTTTACATTTGAAGATTTTCCATTGAATTATGGGACTCAACAAAAGGTTGAGTAAGAGAAAAGTGTTTTGAAATGCAGTTATATTAACCAGTAAACTATTTTCAAAACCCACGATATGAGCGATACAAATCTCTCAAATTTGGTTTGTGCTCACAGACACAAGGGCCCTTGTTCACAATGCCAAATGCTTGAAGCGGCCTTTCTACTAGATGAGAGCTTTTCTATTCAACATGTCCCTCAACAGTCTCTGTTTGATCATAATTTAGAGAGAACCAACTCTAGCAGATATAGCAGATATATTCATTATTATGAGTGAGTTATTTTTATTTTGTTTACTATGCATCAACTGTTTAATTATAATCTCTCCCTTAACTCTATTTATACAAACTATATATGGATATTTAGACTGTGTATATGTCTGATCTTCCTTTTGGCGTCACTTAAAAGGGTATTTGTTCACATCCCTTGATCTAATGAGTGCGTGCCACAGACATGAACCAGGCCAGCACAAAAGTGGTGATAAACAGGCATTATGAACCCACTCTGTTTCTTCTAAGTATGTCCTGTTCAGTGTAAAGGCTGATAGGCTGTTTTCCAACGACATACTGTAGAGCACAGCGGAGATAATCTGCTCAAAAAGAGCTCTGTTTCCTCTGGATTTTCAACTGAAAGGCCTGTATTCCTGTGCATTGCACCTTAATTCCAGTTTACATATACAGTATATTTGTGCATATTATTTATTTAATTTGTATTAATATTTTCAGTATTATTTTTAAATAGACTTATTTAGACTTATTTCTTTTTTAATAGAGACTTATTTTTATATTAAACCGTTTTATATACTGAAACCATTTTCTTAATACTTTCATTTTTAAATTGCAAGTTGCATTTACTTGAGGAGAAAAACTATAAAATAATAAGGCTTGTTGTAAGAGATTTGGCTTTTTTTTACATTTAAATGTAATTAAGTTTCACTGTTGTAGTTAATTCTGTGAGGACAAATATAAATGATCCACCATATGTTTGCATTGTAGAGAATTGTGTTCTGGTATCTTTTGTACAGGGTCCCTTTCTATTCAAACATGGCCGTGGCACAAAGTAAGGTCCATTTAGAAATTGTTTACTGACTCTTATGAAAACTTGATTGGCCAGCACAAAGGCTGACTTAAATCCTATAGAAAACCTGAACCTTGAAGCCAGACCCTGTCACCATCATGTCAGCATGACCTTCCTGAGTCATCTTATATCTGAAAGGGAGCAAATGCATACACCCATGCTCCAACATCTCATGGAAAGCAAGAGAGGGAGTGATTGATGCTATTTTGCCAAAGCTTGTTGAGGTTAATAAAGTTCTGTTGGTTACTTTTGGCCATGTAGTATATCTTGAACACAATATTTTTGCTTCTTTTCAGCTTATCTAAAATTTGGTCAGGTTTACGGTTAATGCAAGAAATGAAAAAATTTAATAGATTAAGACAAATAAACTTAAATGAATATTAATTCTGGTTTTTCGAGATGGACCCATGGTTGACATTGTTGTGTGTCTTTACATTTACATTTACTTTTAAGTAATTTGGCAGACACTTCTACAAGTGACGTTGCGTTCAGGCTATTGATTTTAACAGTTAATGCTTTGCTGGGATTCCCACCCAGGAATGCTCTTGACCATACATTCATAGTAATAATGAATGTTTAAAAAAAAAAAAAAAAAACTACAGGACTTACTTTAAAGGATGTTAGGTTTTCAATGTAATAATGCTGTCCATTACTTAAATTTCAACATGCCCTTTAGTATGTATGAATTAATGAATGAAATGTTTAGATTTGCATGGATTATGATGACAAGGACATATTTTTCCATACTTTGCTTTGGCAGGTATCACCAATATAGCCAAAACAGTTGGGGGAAAAAATTCGACACCATTGCGCTGTGTAGCTCTGCTGTGTGAACAGTCCCTTATAGGTGAAAGCATGCATCTTACCTCTGCTTTGGCTAATGTGTTTTGTTATTTGGTTTGGAAACATAACAGTGCAAGGACATGGAACTTGAAGTCTCAGTCAATGGCACTTTTACATATTGTGTATTTGTGGCAGCTGGCTTGTTATGTTGAGTTCACTTTTGTGTCTTGTTCACATTGTATTCTACATTTCTCTAAATTAAGTGTAACTTGCATATTTTTATATTTAAATTTCACCTATGGCTTTTAGAAATATGGTTTAAAAGTTTTAAATAACATGATACAGTTAATCTCCCACAACCTATCTAGCGAACAAGCCATTGCAATGCGATGTGCTACAATGGATGCTTCAGAAAGAAATGCTTTAATGTTTACTTTGATATGTGCAGTCTAGACAGCCTCAAACAGTTGTGATGCATCATGTTAAAAAATGTGTCCTGTGCTGATAATTTGGATGGGTTTATTATTAATTGAGACTCTCACGTTCGCTTTACAGTATTCGGGCTCGTTCAGAATGCGTTTTCAATATCAGTGCTCTACTTTTCCTTTGTTTTTCTATGTAAACACATGCTTGTCGGACGTGTATGAACGTTGCGCTCACGTTTTGTCTTTTGCAGCATCTTGCGCATGATAAATCGGTTCAACTTTTTTAAAAAAAAGCGTCTCGAGAGTTGAGACCTTGCGTTTTTTCCCATTCCGCTGCCCTTGTTTTGCATTTTTCCAAAACAAAAATCTGTTTTGTGTGAACGAGCCCTTAGTCTACTCATTTGCTTACTCGAGTCATGACACATAGCAGCTTAAGTGTTCCTAATATGTTGGACCTTTTATTGAAAGTAGCCTCATTTTACCTGTTGAGACATGACTTCACAAGCACCAGTAAGTGCTGATTTTGTAACGTTTGAATTGGGGGAGGCGCGATGCGTGAAAGGGGCGTTTGCAATATATGCTTTATTTTTGTAATTCTGCCAGGTGCTACTAGCAGAAACTACATACTTCACCTTTACATGCAAGGATTTCTTTTTTAGTTGGGTGTCATACAAAATAAAATGTTATATAGTTTTATATTGTTAAATTGAAACTTTTGTCTGTCTTGTTCTTGTGTGATGATTTTAGTAAGTATGCTGAGAACTATGGCATTCAGGATGATGGGAAATGACAGCCTTCAGTGCTGTATTCCTCTAATAACACAATAGCATAGCGTTTGTCAACAAAAGAGGCAGTAAATGACTGCCAGCTTGTGATAAAGACCTGTTTATTGAATGCTCAGCTCTTTTAGCAGTTTTATACAAGTTTAATACAAGTTTCAGCAAAATCTAAAAACCTAATCTGTCAAATAGCTACTGGCTGTACAATTCAGGCCGTGATTATCTGCGACTGAAAATTCATCCTAGAATTCATGAATAATGTGCCACATTTTGCACGAGTATCTAGTTGTTTTTCAAAGAAAGTAGTTTCAGTGAATCCCTTTTCATTTGAAAGGAAGAATAAGCACAAGCAACCGTCTGTAACTGATAGCCGAGCTGTGCGGCAAACTTTCAACATCTTCAATATTTTATCTGTGCAGTATCTTTAGTTTATAAAACCTCCACCTCTCTCCAATCCATAAATCAGCATCAGCTTCAGGGAAATGACCTTTAAAGCAAAGCCCTGAAACTGAAGCTTGGAAAACGAAGATTCATTTCCTGTCCCCAGAGTTCCTTTCCTGGAGCATAATAATAAACATATTAGGTCTATCACACTACTCATCCCATCTCAAAAAATCCAGCGATACCTGTGTCAGATATGTGTCAGCATTTTAAGCAAATTATACTAATTCCCATGCAAATCTTTACTTTTAATCCTGCTGACTGATTTTATCGAGTGGTCCTGTACAAATGGAGTTAATGGGATCGCGATAGCGCGACAATTTTCCGTAATGGGTCAGTGGGTCTGGATTGATGTCACTGTGATTTTGTTTGTGATGCAATCTAATGTAATGGTGGGAAAACTAATGTGGAAGCTGATACAGAGAAGTTAATTCCTACGAGGGCTTTTTTGGCCCATTGCTAATGCTGTCTGCTGTGACATTTCATTATTCATTGGTGGCCTTCATCCCGATGCAAACAACCAGAGTTCTGCAGTGACAACTAGATGCATTCTAATCTCACTGCCACCTAAAATAGCCTCCGTGAATCTCAGCGCGACATTTGAGTGAAAGCACAAAGTTCTGCCTGTTAATTTGCCACATACCTGTAATGTCCAAACCTCAATTAGAGCAGTCTAACCAGCAGCACTGTTAGCAAAATTGCTTGACATCAAGAGATAAATGTGGACAGTATGCAGTCAAAATGGGCACAGATGAAAGTTTATTTGAGTCCGGTGGGTCTCGCTCTCACTATCTCTCTCTCACACACATACACAAACACATTTTCTGAGTATAATGACTGGTTTTCATGCACAAGAATGGGTAGCCGGCTGTCTGAGTGTGATACTTGTAATGAAAGCTTCTTGCAGGAGCACATGCCCTTGGTAATATTCCTTCCATTGTGAACACCACACATCCTATGCAAATGACAGAAGTAACACCCAAATTACTGCTTTTTCCTTAAGGAAACTTACACTAAAAGATCTTTTAGCTAAACACTCTGGATTAACAGTATACTAAACTGCCAGTTTAGAGTAGTTTAATACCTTTTTTAATCATTTTACTCGCCTGACATTTTATGTTCATAGTGTGATGCACACTTTTTCAAATACTGAATATTTTATGTTTATAATTCAGAGGATTTTATGAAGTGAGCAACTGGATGGCTGTTGTGCATTCACAATCCTTGGATTGAAAAAATGCTCCATTCGGCTCAACTCGATGAAGTGTCCACGATTTCATCACAATAACATTTACAGCCATTGCAAATATGGGACCGAATTGTGAAAGCATATAAAACAGATTTGGCACAGAATGATTTCATGGATTGTAAGTCAATATTTAAATTGTTAGCCAATATTAAAAGCATTCATCCTATAGTTTAATGTGCTTGACTCTAATTTTGTAAATATGACACTAGGTTGATACAGTGAGCATAGTTGCAAGTATAAGCTAAATAATTAGAGTATAGTCAGTACCTTTAACTTTTGGATGGACAAATTCTGATTAGAAAGTCTATTAGGTTTATGCAAAAATTCAGAACTGAAGGACTTGATTATCGAAAAATAACCCCTGGCAGGGTGAACACAATCCATGACGTGAAGTTACACTTGTTTAGCCACGTAATAAATAACTGTTACTGCATATAACTATAGCTGGTATGACTGCTTTGCCGTTGTAAGAATTTTATTTAGTCGACAGTTTCGCTTTGCAAGACGAGGTTCCAGCAGAGTTTTAGATGTAAAGGAATGTACCCACTGTGAAACCCTCATTTTGGTAAATGTATTTTCATTGAGCAAGTCCAGAATTTGATAGTTATTGTTATTGTAAGTTCTTATACCACACCAACTAGCCTCAGGATCCATTTTCATTCTTTTACGAATTTGAATGGCCATTCCAAAATGTCTTGATGGCATTTTAAGGCATTCTAATTAAAACCTTCATATCTAATCAGATCTTTTAATTGGTAAAGCAATATAGAATTACTGCCTGACAAGCTTTCAAATACACTGGGGGGTAAATGTACGCCCTTGTAGGACTTAATCATCTAGTGGGCTCAGCAGTTTCATGTGCATATCAATCCAGCAGGGGGACAATTAAGGTCGTGGATAATTCATTTTCACCGGTACACTCCAATGCACAATACTATCTGAATGAAGAAATGCCTGATGTCTTACGGGATACAGCAGAGAGTTGCAGAAATACTGCACACATTTCTGTGATTTCTGCATTGTCCTTTCATCTTCTAAGACGGCTCTGCATCTTTGTTTTATAGCACTTCTTTTTGACTTGGGCTCCGAGCTGCTCTGCCTCCACATTAAGCAAGAAGTTCCCCTGAGAATCATGTTTATTGTGGCCGTGGGGAAATTGAGAACTCCAATAAAGATGTCACGTACATTATGATTCCCATTATAATCATCTGTGCCTCTGTATCATGTTACTCAAAGCTATCTTGGCATTCCTTCTGCTCCTTCCTGTCTGAGCAGCTTCATAACTTGTTAACGCTCTGCAAAAAAAGTACCGAAATGCGTTTATGGAGTTATTAAACTTTCTTTTTATCAGGGAAAGGCTGAGGTAAAACTGCAGTATATCCTTAACTGCACAACAGGATTAAGTAAATGCATTATGACAAGTTCCTTTGATTATCTACAAAATGGTATAACAAGGAAATCATCATTTATCTTCGTAATATAACTGTGTGTCAGAAATATGGAGGCTGCATTTAGAAATGCAGGAGAAAAAGTTCTTCAAATGCCAAAATAAATGACATTTGCTTGGCAATTTAAGAACAAACATGCAACTAGATAAGAAATGTTTAATGACTTGAAATAATCACTTGAAGATTGCTGTGTGCAGTTTCATTTAGCTCAAGACAGCTACATATGTAAATGCCAGTCTGCATTATTGCGGTCAGCTGTTCCATTAATGCGTGCCAACAGCTTTGCAGCAGTGTTTTGAGATGAATGGAAGCTGATAGACTGTTTTCAGCCATAGACCAACAACGTAAACAAGAACTTGTTCAGCTTAGTTCCTTGCAAACTTTATAATTTTTTGGTAGGATCTCATCTGAGTCTCCAGATAATGTGCAAAAGATCCAAATAAATAGAATAATGATTTTAAATCTGCCCCAATCAGTTTTTATGATACAATGAAAACAATTACTGATTTTCAACACCAATTAAATGGAAACTGAAATGAAACCTTTTCATTAGTTGACATGCAGTGCAAGATCCTGTGAAATACAGCATAATCAATGTGTTTTGATTTTAATTAGCATATTTACATTAACTTTCTTCTGATGTATTTCTGTTGGAAAGTATCTGTTCTAAGATACTTAATTTTTCATCCTTCTGTATCCCACACTAGTCAAAAATTTACGAATACCAAAAAAAAAATTCTTTTTGATTCTTTATTTGATCTTATTTTATTTTTCAAACCATTGGACACTTTATTTCAACTATATTTCTCTACTATTTTCAAAGGACATTTTGTGCTTGTTACATGTAGACTGTATTCAAATGTTTTCTTTTATATACTCTTTTTTTTTTTTATTAAAGTTTTCAGAATTTTGACTGTGGATGTACATATTTAAATTTACAGCCAATTACAAGTTCTTGTGCAACAATGAAGCTCAGTCAGCCATCATAAAGTTTGCATAACAGCCACACCAGTGTCAGTATTTACGATTCAATGAAAATGCAGTTTCTATATAGAATGAACTAAGAAAAAACACTGAAAAATATAACTTATAACATTTCAACTTCAGTATAAGCACATCTTTCTTTTTTGCATTTATGTGCATTGCTAAACCTGTGGAACCGATTAATACTAATTTAATATGATCTTTCATGCCATAATTAAATGCTTTTGTGCCTGTCCTTTTTTGTATTTTTTACATGCATTCATATTGACATTCTCATCCATACTTCCATACTAAGTCTCAATACCATACGGATCCATAAACACAGGGCAATTAATTGTGAGAATTTATGAGCTACATCTAATTAAGGAGCGGTAGCAGTGCATTTCGCTCACATCTGATGAATGAATTAGTCTGCTGTGCCAAGTGATGTGAGGCCCTGTCACTGGGAGTACATCATTAAAGAAGCAGAAGAGTTAACAGCGCAAAAGTGCATAGCCTCTGGATATGTCTGAGAAATGATTGCTTGATGCATGTACATTTTCAGCCTGCTATAGCCATGGTGTTGTATCATGGAAAATTTTTAGCCATGTGGTAGATACTGGTGAATGTGATATCACCAAGTACAACCTGTTCCTGAATCAACATCTTGGAATAACATTCCAAATAACCAATCAGATTTGAGGGAAGAGTTTACATTTAAAGTCAAGTTTAGGCTTACAACCAGAGTTAGGTGCTTCTACATCAGCGTTTCTTTTGATTTTAGGGATACGCTGTAGGTAGTGTTAGGTTTATGTGTAGGTATAGAGTTAGGACTAAATTTTAATTTTAGGGACGTTGTTCCAGGATGGGAAAAAAAAAATGTTGATCTAGGAAAATGTTTTAGTTGGCAAAATCACAGTCACCGGTAGACACTATATGTCCACTAACATATTAGATATTTTGAGGAATTGTAATGGTTTTATTTTAATCAGTTAATCTTTCTAGCTTTCCCTTCTTGTTTGACTTGGTTCCATTTGTGTGATTTGTTGCAGCTACACATATTGGTCAAGGGCTGGTGCAACTATAATGCCTCTGTTAAGTAGGATGTGTCGAGAGACTCTTTAGACAATGAAGAAAAGCGTACTGTACATGGACTAATTGCGTATCATTTCGACTGGCAGCAGCTCTAGATGAGATTGTGGTATGCAGTGCATGAAATTAAAACTCACAAACTGTAGAGGTCCAAAAAATATAAAATGCTGCAGGCTAAAGTGTAGATTTTTGTCATTGAAAGGAGCAACACAATAACAATTTAAATATTTTCATCAATATTAAGTGCTCTTTAAAATTAGGTAAAGGGTGGGTGTTTTTTATGTTCGGCATTAGCTTAATGGTTGTACCAAAAAAGCCATTTGTTTGAAAATGTGGGTGCCTTCCTTGGTTATGATTAATTTCATGCTTATTCTGATACTTATTAGTCAGATATTTCCTATTAAACTTAACTTGCAGCTAGTAAAATAATGGTTGAATTTAATTTCTAGATTGTTTTCATACAGAGATGATTTGTGCTAAATATTTCAGAAAATATTTTTTTTGCTTTACATACCTGAAGGTTGTGTGCAGAACTGTTTTTGTAAACAAAATATGGACGAACATAAGACAATACTGGTGCAAGGTGAAATATGTTTTTCATATTTCGCATGTTTTTCATCTTGATTCTCAATCTGGCATTTTGTGAAGCAGATTAATAGGAAATGAACTTGTGCTTTATTATATTCCCTTAAACAATTACATTGATTCAGCCAGAGTAACTTGTCAAGGACCTGCAAAAAACATCCTTATTGTTGCCTGCACAGCTGAACAGTGACCTTGAGGCAGGCAAAACAAGTCAATAAGAGCTCACTCTCACTCCTGTCTAACAGCACAGATGTTTCTCTCTCCCCTCCGGTGGAAACAATAATACAAGCTTGGAACTTAGTTTGATTTGTCCTCTCCATCAATAGCTTCCCGCCGGCTCAGAAATCCATAGAAACAAAGACACTATGGGACATGTCACTGTAACTGATCAATTGTGGGAGGCTGTGCATGAATATAGAAAACTGCCTCATGAAGATGGTCTAATATGTCTTTTAGGCTTATATCTCAGGGCAAGCTCTTAGAGGCCAGACAAAAATCGATATGACAAGATCCTTGACAAGTGCAAGAAGTATAAACAGAAGAAAACATTCGCTTTAATGGACTGCTTGCGAGAATATTTCAGGAATTTAAATGAGCAGTTATATGATATGTATGTATGTGTGTGTGTAAATATATATATATATATATATATATATATATATATATATATATATATATATATATATATATGTATGTATATATATATATATATATGTATATGTATATGTGTGTGTGCATGTCATGAGACCATTCATTTAACAAATGATTAAACCAATCCTGCATTAAGGAGGTTCTGGCTGAGAAAGCTAATATTTACCTCACTAATCTAAAATGCTATGCAGATATCATTAATGTAATCATAAACAAGATTGATATAACTGTATTAATCATATCTATACAACAAATCACTTTCATTACGTCCTACCCCACCCACGCAAACCGCACACACATTCAACAACAGAAGTCAAAGTAATTGGTGCTTATAATCTAGCCCCACAGCACAGATAAAAGGTAGAGAACAAAAACAAAGCTTATTATGTTTATAATGAAAAGAAATTTCTGGCTATAGTTCTGCATGGCTAAAAAAATGATCACACTGATAATAAGCAGGAGAAAACTCACAGCTCTGTTTTAATTAAAGAGCTTAGTCAAGTACTTGTATGAGTTATGGTCCAAAAGCTTAATGGGTGATTTTTTTTTTTTTTCGCATGCTTTTAAACAGCGATTGGAATTTTCACAGCTTGTTGGGAATTCTGTGATGTGAAAACTGAAAAACAATTTAAATTCACATGAGTGGAAAAATACGAGGAAGACTTGTATTGATGATGCCACTTGAAGTTCCATTTATCGTTTTAGCATACGATTCCTGCCATCTGTATGCACAGCATAATAGAGAATAGGTTCTACAGTTTTTTGAGTATTTTCAGTATGGTCACAAAACATATCACAACAGTGATAATGTGAGGTTTCTAATGACTTTTTTTTTTTTTGTCTGTTCGAATTGTGGTCAGTTTGATTAACAACCAAGGGCTGCAATTATGTAAATGGAACACAAGTGTTTTATATATATATATATATATATATATATATATATATGTGTGTATATATATGTATATATATATGAATATATACTGTATATATTTATATACATTCATTCATTCATTCAGTTTAGGTCAGTGACTCTGACCACAAGTCGTCATGCTCACTCAAACTGAATGTATACAGTGATATTATTATTATTATTATTATTTGTCTGACCCAATTATTATTGCTAGTAAAATTGTCTTTTTCCAGTCCAGTCGCATTTTCTGCGGTAAGAATTACAGTCAAAGTAAACATTCTAGCATCATCTGTGAATGTTTTTGCATTAGGCCATATAACAAAATGTCAAACCAAGTGGTATTTATTTTACAGAAATGTAGTACAAGCTACAGCTATAAGATATAAATATATAAATATTAGGGGTTTTCAAGAGAGACTCTGTGAAATTGTATGTTCCACTTCATTTAATGTTTTGTGTCTAATGTTTAAGTGTGACAGTGAGCCACTGTTTAGACATATTTCTTACCTTGTGTAGGGCACAGATTCAGTCAGGAGTGTCACTAGTGACCCCTCAAAAATTTGGTGCGTGATGCCCTTTTGAATATTGATTGCTCACTAGTTTGTATTCTCACTGGAGAATTGTACCCATTCCAGGTATTATTCAAATGTGAATACATGAATAAATAGAGCAGATGGATGCATACATGGCCATCGGCTAGATTTACTGCTGAATCTTGTAAATGCAGTAATCACTGAATAGATGAGAATGTCCTCCGAATAAATTCAGAAACGATGTTAAATTTTATATTTCTTGAATATGCCTGTAATTAATAAACACGCCACCTTTAAACTTTTCACCTAAACATTATTAATTCAATTACAAACTGTACATTACAGAAGTGTCTAAATGTTTTTTCTGTCACCTCTCAGAACATATGTTAACTGATTTATTGAACATATGCTCAAAAAAAATTCCAAATGAAGTCAGAATTAATCACCACAGCAGCATGGCAGAGCTTAAAATAGACTCCAGTGCACTGACAGCACAATCTGCTGTACAACCTCCTGTCAGATTTCAGTCACATACAGTGTTTGCGTGTATGTGTGTGAGAGTGTGTATTTAGTCTCATAATATTTTTCAAAGACTTGCAGGCAACTAGGCTTTACAGGGATGAAGGAGATTATCTCACTCTTTGTGTGGCTGATTTTTGTTAAGAAAACAACAGGGAAAGGATTCATTGAAAAATAAACATATCGTTTGATGTGTTCTCGTTTAACTCTCGTATTCTGTTTGGGGGTCTAGATCCCATAGTCGCTTGAATAGCTCAAAAATGAACTTAACATTGAAATAACATGCATTGTAGCAATTTTTCTAATCCTATATTTATTATAAACAAAATTTTAACTTGGGAACCCAGTTTGATTGGGTTTGTCCTCCATGGAAAATGTGAATACAGAATAAAACATGAATTATTGCAGAGATATTTCACAAGCTAACATTATCTGACTGGTATACACTTTTTCCAGTTGTTTATTTTCCTTTTTTTATTGCATTTTTGCATGGGGTCAAAGTGACAGAGGAACAACATGGATAGATTGAATGCCAGTCACATAGAAGACATATATTACTCAAGCTTTAATCTTCTGTTTTGATAAGATTAAATTAAAATTAAAACAAATTATGTAGAAAAAAACATTTTATTTTTTTCAAACACACATCATTGATGTAGCAGTAAAGTCAATAATAAAAATATATGAAAATTCAGGTTATTTAGCCAATTCTTACTTTCTAATTTAATTTCATTGTGTAAAAGGTATTGAAAGGTGTGAAAGTTATTTAGATATATTTTTTATAGTCTGAATCTAAACTGTTTTGGAAAGTTTGCAGTTGCCAGGTGAATGAAAGATTTGTGTTAATATGGTAAAGAAATGAACTTGATTAAATGGCAGCTTTGGAGTGGCATGCTTAAACTCTTCATTTCTTTAATTATTCATCTTTGTTTACTAGGAAGGGCTGTTCATGGTTCATTAAATATTCTGTCAAAATGCTCAGAGAGGATTCAGATCCAACATTTTTCTTTTAGTAGAACAGACAAATGTTTGCTGGGAGGTGTATCAAACATTTGCAAAGCTGCCTATTAGTGAAAAAAAGGATTAAATGGCTACTATTTATTCTGCCAGTTGTAGAAGGAGAGTTACCAGATTATTTTGGCCGGTGGCAATGCTGAATGTTATTAGCCTAATGTGGTTCTGAAGACTTGAATTATTCAAAGCAAAATAAACTTACCAACTTACATTTTGTTGTAAGTAAATCATTTTAGAGAGAGACCAGAAGAAATAATGGAATGCAGTTTTGGGGTGAATGCTGTATGGAAATTGAGTTTTTTTTTAAAATGGGTTTCTGTGCAAAATTCTTATTTTTTATTTAGTGACAAAACAAAAGCTTCCATGCAAAGAAAGATTTGGTTTTAATAATCTTAGAGATAATAAGGAAATGATATGAGAGAAGACAATTTTGACAAAATACCATAGAATTTGAATATTGGCTATGTTGTTGGGCAAGCTTTAGATAATTTATAATTTACATAAATTATTTCTTAGTTCTTGTGTAATGTACAAATGAAAAGTTCTATTCACTCTACCTTCACACACTTCAGAAATACTCTAAAATTATTGTAGACATTCCCCACCTACCCTTCTCTCTCTCTCTCTCTCTCTCTCTCTCTCTCTCTTCTGCCTTTGTTGCTTATCGGGAGCCTCCAGCTGTTGGTAGACTGTCCACAGAGACTGTTAGGGCAGAAGTTGAGTTGGCAACAGATGACGCCTTTTCATTTCCCTAATTTCATTTCCTTATTTACTCCTCCTTTCCTCTAGTAATCCAGTTGACTCAGTTTCCCCTCACTTTCTCTCTGTGGAATCTATATCTCTTCTTATGAAACGCACTCTCATTCTCTCACAAACACGTACACATTCACACCTTTGTGGTATTCAGTATCAATCTCAAACCCTTAAATCATCAGGGTTTGAGATTAGAGATGTGCTTTAAGCTTGTTACATTGGAGAAAGATGGGATGTACTTTGTTATAACACCATCTCTTACTTCCTGCTTTAATCTCATAATCCTGTCAGTGAGGATTCAACAGGTTTGAATTTCCATTCGGAACTGAGAATAACATCTTTCAGAATAGGGAAATTAATGAGAGTCCATTGTACAGAAGATTAGGATAGTTTTATTCTAGATGATTACAGTTCCAAATGCGTGTCCTGGTCAGATGGTCAGATCATTGGAATGTTTGGCATGGCAGTGGGTATGACAATGATGGTATGTTTGGTCTTGGCTGAATAAATCTGCTATGCTGCTGCTGTAGAGCAAGTACGGGACTTGCTACTGCCAATGCATACGTGAGCAATTAAGACATGCTGTACAATATAGCTTGCAAAAATTACCTAGAGCAGATCCATGCAGGTGGAGCTGGGGAGGAGGGTTTTTGAAAGTGTGCTGCACTTAAAGTATTTTGAAGGTTGAGCATGCAAGCTCATTGGTTCCTGCTGTATCAGTAGCCAATCAGCTGTGTCCTATAGATAACGATGTGATTACGAGCTGGTTGAGTTAAAGGACCTATTAGCCTGCGCCATCTAGAGTTTCACGACAGAACAATTAAAGTTGTATTACATTTTCTTTTAATTTCAGTTACTACTTACATTGGCTATGCTCGTTTTTTGCCTATTTTGATGCAGAGATTCTGTATTCTTTCAGAAGATTCGTAGTAGCGCTCCCTGCAGTATAAAAAATCTATCAATGGTGAGGAGAGAGTTACAAACTTTTAAAAGAAACACAAACTGCCATCTGACATTATGAAAAGAGCACTGTGTGATGTTCATAATGCTGTATTATTATAAAAAGCCTCATGTTTATTGAACCCCATGTTAAAGTGTGCTGATTCCTGTACACTTGTTGACGTGATAACAGCACTGATCTTTTCACCTTATTCATAGCATTTCTCTTTATGTTTTTCCAAGCTATCATTACACAAACAACACTATCCATCCTCACAAAGATAGAGGGCTGAAGGTCATCTCCACATTCAGCACTAATCTTCCTCCATTCCACCATGGTGGGGGTAAAGCCACTGCAGAGCACAGCTTGAGAGAAACTTCCATTACCGCACCCCATGTACTTCCTTGTTCCTTCAGTTTGGGGTCAATGCGCACTCTCCGTGTTAGTAGCGGTGTTTACCATGCGCCTGCCGCTTTATCATGCGTAAACATGGATACGCCTTGGAAAGTCGCGGCCCACGTTAAACCAGACATTACATTCAAAACAGTTCTCAGAGGGAGAGATATGACAGTGGAAAAACCACATGAAGAGAGGAAACTGATAAGATTATAGATTGATTTCTTACAAGACAGCAGCAACATAGGCAGGGGATTCATACTCTGTGACTTCAATTTGATATCACTCTTATTGCGATATGAATCAGAAAAAAATTAAATAACAAAAAAAAAAAATTCTTGTTCAAACACCTCAGATTATCTTTTTCTGATCCCAAATGAGCGCCTTGAGCGCAGTTAGTCAATTTTGACAATCACTGTTTGAGGATTGAAGTGATTCAGTCAATCAAGATGAAAAAGAAGACATGAAATTTGAAATAAATTCCCTCTTCATGAAATGCTACAAACATCAGTGGCTGATTCAAGATTCTGATCTCTTATGGTGTTTTGTGTCAACGTGAGCATGTTTGGGTCCAAATGGGTTCTGTGATTGTTGTTTGTTAGCACAAAAATTATAAAACAGGTTAATGCAGATAGTTGCTGAAAATTGGGGGTGATTTTGAGGTGAAATTACCCACGCAGCACTCTGGGTTTTGAAACATAGTGAGTAATTCAGTGAGTCAATCAATGATTCATTCAAAATTTGATTGGTGGCATTGACTAGAAAACAAACTCGGATAAATTCAGAATGGGACCATCAGCGTCACCAGGGCTGCAGACAATCTGGTGTCATACGTGATAGAACTCTCCTCATATCCTCCTATGTGTTCATCCTAAATCAGGTTACTCGCTATTTGCGCTCTCTTTCCATGGCCTGTCCGTCTGGATAATCTTGTTACGTTTAGTTTTTCCAGAGGGCCAAATTCTGCTTGCTCGAATGTAAGTGAAGCATCACTTCCACATCCGTTTCATTTAGAGGGGACTCCAAGGGCTCAAACTGTTACAACCCTCAAGGCTCGACTATTCAACCAGCCAATCGTATCCCAAGATATGTCTAAATGGTTAACACTGTCAAACTCTGGCATAAGAGAATGTACATATCTGCAATCCCTTAAGTCAGAAATGGGTTCTCATTACAACTGTGATATTGCACTATAAAAGGGATAACACTGTAAAAGAAACTACATAATTGAAAATACGATCACGTCTCAAGCTTCCATTGTTGCTGTTCTGATTTAGGGTTTAATACCAGCTGAGTTAGATCTGAATCACCCTGCACCTAATTTCATTTTGGCCGGGCTTGATAACGTATGTTGTGCTCACGCGTAATTAAATGACTGCGCACCACTGTGCACAGGACGTTCATCTCTGTTTTCCATTGTGTTGTAGGTTTTTTGCTGTCCATTCACACTCTGTTGCCCATGGTCTTGACTGACGTCCTGCACGCAGCAGGTTTTCTATTGATTGTATTGGAAAATAAGGTAACGTAAAGGGTGAATACCATTTCAAGACTGTTGTGCCAAAGATTTGATTCTACAATAATGAGCAATCATGAGATCATTTGTTAACACGTCTTGCCATAAACTCTTTATGAAGGATAAAGACACTGCTTGAATCTGACAGTCTTTTAAGGGGTATTTTTTAGAATAGTTATGTTTCATTTTTGCAGGCATACTGGAGTGTTACAGCTTTTATATATATATAAATATACATTTTTCTATTGTATACGCAATCCCTGTATGCTTCCTTTTTATTTTATATATAGGGAATATCATATGTGATACATCATGCTTTTGTGGCAGAGTGGTGTTTAAAGGTTTAAAGAAATTCTCTATTAATAAGCTTTAAAGACTCTCTGCCAATTCAGCGGGTTGCGTCTACACCACCCAGGGTTAACAACCTGGGAAACGACCAAAGGACATGCGCCGGTTCAATTTCTCACAAAAACGCCAAGAGATGTGGATACTTCTATAATAAAAATGTAAATCTTTATTGAATAATTAAACAGTTAAATAGTCTAATTCAATGAAGCAAGCATAATAGAACCAATCAAGGCAACCAGCAACAAGCTACTGATGAATAATACAAATTTCTCAAAAAGACAATCAAACAAAATGGAGCTGGGGCTTACCTGTAGAGAGGCAGGCTAGATGCAGGGCTTCAATAATGCCAGAGAAATAACTGCATTTCACCACACTGTAGTATAAAATGATTGCTCACAACAAAAATATATATTGATTTAATTCTACAAATAAGGAGCAATACATTATTTTTTGCATACTGTCATGATGCAGTTTTGTAGTGCTCTTATTTAAAACACTTAACTTGAATAATACCAAGTAAAAGTAAAAAGTTTTTTTCGCATATTAATTAGCATAATAGTGTACTTTTATTAATAATCATTCTTCTCCACCCATGTTTAATGCCCTTGAGGTATTAGTTTAAACGTGCCTATATTTTGCTTCAGTGGTTAATGGAAAGACTGTTAAATCAATCTTATCAAACCTTATCAAACCCGGTCCATAATTACTAGCATGTAAGATATGGAAGCTCCACCATTATTCTTTAATTAAAATGGAAGCACACTGCTGTTGCAGTTCTTTTGGAATAGATCAGAATCACATGACATTAGTAGCTTAAAAACAAAAAAGTGATTCTGCCAGCAAACATACGCTGTATACTATTTATAGAGTGGTTTTAAACCTTTCGTTCACAGACCTCAGAACACCATCCACAAACGTATACACATACATGCAAAGACATGAATTGCCTTTGAGTTTTGACAATTTGCACAGATAAAAGTGCTTTGAGTAATGAGAGGCAGCTTTTTCGCTGGAACACATCCAACTGCAATGCTGGAACGTCCATCTGTTACAGCTCAATCCAGTCAGCTAGGCAGCTCGTTTTCGTCTCATGTTGATGTTGAAGAACTGACATTAGAAAAGGGAGGGAGGGAAGGAGGGAGAGACAGACAGACAGGCAGACAAAACATTAAATTGGTCCTGACTCTTGGACTAATGCAATAGAACATGTTTATTGTATAGTTAATAAGCTTTGTTCTCTCTAAAGTTAAGAAAACTGTAAGGTAATCAAATATGATATGATACAGTAGGTATTTGAAGTATTTTAATATAACAGTTTAATAACCAAAAACAGTTTTGTAACTTGCATTTTGGACACAATATATTGTCAGTACAGTAACTTTATCCATTTTTACAGTGGTGGCATTCTTGAGTGAATCAGTGTTTTTGAACAAATCGGTTGAGTGAATGATTCAGTGATGCGTTAATGAAGAGCCTGTCCAAATACCTACACGTTCGGTCTTTACCTACACTGCGGACCACTTATCTACTTTCATGATATATTTCCTGTATTTGTTCAAGTGGGTGTGAAGATCGCAAATGTGTGTCGGACTTTTGATTACCCAAGGGGACATTATAGTGTTGTAAACTTGCAGTGTTTTCAGAGCATTATTTTGATTTTCAATACTTTGCATTTTAAAATAAACACGAGTTGGGATCCATTTGCAGGCTTTTATTAATAATCAGAATGGTCAAACAGGCAAGGATCAATCGACAGCAGACGGTAGCAACAGAGGTTAGGCAGACACGAGGTGAAAATACAGGCATGGGTCAAGGCAGGCAGAAAAGGTTCGTACAAGGGTATCCAGGCAAACAGTCCAAAGGGCAGGCAGCAAGGGTCGTAAATGAAACAAACAGTCCAATCAGTAACAGGTAAGCAAATCACAGGAATAAACGCTCAGTAATGTACCGTGGGGAAACAAGACTTTGCGAATAACAGTGGGAAGAGAGTCTCTTTAAATAGTCCACTGATGACTTGCAGCTGGTGCAATCAGTGCCAAGGTACGGAGCTCTGGGAAATGTAGTAAAGTCAGAGAGAGGCGTGAGAGTTAGAACTCTGGTGAGGGTGCCCTCTGTTGGCCAGAGGAGGGGATCACGGAGTTCATCCTCGTGACACTTTTATTTAAGGGATAAAAAGCAGCCGCAAATGTTGCACAAAAAACACATAATCATCTTTGCACCAATTAATGTGCAGTACTTTGTTTTACTACCAAATTATATGAAGAATCTAATTAATTTTTTACTTTATAGTTGAATGTTTTCCTTGACATCTCACATTTTGGGGCATGTGAATTCCTGAACAATGATGCATGATGGCTCCGAAATAGTTTTCGAGATTGTGGTTTACTTCCTGTTGCCTGCATGCGCTCTCAAGTGGGTATTTTGACAGACCCAATGAAAATTTGTTTCCTTTCTGAATGGGTCAGCATGTTTTTTCAATGATTCAGTTGAATGAATGACTTGATGACACACTCATAAAGACTATACCATCATTTGCTGCCTTGTACTGGCATACCAATGTAACCAGAGAGATTCACTGAAAAAAAAATGAAGGAAAGAGAAAGAAATAATAATAAAAAATATTCAATGCTTTTATTGCATGGTAATTGGTGTGACCAATTACTATAAATGATGATCTAAATAATCAAACATGGTACAGTTCAATAAAAATGTTCTCACTAATATTTTATGTCAGTAATACTAATATTTATTAAACAGTACCGATATTGTGGCATGCCTTTTGATGTTCAATGTAAAGTCTAGGTCCTGTAGTGATACTAGTTGAAAACTATTTAACTACTTTCAGTTAAAACATTATGCTGTAAAACACATCAAATATAATCATGCTGTTCAGGTGGATGACAGTCTAGGTGTGTCATGGTGTCACACTGGAATCAGTCTTTTGTATACCATCTAATGAATCAAAGTGGTTCCTCCTGGCCTCATCATTAGTTAAAGAAAAGACACTGATTGCCTAATGGATGACTATAATTTCCCACACTTCCACATTAATCAATTCTCCAAATTGCTTAGAACCTTTTAAGTCCTGTTTATTAATGTAGTTTTACTACTGCTTTCAGTGAGGGTTGTTGAATAGTATAACAGTTTTGGTGCATTTTCTCTGAGAAAACAATGTGTTTCAATGAGTGTTTTATAACCTTCTACACTATGCCGATTTTTGATCATACGTACATAAATATGCTAAATATATCTTTGTGCCAGTTTTTTCTTTTATCTTTCCTCTCAGTGTAAACAAAAAAGATACAAAGGGTGGTGCTAGTCTTTCCAAGGTCTGACAGGTTGCTGTTGTTTTTCTTCTATTCAAGGAGCAATGGCCCAGTCTGGAGGTCAAGGCTATAGTGGAAGGGGGGTGGGGGCTGCTCTGTCAGAGATAAGAGAGCAGAGAATGATGTGGCCAAATGGCATGGAGAGAGAATGGGAGGTATTATCTGATATTCCAAGGATTTAAGCTACACTGTGAATGCCATCCAGCACCAAACAAGATTCTATTCTTTCTCTCTTAAAGCATTTGTAACTGTTCAACCTTTTCGATTTTTTTTTTTTTTGGAGGGGCTCAGCAGGAAGGGTCTGCCTTTGCTTTGTGCTGTGGTATTTTCAACATGCGGGATGGACACTCATCAAACCCTTTAAAAATAAAGATGAGGACGAACATCTATTTTTGGCTCGGCCTGTCGCAAAGTAGGCCACTTCTAATGTGATGCATTGTCTGTTATTGAAGCAGAAGTCTGAATGGCTGGAAATAAAAACACAAGTATACCTAAAGTATTTAAGTATTTTAACATTACAGAGTAACTTGAGCTATAATGGTGAGCTATGCAGTCCTCTCAACCTCTCATAAAACTGTAATCCACGGTGCATATGTTGGATATTTTAACCATTCAATGCAGCCTTGTCTTTGTAATCACAAAAATATCCCAGCTTTAGTATTTATCTTAGTTATTTCCTGAGGAAAATAATATATTCAGGTATTGCTCTTTCATATCTATTGAATTCAGATGTTTTAGACATTTGATTGGGTACTTTTATATAGTAGGAAAGCAACACTTTTGAGACATCATTGTGATTGAGAGGAGACCCAAATGAGATTTACAAGAGTTTGTTTCCTGGAGACTTTCACACATTTTTCTGGATACATTCTTTTCTTCTTCAGATGGTTACTGTCACCATTTTGAACTTTTGTAGGAAATTCTGTCATTTACCAATGTTTTTGGTTCGTGTCATTGGCACCACGTCATGTTAAGAGAGTACCTCAGAAATTTGGTGACTGACACTTTTTTTTTTCTCATGTTGAAGCCGTTTGCCCACCCTGCTACTTGCAGTTTAGATATATTTTTGCTCCGTTGAAACATCACCCTCTGATGCCACAGTGATCAGGGTGTTTGACAAGCCTTAGATTCAGGCCAGCCAGTCGTTTGACCTTTGAAATATTCGTCGTCCTCTTGTCAGTGTTAGTGTTGACAGCTGCTTAACGTCGAAGCTAGTAGTACAGTCGATCATTCCGATCTCCCACTAAGCCTATCTATAGTGACAGACCTTCCCACATTCAGGAACTCTGCAGTTCATTCAACTTCATCCATTTCTTATTTTCTCGTTATCAAACACCGTAGTGCAGCTGTTATGGTTTTTTTGATTAAAACTCCACACTTTTTTTTATTCTAATCCTCTCTGTCTGTGATTCTTCACTGTCTGTCATCTGCCATATTTTCAGTGCTTTAGAGCTTTATAGATCACACGTAAAACACACATAAACCAGAATCTTAGAATCCAGCCAAGCAAACACTTTCAAACATTATGTTGGCTTTTTGAGTAACCAATGGCAGTAAACCAGAGTTGGAAAAAAGTAATTCCCTAAACATCTGATTCCCTAATGGACTTCATAATTGTTTTTTGTTAATACACATAAAACCAAAAAAAAATTCTTCTTGGTTTTGAATGTTTGAAAGCACCATAAACAACCAACACTGGGAGATAAACACATAATGGAAATGCAAAATCACAAACAGCATTTGCTTACCTCATTTTTCAAAGGCCAGCTGTTGGATTGCCAATGTGTTTGGGTCCAAAGTAATTCTAACTAAACGTGTTTCGTCATAAACTCTTGATCTTGGTAAATGTTAGCTTTGCAAAAACACAGTGCTGGGAAAAGTTTACTCATTTTGAGTGCTTAAAATCATTAAGTTGTTTTAGAATTGTGAACAAAACTGAAATGACTAAAATGTTGTTCATTGTAAAATTATGAATAAGATGATAATGTTCGAATAGGAGGAAGAAGACTATTTGTTTGGCCTTCCATTCACTTGGGGTTGCTTTTGTAATATAAAGGTTAGTTAGAGACATTTCAGTCCATCTTCTGAACAGATGAGACAGATGGAGTTTAAAACCAATTTACTTTAATAATAGTATATGTGCATGTGTATGGACATTTTGCATGCTATTCTGAGATGGGTCATTGAGTTTGTCATGTTAGCAGACTATGGACTCAAGTCAAATTCACTAAATTAGCATTGCACCAACCATTTAAATCAATTGTTATTGTTTTCAGTGCACAGACCTCTATTCTATGTGAATGAGGCCTGTTATAGATTCTGTTTTCTTTTCAAAATTCAGTGCTATTTAATTAACATTGCACTTTTATCGGACGCAGAAAGAAAGCAATAAATGGATCTTCATTGGAAAGAGATGTTTGTGTACATTTCCTAGTAATCATGGCAGCAGTAATGGCAGCAGATGTTTAAAGAAGGTTGTAAAAGATCATGTATCCATGCACATGGTGTAGTCGAGCACACTTTAACTTTAAAAAGAGTCGATTCAAGTGCTTGGATCACAGCGATGAAGTGAAGTATGCTAGGTTTCAGTTGTGTGCACTTAACACATTACATAATATAATTTTACATAATAAATATTTGATGTATTTTACGTTTATTTAATAAACATTAGATGATGGTCTTTGAGTAGTGCATTTGAAGTACCAACTGGTTACAGTACAGTGATACTGGTATTTCAGGCATTTGAAATTGCAGCCAAGTATGCAATTTTAAATTTGGTTTTCATGGAGTCAGTCAGATAATACCATGTTAGATCTGGAAAAGCACATTAGATAAACGAGAATAGACTAAACCTTTTAGGAAATGAGCGCAGAGTGAAAAAGAGATCTGATGATGCCTTCATCGTTTTGAAGGAGAATGACAGTTCAAGGTGCATTCATGCTGATCACCAATTGACCACTACCTGTAACTTGTCTTTTGCCTGAAAAGCTTGATGAAAAGGGCACAGTTTGACTCACGTGTGAAAATAATGTGTTTTAGAGGGAGAAAAAGAAGGGGGAGAAAAATCAAATCCAGTGCGCTGCTGATCAGTACCAAGTCAGTGAGTGAAATCTGTGGTATTTCAGCCCTGTTATTTCTATTCACAAAGATTTTATTCTGCTTGGCTGGATCTGGCTCTTGTTAACAGTGATTGCCTGGTGGCTCAGCTACCTACCAGCAGGTCTCCAAATGCTCTTACTGAGAGACAGGCCTGCCATCAGCCACATGATTATAGGACACCGGACCCCTGCTTGGACTTATTAGACCCATCCAATCAGAATAAGCCACAGTAACTCTTTGATCAGAACAAGGTGGCATTTTCAGACAGTAAATATGATTTTAACAATGAATATTTAAAAAAAAAAAAAGGGCTTGTTAAAACCCCTCTATTTCACACTTAGTATGTCTAGTAAGTGCATGGCTACTTTAAAGTTAGCATGTCTGTGATGTGTTACTCTGGGTTTCTAGCCTGTATATAGCTGATTGTGAAGCAGCTCTAAGGCAGTGGTCAATGGTTTTTACATTTTACTTAGATATTTATTTATTTTGATGGCAAAGACCTCTAAGTATGATTATGATCCCTTGACGACCCTCTTGCTAAAATTTAAGACGGCTATATGAAGACATTTTATAATAACAAAATTATAAAAAACCCAAAATTTATAAAAACCCATTTGTGCTGTTTATACTAATTGACCCTTTGCAAAGACCTTCAGTTACTGTTGCTTTGTCCCACAAGCCATTCGCTCTCACGCCACACATCATGTTCTCACGAAGTGAAAAATACATCCCGGAGCAAAGAAGACACTGACAACGCCTCGACAGATAATATGAAACAGTTTTATATTTAATATATCGTAATTTTTTGAAAGAAGTTTAAAGAATAAATACCATATAGTGACTCTTTAATGTGTCGTGACAGATCGCTGTAGCTCCTTCAAGTGGCTCGTGAACCGATCATCTCTTCATACTAGTTCATTTATAGCATCAAATAAACATATATGGACATCAGAAGGAATGTTGTTTCAAGCGTGGAAAGACGTGAGTACACACAATTTTTGAAGTTCAAGTTCACCAACGTTAATTTATTAACTCCCCTGACTGCTTCTTTTTTGACTACAAAATGGCGAATTCGCCATTTGATTGACAGATCGCCTGTCAATCAAACTGTTTGCGAAGGGTCAATTATGATCTTATAAAGATATGCTTTTTGCCAAATTAAATAATTGTCTATTGTGCTAAAACCAAAAGCAATTATTAATATATTATCTGAAGAATATATATGTTGCATTTTCATACCAGACTTTATAGAACAAAATATATATATATATATATATATATATATATATATATGTAATAATATTAATAATGACAATAAAAAACAAATTCTAAAGTCTGATAGGAACTTTATAATTATAATATTAGGCTATTTTTTAATTTATTAATATTATTTACTTTTTTTTAAATCTCTTTTGGGTGTGTGTCTTTTTTTTTTTGAAAACCCATGTTTTACATGACCAACTTTTTCTTATTACTCCTTTAGGCTGAGTTGACATACACAGATTTGCAACATTTCAGAAATTCATGGTTTGCTTACTGAGCTTTTTTAATAACCAAACAGCATGTAGTGACATGAATTGGGTGTGTTGAAAGATTAAATTGTGTCACGGGCACAGCATGGACCATAACCTATTGTTTCAGATCATCCTCTGTGTCAAACACAGGATGAAACCACACACCACTAGAAAAACAATATCCCGGCGAATGATACAGCATAGTGACTTTATGAATTAGTTTGATGTTATTGACAAATCCTCACTGCACCTGACAATTTCATCCGCACCTGCTTAATGAGGAAACATCGCCATGTCACTTATTGAATGTCTGTACCCGCTCTTTTAGAGTATTGTTGTGAATCATTACAGAGTTAATCTGTGGCGTCTGTGCAGGTGTGAGCTCCACACCGTTGTTGCTTATCAAGCGTGACACATTGATCAGTGACCTTAATATCCCTGTATTGATTTCAGTTGGCTTTGGCTTCATCCTTAAGCTACCAATAAAAACCTCATCCACCCTAAAGCCAAACTTTGGTTTCCAAGGTGATTCTAGGGAGGATAAGCCAATGGCAATCTTAAAACAAAACATGGCAGCATTGAACACTTATTTACTTTCACCATAAATCACTATGATTAAAAAAAAAGGAAAACGCAGGGCCCTTTTTATCTTCAGAGGTTTCTGGCTGTGGAAGTGAATTTGCAGCTTGTGAATGCTTTTTGGACGAGTTCTTGATCTTAGAAGGACAACAATGCTGCTTTGAGTGGATTGGGCAGGTTTACATGGTAATCGCTGCAGATGGCCACCAACCAGCATGTTTACGCAGGATTTAAGGGAATTTAAGACAGTGAAATCATGGATGAGAGGGAGCTGGAGGTGGAAAGAGCTGATGTAAGACAGCTCAGCTGACTGGCTCCATCAAGTTCATCCGCTTTCAGAATTACTCCTTCCCAGCCCACGTTTTTGGAAGGCTTTCACCAAGAAAGAAAAAAAATATCCACATTTACCACAGACACTTCTGAAAAATGGCATTCTGCTGCACATCTCAAAGCCTTCTTTTGTGACTCAGAGAGCACCAGATACACAGCTCAACTGTTCTGCTCTCGTCTTTCAGAGTGGTGATGCAAGATAAAGACCTAATTCTCAACAGGTCCAGCAACAGATAAGACTTGAGCTTCAGGGCACTTCACATGATAGAGCTTCTCGGTGAGCTCCCAGAGGGCCTTATCTGATACATGGAGTGCTGATCAGAAACCGTGGAGTGGGATACATCCCAGGATGATTCTGTCCTCCACAGATGTGACCGTCAGTCCACCTGCCACATACCCATTAGCTTATATCTTTTGCATTACAAAAAAAAGACAAAAGCTACTGAGCTTTGGTAAAGCAAGAATAAATCTGCTCCTTGATATATGGCAAACTGATAATGCAGCCTGTTTGGGATGTATATGTAATGCATTCCCCTCCAACACAGCTAATTTACAGTACAAGCAATGCAAGTTACATAATCAGGTTACTTTCTCAAGTAACCAGTAATGTAATGCATTATTTTTAATTTACAACAAAATATCTGAGTTACTTTTTCAAATAAGTAACTTTACAAGTTACTTTGTTTTCCCATGTATTGACTGACGCCTCTCCTTTCTCGCAGGAGAAATTGCGAGTAAGTATGGCAGCACAACCGAAAGCCTTTTTGAGCTGCTCCCTATACTGTTCAGGCTTGAATTTGCACCTCCTCATTATTTTCACTTTGATGTGAAAATGCCTTTAGATTTGCCAAAAAATTATTTGTTATTAAAAAACAAACAAACAAGCCCAGCCCAGGTGACAAAAAGTAATGCAAAAGTAATTTAACACATATCCATTAAAAGTAACTAAGTAATGTAATTATTTAGAAATGCAATTTTGTAACTCATTACTTTTAAAGCTAACTTTCCCCAACAGATGTAAATAAGGGAATCTTAGTAAGAGCAGTGATTTTTATGAAGAGTCTGGCAACACAGTGATTTTGATTTTGCATTGTGGAGAGAATTTAGGTACTGGATGAGCTGATGTAATAATGAACTGATTCTGACCAGGGTGCAAAAATGGGGAATGCAGTGCAATGCATAGGGTCACCACCAACACTGATCTTGCACAGCAAATTTGCAATTGCGCCCCTATAATTTTGACATCCACAAAACTCTTTTCCTTAGAGAATCATTTTCTTACACCACGCCACAATGCCGTGCCAGGTGATTAAAATGTATCTTTTTCATGTTAATCTGAGTTTTTGTCTTAACCATCTGCCATGGGGATCCGCACCATGGCTGAAACAACATACAAAGGATGACAATGATAATCTCGGGGACTGATTATGTGCTTTATTTAATGTTTAAAGAATTAAATGTGAGTTGGAATATCATTTTGCGTAACCTTCATAACCATACTGAAAGCGACAGTGGATAATTCACCTCAGATCTTGAAAATAAATGAAAGGAAACAAGGACGTTTAAACTGTGAACGCAATGTGAACACACAAGTGTATTCCATGACAAAGATTGTTTCAGTCACTCAGAATGCATTTTTAATAATGTTAAAATGGTGTAATGTTGTACTTGTTCACTTGTAATGTCTGGTTAGGACACGGTTACAATTTAATCAGTATTATTGTCTTGTTTTCCAGTGATATGTACATCTAAGCTTTTTTTATATAAAAAATGCATGAAAAATTAAGATCTAGATACATTATATTAAATATCATATATACTTTTTCATTATTCTTTGAGAAAAAAAAAATAACATGGAAGGTTTGTCTACCATGTCTGTCTTCATGGATTTTAAATTCACCCTGAGAGATCATTATTTCCAGTGACTCTTGATGAGAACATCATTATATCTTAGTTTAGTCAAAGATGGCTAAACACCATTATAAGACCCTAAATTAATCTTGAAAGGAGATTTAAGCCAAAGGACTGAACAACCACTTCAACTCATAATTCTGTATCAGTTTTAGAAATAACTCCACAAATTTTGGGATTGGCAAACTAGGTCTCTTGACCAACACTCAACACTCTTTAAGAAGAAAATTTGGTAAGAATGAACTGTGCAAAACAATGGTGATATTTAATTTATTATTTGCACCACTTTGAGAATAAGGCATAACATTATGAAAATATGTTAACACAGAAAAAAGTTTTTTTAAACTGATTAGTGAATAATGCAGGTTTTTGCACTGAAATGCCAAATGCAAAAAGTGATGCAACAATTTAGTGAAATGGCCACTAAATATATGTGTTTTGAAACCGAAAAACTCAAAGTGGAAAGATTTCACATGTTATTGACAATTTTTCATAAGGGGACTCTCAGCCATGGGATTGTAGAGAGCAGGATAAAAGATGGCCAGAGATAGACACACTTTCATATCAGTTCAAAAAGAGGCCTGGCTGCTTTCACCTCACAGGAGAGATCATACAAGAGATCAAGAACCCGTCTCTTTTTCATGGGTTGCCAGGAATTTAAGGTGAGCCAGAATATCACAGACTTCAGGTTCTGTTTTCACTCTCAAACTTTTAATGTTCATGAGATCTCACCTATTTATTGCTGAACTTTAGGCTGGATTTTGCAGTTCTAGCACCTGGTTGTTTTTTCTACAGTATATATATAGGTTGCTTGAATCAGCAATATATTTTTCTGATTATTAATTTATGCTCACTGCTGCTGAGAAATGTCTGCATTTCTATCTCACATTCATGATGTAAAATCTCAGTGTACATGTATTTAGACCAGAATCCGAGAAAGATGAACTACATAATATGTCAAATTGAGTGTTGCATTTAAAGCCTGGCGCATAATAACATGCGCATGGAACCATATTAATGTATTTACACACTTTATGATGCTTGCGTTTCAAAGCCATTAAAATAATCATCATTGATGTGTAGAGTAATATACTTGTACATTACATTTTAATTTCACTCAAAGCATTTTAATATTTAGCAGTTTTGGCTTTTTAACTTAAGCTTCAGTTAAAGTTAACTTAATATTGTATTTCTGTTTAATAAAGAGTTATTTATTTAGAGTAAAAAAATATGTATGAGATTGAACAGTCATTCTACTTACACTGACTCCCTGTTGAAGATTCCTAATTTAGATTTTATTGCTGTGTTGTAGATTTGAAGCCATGTTTCTCAGTAGTGACATAACTAATTTTACATTCATGTGCTTTTCAGGACTGAAGGTATTTTAAAACCTGCATGTTGTAAAACTAATCATTAAACAAATTATTGTTTTTTTTTAGCAAGACTTGGGTGAAGCTTTCTCATGGCTCGTACCTTTTTAGAAACATCTCTGAGATTGAATTTGTTCTGGAAAGAGTTTTCACAACTTGTTCGGGAAACAGTAGTGACAGCTTGAACACAGTCGAATCTGTTCTTTGGACTCCACCGCCCTCCTATGAAATAAATGGCCCAGTTGTTGACATGATCAAAACATTCCGGGCACCATCATTTTCCAAGTGCAAAAAATGAAGACCTTCACATCCATTAACCAGAAGTCACAGCAGCAGATGCACTTTCTTCACCAGCTGAGTAGAGTCTGTCTCTAGCAGCCAATTTTCAGCCACCTTCCGCTGACATCTCTGAGTCCATTTCAGCCACATCAGTCACGGTCTGATTTGGTCCTATATCTCCCTGTGACACAGGACAGCTGCAGCCACTCTCAGACTGTCAGAGAGGATCTCACACTGTCACCTGCACTGAATTCCAGCACTGCTCCAGGCAGCATGTGGCTAATCGCACATCATTGTTGACCCCTTGCCTTTTCAATCGGGTCAATTAATATCATATTAAAAGCGTGGAACAATCTCCAACAATTCACTGTGGAAACGTCTAATTGCCCTGACCAGCTAATTATTTGACTGTCCCCATGCTCCCATAGGAAAGAAAAATCCTTCTCAAATCTTTCTAATACCTCAGTTATATCTTTAAGAGAGCAATTACATTAAATGCATTGGTCTCCTCCTCAGATTATTTTTCTGATAAACCCGACTCTAACAATGTCCTCTAGAGATCCAGAAGCGATCTCAAAAATGTCTCAATATGGGTTGAGATTTGTCAATGTTTCCAATCAAAATCAACAATTTCTCATAAAATTACCAAAAAGACCAAATTATCTGAGCTTTGCTATATATTATAACAGTATATTCTTATTGAACTGTATATAATCAATGGTTTTATGCTACTTTTAGTTTAGCTTTAGTGTAACTTTTTTTGTTTAAAGATGATCCAGAATCAATTTTTGAGCAAGTACATAACCAGCCAGAGTTCAAAACTATCTCCTAAGCCGGATTCACAACGGTAAGCTTGTAATAATGTTTTCTAATTCAAGTGGTACTGGTAGGTTTCCGCGGGAAATTCGAGCATGACGCGTTTTGTCTTTGCGTCATTGCATCACGTCCCAGCTAGTAGTCTATATCGCATGTGAGAATGTTGCAGGTGACAGATCATTTATAGCCATTTCTCCCAGCAGCTGGAATAATTAAACTTATCATTTTGATGATGCGCATAGTAATGCAATGCTGATGTTGTTAACATTAACAATTTGAGAACAAAGTTGCAATAATAATAATTTGCATGGTTTGATGTGATGTGAGCTAAGTGATCGTTAGATTTAATTATACTATTGGTAGCGTGATTTTTTGTAATGCTTTTTTTCTCAGTTGGTCAGAACAGAGGTAACCAAAGTTGTTACTTGTTCAGATGACATTTTCCAATGAAAATTCTTATTTGGTCACACTTCCAAGACTACAGTCTGATTCCGAAGTACTGCATCACATTCTCCTCAAAATATAAGATTTATCCGCTCTGAGAAGCTGTGCTAATGCGTAAATATAATAATTCCTCAAATAACTGCAATTGCAGGTTTCAAACAGAGATGGCAACAAAGAGGCAAAACTTAACAGCTTTTAAAAAAAAAAAGCAATAAAACTCCTCAGGACTGATCTCTCTCAGCTCTCAATGAATATCTACAGTAGTTTCTCTGCATGAACTGTTTGATTTGCAATAACAACAATATTGTTATTATTATTATTATTATTATTATTATTATTCTGTAATATTCTTTTTTGTTATTTTCATAACATTACATGAGTTGCATTGGTTTAATGACAAACATGTTGAGATACAGTGCAGTTTTTAAGCTCAGTTTTTAAATAAATGTTTTGATCAAATGTTGATGCATGTACCATGAAATTAGTGTTGATATTGTTAACTAAAACTATTAAAATCATTTTTGGTCATTTTGATATTAAAGCTAAAATAAATATACTAACACATAAACTAATATCTAACACAAAGACACGCATACACACATTCACATGAGTTGCAGAGAGAAAGGAAGGGAGGAAAGAAAGAGTTTAAGAGAGTGAAATGATGAAAGTTTAGCAACATATGCATTTCATAAGACCTGATCTGAACGAACCATCAATCATTAATTTAACCCTTTTATCGCTGCTTAGGCAGGGTTATTAGATTCTATATAAATGCACCAGTTCAGCTATAGAATCTGGAGGTACTTGCGCTTGTCGACTGTGTCTTTAAATGGGGATTCCTTGTTGGCGTCCTTAGGCTTGGAAAAAGGGCTTCCCCGGGTTTGTTGAAGGTCTTTTCGTCCGGATTGATGTGGTAGGATGGCCAATCACGTTGTGATGAAGGTTCCCTCGTGGCTGAAGTTTGAAGTTGAGGCGGCAAAGACTGTAGAGTCGTTTAACTTTGCGACAAAACTTAACTTAGAACACGAGACTCTCGACGGAAAGAAAGAAAATTAAAAGAAAGGAAAGTGAGTGAGACTTAAGTCAGTTGGAGGGCTTGAATGAAACTGTTTGGCTGCTCTTTATCATCTGTTTTTTGGTCATTGTCTCGACTTAATCTAATTAATTCTGATCTTATTCTATGAGACAACTTCTGCTAAGCTGTAAATTAAAATAATAATAATTTTTTTTTTTTTTAAAAACTTGCTTAAAGAAAACTTAACTTAAAAAAGAAAACTCTCTCTATATATATATATAAAAAAACTATATAAAAAAAAAAACTTGACTTTAAAAAGAAAAACTTAACTGGAGGTTCTAGTGTACTGAGCATTTAAACTGAGGTTTGTCCAACCTCTTTGAGGAGTTCTAACTAATGAGGTGCGGTCTTTGCTTCAGAGGTGATTTTCTCCTTCCCTGGTCGTTTATGACCTATTATCTGAACTTTCAGAGCGGTACAGAGAGTACAGTTTAGCCTTGATTACTCTAAAAAGAATACGATACATTTTACACAGATTTCATTCAAGCCAAATTGAGTTATGAGAGGGGATTCAGTTTCATTACAAACAACACATACTTTCAATCAACTATTCAAAAGTTATAACAATTACAAGAATTGTGAGTGATCTGCACAGAACAGGTCACATGTATAATGTGTATGCATGACATGGAATTATACAGCCGAACGCTGTTTGATTACAAGTCCATTTAGAATGGTGGTGGTAGGGGTGGTGTGGGGGGGTCTCAGATGGACTGGAGCCACGATTACGTTCCCTGATCTTGGGTCCTGTGGTGATTTGCGCTGAGATGAGTTTATATGGAATTTTGTTTGAATGAATCATTTGGAAGATTCATTTGTTTGGTCATTCTCAATTCCTACAACAATATTGCTAAATCTTAAACTGAAATGAAAATGGAAAATATACAAACAAAAGATTCAAAATATTGATAATGTTTTAGTATAAAAACAATAAATAATTTAGTACATAATAGTAAAATAACACTATAAAATACAGAAATTTAAATGCATATATGCATGTATATTTCTTTAGAACAGGATTGTGTGTTTCTCAGAAATGCTGAGTTACTGCCTTACTGTAGAGAGATTTCAAAGCATGGCCTTCAGTCTGTATCCACAATCCAAAAAAAGGTTTATCTGGACCAAAATGCACATGTTTCCTTAGCCTACTGCATGTGAATACTAATATCTGTCTGCATGCTCATGTTGCTATGGTAGCTTGTCTTCACTGAGGTCTTTTTGATAAATATACCTAAAACTATGATAGAAATTTGCCATTACTTTCTCATTAGCAGTCATGGTTAATTGTCATTCTGTAGTAAGAAGTAAATCTCACAGAACTGTATGGTACTGGATGATTCTGAGACTGTGATTTTCAGATTTGACTTTATTTTCACTAGCCTCATCAGTGGTTTAATAGTTAATGCTGTTGCAGTGAGCAGTAAATAACCTACTTTTACCACAGTTAGAAAAGCACAGGAGATAAAAAGGATAATATAAGCTAGACTTAACCGAGGAGACTAATTCTAAAAGTTCACGCCAGCAACCGCTGATTTATTAGCTAGTATAGCTGCATGATAATGCGGAGACTCATTCAAAGCATGTGTGATCGTAGATACGAGAGTGTGTGTATCCGACTGAGATTTATATTGAACCGTTTCTGTAATGTATTCCACACTAGATTTATACTTTCATGTTTCCCATAGTTCTCAGTGACTTATAAGACACAACTCACAAGAATTGATTCCTCAGACTAACGAGGTGGGTCTTGTAATAAAAGAGGGCAAGAATCATCCTAGCTTGCACATCACACGCTTATCTCTGAAAAAAAAAAGAAAAAAAAGGTAGATAGCTTTTTCTTTTTTATTTCTACTTTTTTTTTATTCTTACTGATGGGGCTGTGGGATACATAAGACTTGTTCATTATCACAAACCAGAAATATGTTCCTTTATGCTCATTGTCATTTAGGAGTATCATTAATATAAGTCATAAAAATAAAACTTTGAAAACTGCTGATTTAAGTTCATTTCGGCTTCAAACTAACAATTTTTGGTCCCCTGTAACCTTCTGGGAAGTTGATTTATGGTTGTAAAATAAAAATTAAAGATAATCATTAGAGAACATTTTATATAGGTTCTCTTAAACAACATCCTGGGTTATTTTTTTATGAAATAAAAGCATATGTTCCTAGAACTTTATTATTTAGTTTTCAATAAATAATTATTTGGGAAGCATAAGCTAAAGTTAGAGGAACATTCTTGTTTGCTGGGAACATACTTTGTAAACAGAGCCATCAAGTTATCACAGTTACAGTTATCGCACACTTATCTGGACATTTAGTTTAGTTTTCATGGAGTTTTCCTCACCAGTCATCAGTTCCCATGGGCACTCATCAGACCATCACACGTGTTTGTCATATCCTCATTGTTACTTTGTATTTAGTTTCTCAGGTTCACTTGCTGTTTGTCGGTTGTTGTTTGTGTTTATGTATCATGCATCCTGTTACTTCCTCTTGGATCACCCTGTGTTTATTCTTTTATTAAAACCTTTGTGTTGGAACTCATCTTTGTCTTTGTAAGCTTCATCTTTATCTGTGGTAAATATCATTCACACAAATTCTTTCTTTAAATTTATAATTTAACTCACAAAATCCTACATCCAGAATTTACTAAAAGAACCCACAAAAAATGCAATGGAAAGACTTTTAAAGACACCGATAGTATGCTTAATAGTATGGCAAACAAATGTTAATATGTAAGAGAGAGAGACACTGATTAATTAACAGCTTTCAAGGGATGTTTGGGTGATTTGATGAGGGGAAATTGCAGTAGCCTTCATCTTTTGTGTAAATGTGACAAAATGACATCTCAGTAGATTTCATTCATAATACGATTATGGTAAAATTGTGACAGAGCTAATTGCCTGTGAAAGCGTGTTTATGTTTTATTCTCCTCTTCTTAGAGGTGCCTTCATTTGAATGTCTTAGTGCATTTCCAGCTCTCTGAAAATTAAAGCACAAAGTAAATGAGCTGCGAAAGGAGAGTGCCTCTTTAAATACCTGCCTTCTGTAAGTGCCGCGTACCTGACGCTGTCTCGCTTAAAGTGGCTGAATTCACTTTCATTTATGTGACAATAACAAAAGGATAAATGCTTATCTGCATAATTCAGCAAAACTGGAGCTTGTCAAGATGGTTCCGCACTTCGGAATCAATCACTACATAGTGAACTCTCTCCAAACAACCAGTAAAGACGCTTTATTGTGAGTTTTTCATTTAAAAACACATCCAATATCATAATTCATTTCACGGAGGAGAACATCTGCAGTCTACGTGAAAAACTTTCCAACATATATGAGTCTGCGGTTTGAAAGGACTCATTCAGCAAACATGGCGGAGAGCCTCGACTGGCAGACTGCCACCAAATGCAAATGGCCTCATTAATGACAGTACGCAGTCAGTGGCGAGGGACAACATGTGTCATTAATGGGTAAATTACACCATTATATGAGGGTCCTTGTGAGACGCAACCTATAAAGAGTAGTCTTGTTGGAGATCTGGCATGCTGGGTCACACGCAATATGGAATAACCACCTGTGTGAGAGCTGCTTGTGTTGTAGGACCTCTGTTTTGCATAATTGCTTGCTGCAAAATTTGATACATATTCATAATGCGTCATTCAACCCATATCACAATTATCGAGTCCTATTCTTGCAGGTTTGTCGCTGATTTTAATTCAATAACATGCTCCAAGGACTTTGCAAATACATAGATGGTGGAAGTGATTTAAAAAATTGCTTTGGTTAATATATTCGGAAAGGTCCTACTTTCTCTCCAGATGACAGGGTCTTGCAGGTGTTCATTTTAAACGTAACATCAGCATCATCGCATCTTCAAATTGTGCGACAGCATTACCAAATGAATGACATAATGTCTCCTTGAAACTGAAGCAAAACGTTATGAACAAAAGAAAAAAGACAAGGGAACAACAATACAAATAACAAGAAATAGTGAAAAGAAAAAGGAAGAAATCCAATTTCTGAGTTGATGTGTGCAGCAAGGGCCCTACGGGTCTTCAGTCTGGGAGCAACTTGTTACTCTGTGTATTGCGGGTGTTTCAGGAAAAACAATCTCACTAATGGATGTTTCTTCTGGAGGGGAGAGGTGATGCAGAATGGTGGTGGAGGAACGTGAAACAGGAAATTTTTTTCTGCTTTTTCATCTTTTTTTCAAGTAAGATGTGATGCATGAATCCCTCGCAAACAGTAATTGATAATTGGAGTCTTCCGTCTACGGAAGCATAATAAAAATACACAGTCCTACTAACCCATGTGACAAAAATATATTTGATAGATTCTTTAAAAATATTTTTATATTTCAAAATACACGAAATATGGCCAAAATACCTATAAATATGTTTATAAATAAGATTTAGTTACTTATAGACCTTATGCGTCAGAGGAAACATCCGTTTTTGCGTCGAAGAGTAATTAGCTGAAGTGGATTTACTTATTGTAGAGTTAACTTTCCTACCTACATGCTTGTGGAATTGCAAACTGGAAGACAGAACACAATGAATGCAACACTGAAAGGGGGTGGGAAATATATATCTTCATACTATTTGGCTGTCTTTTACATTTTATATATATATATATATATATATATATATATATATATATATATATATATATATATATATGTAATATGGATATTTACAGTTTACTGTGTATTTAGCATATATTTGAAATATGTTTTGGCCAGAAAAACAAAATGAATGTCTGGGTTTCACAAACTAATTTTTTAAATCAAGGACCTGTCTGAGGACCATATCATTGTTTCTGATTTGATCATATGATTAGCTGTCCATTAATTTAATTAACTCAGTTTTTCAAATACTTGTTTGCTTTGAATCATGATTTATCTTGGGGGTTTGGTTCAAGATCTCTTTTCTTGAAGAATAGACAATTAAAAAAGATGAAAATGTTAACCCGAAACTAAGGCCACTAAAAAAAGTAAATGGTTCCTGTTGTGCTCTAGCATATTGCCTGGAGTTGTGATGAACCAGAGTTTAAGAAATCTTGGTCAATAAGATTTTAATGGGCACTTATGTTTATATTAGCATGTTAAACAGCTGTCCACAAATTTATCGTTGACTCGATTGCAAAGTACGAGGACAGTTATATATATAATCCATACATATAATTCAAATGTGTGAGACTTAGTAGGTTATTGTGTTTGTTCTTAGACTAATCATCCATTCACAATGTTCTCTGAATGCATAAATCCTTGGCAGAAATATCATATTAATTAGCAATTTGAACTTTTTTTAAAAAGTCTTTTGTCTGGCTCCAGTCAAATAGGGCGATATTCCTAAGCCCACTCTCATAAATCTTTGGCAAAGTCTTGGGAGTACAAACACAACTGGGCCAGCAGCACTTGCTGTAATAGGCCTTATCTTACTGTAGGATTAGCGTGCAGCAGAGCAAAAAACGCCATTTTGCCACAGCCATTTGGGAGAGCATTAGGAAGTTCCACATTATGCTTTTTCTTTGTGATCTTTCAAAAAATGAAAAAAGAAATCAAGTTATGCCACTCATGTTCAACTTCCTTTACAAAGGGATTCAGTGGGAGCAGTAGTATTGTTAAATGAAGTAAAAAGCAGACAACTTTAGTTATGGAAAAATAAAGTGACAAATGAAACTCAGTTAGTTCATTGTGCTGTAGTCATGAACACTGGGTCTTTGGTAAGCCATGCTGTTACAAAAATGTGCAAAAAAAACATTTGTTCTTCTATTCAGAGGTACTTTGCCTCAAATTGTGTGGTAAGCCAGTATGCAATATGCCTGTAATTCACTAAAAAAAGACATTCTTACGTTTAAGCACATTGGAGTGGATGAATGTGGCAGAGGCATCAAAGGCCCTTTGATCAGTTACACCAGAGGGGCTTTTTTGTACAAAATCATGAAAAGTAAGGGGAAGAGGTGAAGACGCTGAGTGATATGGCGTATAACGGGGGCCTGGGGTAAATGTTTCAAGTGCTCAATGGGGCGCTCAATCGTGCAGGTGCACGTCTTTTGTCACAGTATAGTAGGCAAGCAGGGCACTCTTGGAGCATGCAGCAGCTCAGATCAATAGCTTCCTAAAAATGCCTTAGCTTTGAGTCAAGGTTGAGACACCATGTCTTATTTTGTTTCATCTCATGATGAGCGTCAGTCATTGACAGGTGCCATTTATGACTGCGTGATCAATTTTGCTCAGGGAGACGCTGACAGGTGCATAGAAGGCCTGCTGCTAGAACATTCAAATTATTCCTCGTTATTTTAAAGGTGCACTAGTACAGAACTGTGGCCTCGCTATGGTTTTTAGATGCTTTTGAACCTGAACTTTTCAATTAGCATGGCCATGCTACTAAAATTTTGTACTTAAAACATGTACTGACATCCACCATAATAACACTGAGGGTAAAAAGAAAACCACATGATGAATCAGAGTTTATTACAAGTAGCTTTTCCCCAAGTTGAGGTAAATAGTGATGTCCAGTTCACAAATGAATCTTTTTATTTTTAAATCATTCTTTTGAACCAAATTGGGCTGAACCTTCTGATCAGCAAATGAGCAAAGACCTACAAGTTACTCAATCAAAACTCATTTGACAGACAGTCACTCCAACTCGAAATAAACCAAAATCCAGGAGTATATAATATTACCGGTTTGCCATTTCATTCGGCACTTGAGTTAGTCCAACTGTACACTGAACTTTTGGACATATCTGACGTGCTGAGAACTTCCTGCTGAGGGTTTCATAAAGGGGGCAGAATGTATCTGATGTCTTTTGTTGAGAAGCATAAAGTATAACAAATAAAATATATTTGAAATATAACAGTGATCTGATGGCAGTGGTTCTCGAGTCAATAACAGTACACAGAGTGGTTCTCTCTTGAGTTTATGCAGTCTGGACTTGGCATACTAAAGCTTAATAAAAGAGAAATGTACACTGTAAAACCCAATAAGTTACTGTACGGTAACTCAAACTATGAGGAAACCGATTGCCTTAAACCATTTACATTTTAAAACCAGTAAGTTTGAGTACTGTAAACTCAAGCATAGTTAAATTCACTATTTTAGTATTGGTTTAGTCAATAATTGGAGTAAACTCAACTTAGTTAGATTGGTTACCTGAATTCAAACTGAATTAGTGGAATAAACTTAAAATCTCTAAGTCTTAACAACTATATGTGTAAACAGATTGCCTTAAATGGTTTAAGCTCATCAAATTCAAAATAAAAAGGTTACATACTGTAAGACTAATCAAAAACTAACATTGGTGGTGCACAGGTGTCTCTCATTAACAGTCACGTCAACAGCTTCCCTTCACTCCCATAGTTCTCAACCTCAGCCCACTCATCATAATGTTAATTGCATAAAGTTCATTTACATAAACATCACATTCAGATCTTGGTTAAATGTTAAATAGCAAATAACTGATTCGCATTGTGAGGTATGGAATACTCCATGTGTCCATAAATGAGAACCAACAAGGACTGAGGGAGAACACAGGGTGTATATATACAAGGAGATGATGAGACTAACTAACAACACACACCTGACGTGAATGAAACAATAATGACGTAACCATAGATACTAAGGAGTGGTGTGAAAAACTGAATACAAACAGACATGTGACAAATGAAACCAGAGTCCAAACAGAGATACACGTAACAATAGCACATGCTATTATAACTATGAAACAGACTGTCATTATATACTTGGATATATATATATAATCAAAGAACATATAGGTCTTAAAGGTCTTAAAAGTTTTGTTGCCCATCCTCATCCTAACCACAGGCTCTACTCTTCACCAACTAAAACTTATAAAACAGAACCCCCTGTAAATCATAGCACAACATTTAACACTAACTTGTGTCTCCATATGTTAATCTTGTGCAAAATCACAAAATAACACTTAATTTCAACATTTATTTTATACAGTCTGACACAAAGGGAATGCTGGGAATTAGAAATCTTCTGCAACAAAATCATATTAAGTTCAGTTTACTACTATCAAATTTTGAGTTCACACAACTTTTTTTCTGTTAAGTACAATGAACTTTCAATATTATTTGAGTGAAAAAACTCATTTCATTTAATTGATTTGGCTGTTTGGTTTCGCAGTGTAGCTATTACTGATAGTAAAAGTGTAAGCTAGTGTTGTCACGATTGTCAACTGGAGTGCCCGGAAAACCCACTAGAGGGCACTCCACTCACTACTCTTCTCTCACTCTCATTTCTTCACACGGACTACACTTCCCATAAGCCCCGTACCCAGTCACTAATTACCGCACCAGCTGCACCTCATCACCCACACCACATATAAACACCATTCACACTTCACTCCCCGCGAAGTCTTGATTTGTTTTCCACTGTCAATTCCGAGCATTATTCCCCGTGTTTGATTTCCTGTTTTTGATTCTGCCTGTCTTTTCCCATTGTCTGATTCTTGCTGCCTGTCCCGACATTCCCGCCTGTTTATTTTAATACGATTCTGTTTATCCCTTGCCACTCCTGTTTGCTGTTTATCGACCATTGCCTGTTTGACTACTCTATTAATAAAGCTGCACTTGGATCAGGGCATAGTGTAAGCTTTTTGAACTGCAAGAGTTTTACACTTTTTTTCGCTTATGGTGAACACGTTGGATACGGAAGGTTCCTTTATTTTAGTTCATAACACAAACTCATTGGCAACCTGGTACCACTTACAGTAAATGTGAATTTCAGATATATGCAGTATACTGAATCAAAAGCCAAAATTATCCACTCTGAGTATAATCAGATTATTATTTGGATGGTGATAATGCATAGTGCTGATGGAGAAGAGCATGAAAACATATCCAAAACAAATTAAAACTTGATGCCAACAATTCTCCTGCGCTGAAGAATCTTATTTTAAAGTTTTTTTTTTACCTTCACTCAAACAGGCAACCACAAAACAAAGTCTATCCCCAATGCAAAAGAGGACATTAAATTATGCAATCTTTATGAAAGCTGTGGGGTCAGAGTTACTGAATTCTAAATTCTGAAGATGAAGTATTTAGAGCTTGACAAATACACTTTTACGCAGGAGAAGCTGTTTAAATATTGCTTGAGACATTTTATATGATTGAGTGTCTAAAGAGTTATATAGCCCTCAATTCAAAAGACACACCTGAGTAAATGATGGATGCGTTCTCATAAAGTCTTCAACATAGACTGTGTATATAGCTTTCAAAACAGTGCAACTCGAAATATAAGACCTTTCATCATCACAGCAGACAGTCACAATACACAAACCTTGTAACTTTACTTTAAAAAGAAGTCTATCAAATTCCAACAGATTATATATCTCTGTATTTTTTTTTTATCGCTTGCTGGATTAAGATTTTATGTGAATTTTCCAAGCCATTAGACAAAAGGATTATTCATACTGCCCTGCAATACCAGGGGCATCGAGATGAACTTTCTTTATTCACACTGGAGGCATTTTAATGATGTAGCGCTATAAATTTTTTATTTCCTACCTTTTTGTTTTAAAAATTGCTCTTGGCTATGCAAAAACCTTGACTACTTATGCATCAAAGGCCAGTAACATTTATTTTTCTTTGCAGAGGATTGGTGATGCTCTCAGCTGTGTGGTTAAAAGGGTTTTCTGCTTCTGATAAGAGAGATATTTCACTTGTTTGCTAAGCTTGTGTTAGGCGTTATTGTTGTGTTGAGTAGATGCACAGTGAATAATTGATTAATTATTGAGAAATATTGATTTTTTTTTTTTTTTTTTTTTAAACAATAAGTGTTCCAAACTAAATGCTACCAACCAACCGTATAATTACATTCAATTAAAATCTTTCTCTCTGGAAATGACGTACATTCTGTTCAAAATGTGAACACGCTCTTTTAAAAGTAAATAATATAATGCATTTTTTTCTTCTCTTTCTAAATTAGGCAATTGCACAATTGGAAAAGAATGGTTTGTTTTGATTTATTTTCTCTTTCTAACCAAATGTACGTTCGTTCCCCTTACGGCAGAATAAAACTCATCTGAACATGTGCTACATTCCCAGGTGAATCTGTAATGTGAATTGATGAAAACAGTAGCGCTATAATTTGTTTCCATTAAGCAATCCTTTTACAGCCAAATATTCTGCATTGAAATGAAATGCCATAAAATGACTAATGATGGTAAACCGCAAAAGTTACTTGATCTCTCTGACACAATGAGCTCTCTCTGCAAAAACAAATAAAAACCCAGGGAAACATGCTGTAGTAGATGTATGTTGGTTTCACAACATGTTAAGTATGAGTTATTGATTTTGTTGTTTGTCAGTGAGCAAAGACAAAGCGTGGGAGATCTGGTCTGGAGTGAATCAGCTGGATAATATTGGCACATTGTATTGTAAAATGGCACTTTGTTGGCATTATTATCTTTCACTGCCAGCATATTGTCCTTTTATGATGAAGGGTATGTTTGAATGGTAATTTGGCCTGTAGTTCATTGAAGTATGGGTTTTGTGATGCAAGTGGAAAGCTATTGATTTCATTTCAAGGGTCTTATATCACTCTCCCAGGGAATATGACTTTAAGTTGACTTTTTTAGAAAAAAGATGTGGATTTGGGATCTCTTCACAAAAAAAGGGTCTGCCTAATTATCATGCATTTGATAAAAACCTTAACAGACCAAAAGTCTTGTGATTGGGCTTGGCTAATAGCCTCAAAGATCTGCACTTTGCACTTTTGGTTAATGCTCCAGTAGCCAATTACACTGGCAAATCTTGGGGGGGCAAAGCGTCGCTGGGTTCAAGAGTTGTGCAGGTTCACTTGTTAAGACACAGAGGTAGGGTATTAAGGTTTATCAAGGGTGTCAGGCGGACATAAATCTCAGGAACATTAAATAAGAAATAGATTAGGAGTCCTTACCATTGATAATGTATTTCTTGCCATTTACAGTATGTGTCACTTACAAAAGGTCAGTGTTATTTTATAAATTATATTGCCATGTGAATTCTAATGTTGAATATGCCATGTAGTTTTCTGGGTCATTTTGGTTAATTGGGTTCAGGTTTGTAGTCTTTTTTTTTACTCACATACCAAATGAACTCACAATTTAATTGGTCTTTTGCATGTAGTCATATTCTAAGCAAATCACTGGACGCTATAAAAAGCATCATGATTTTTTTTTTTCCCTTTTCTCAGCTGCACTGTAAAAAGTGGTATGGGCTATTTACTTTAAAACAATTATGGTAACATGATATTTTTGAGTCGTTTACCTTTAATTGAATCTACCTCCATAAATAATGTAAAATCTCTTAAATTGTTTAGTCTATGACACAATTATTTTAATATTATTAGTGAAATGTCCTTTTTTATTTTAAGCTGACTCTCAAAAGTGTGTGATTTAGAGTGAATAGAAATGACCTGTTTATATTTGACTTTGAGTTATGTTGTACAATTAAAAGAGTATATTCTGTAAGAACAAGTGTGTTACTCCACTGGCAATAGCAAAATTATTGCTCATCAAACAAAGCAACATTCTTCAAAGTAATAATACATGCAGTTATTCACAACCTAACCATAAGCTCTACTTTTCTGCACAATGGTAACGATCAAAACTTGAACATAACAGAAACCCTTCCAAATGTCAAATATAACTGAACAATAACATTAACAGATGTTTCCCCTCACTCAAAAACACATAAAATAACATTTAATTTCAATATTTACTCTCCATTTCCAGCCATATGCAAAGCATGCTGGTAACTAACAATGGGGTCTCTAAATAAAACTCTGAAAATAAATAGGTAGTCTTCTTTCCTTAAATTTATTAGCTTAATCGGTTCATATATATATATATATATGAACCGATTCACACACTTTTGAGAGTCAGCTTAAAATAAAAAAGGACATTTCACTAATAATATTAAAATAATTGTGTCATAGATTTTACATTATTTATGGCGGTAGATTCATTAGGAAATTTATTAGCTTAATCGGTTCATATATATATATATATATATATATAATTCTATATATATATGAACCGATTAAGCTAATAAATTTAAGGAAAGAAGACTACCTATTTATTTTAATATATATATATATATATATATATATATATATATATCCCAAAAAAGAGAACTGAGAACTATCTCTTGGTTTTATTAGTGAAATGTTCTCAATATTTTCTATACAACACTGAACCACAATTTTATTAGTAAAATATGCACACTATTTTTAATTATCACCTTAATTTTTTTAATGAAAATTACAAGACCAATGATAATGATTAATTTTTTACTCTTAGTCTTTTAATCTTTTAATCTACTACACACTTAGATTTAGGTGCCTAAAATGATTGACCGAATAAATTTAAAATAAATAAATAGTAAGCATTGGCTTTTATCTAGACCAAGTAACTTTGCAACTACATGTCAACTTATTCTATGAACCATCGGAAAAAAAGTGTAAACTAAATAAACTAGTAAATTCTATTTATATGCAGTATATCTAATTTGATATAATATAATTTGACTTGAAAGACTTGATTTTATGGACTATGTTCTTTTCTTTTTTCTCTGTCCAATGCAGTGGTACTGTAAGTTAGAAATGTATGATGCATATTTTTGATGCCATATGTTCGCTTCAAAGGAAACAACTGCTTTGTAATGCTCATGTAGAAACGTTAATCTCTCTTGTCAGTGAGAAGTAAAATTACATTGACTTTTTAAAAGATATGAGAGGAAACCAAACTTCATGTTTGTTTCTTCCTCACGCCCCCCTCTTTACTGTATTTACTCTTTGAAGTTGTTGAGACAGTCTGTAGAACCGAAACCGTGCTTGATATTTCCCAAAGGTATTAAACAAACACGGCGTCATGAAGTGCAACACTCTCCCACTCGATTGCCTATGTGCAGTCCCATGGGCAAAGCTGTCAATGTGAATCTGTGTGCTTACACATCTGCTGCTCAGGTATGAGTTTATTCCAGGCAGCACACGATTCAAATCCAGATTTAATTACTGGAGAGTTTGCCGCTTCGGGCCCTAGGAAGGTAGTTCTTTTGGAAATCCCAAGTGCAAGTAGAAAAGACATTTATTAAAGCTGCTGTCAGCTGGTATAGTAGTTTTCCATTAGCTTCTTAAAACTCTGCCTTCCTTGATTTGTCACCCTGTTCACTCTTGCATTTATCTGTAACAGTGTTGGGAAAACTACTTGAAAACTGTAGATTTCCAGGTTGTAAGATACACAACTGTAGATTTCACAATTGAATGTATTTAAACTACAATCGAGCTATTTTTAAAGAAAATAAGCTGCTAATAAAAAAGTACTTTAACTACATTAAAGCTGTTTAATGCAATATTTTCTTTTTTTAAATATAAAACTGAGATGAAATTATTTATTTTTACAGTCAGAGCAGTATGTTTCTGGCACAAAAACAGTATTGATCTTAATTAGGGTGGCAGTATTAAACTTGAATGGTACATTTGGTGCATTTACATTAATGCTGCAATATGTAAAATTATCCACCAACCTTTAGGGCAGTGTTATATATTTTGTTCAGTTGAGTACTTACAATATCCCAAATGTTTCCAACTCTTTGAAAATTGTGAGATTTTTGTAAATCGCAATTTTAACCAAGGACATGTGAGGGAGTCGCCTGTAAATGGCGTCATATCCGCGTTACCCTCAGTTTCCGGTTTTATTTCGTAATAACCATGGAAACATCAATGACGCTTTAATATATATTAACGTTACATGTGGGAACCCAGAAAAGGGAACATCTGTTTTGATACATTTCCAGGCAGAAAACTAATTATTGTAATATAGCTTAACACGTGTAGTCTTATTGTTTAAATCTAATTTTTTGCGAGTACCATGCTTTACCAGAGTAAAACACTGTTTTGTCATAGCATAATCAGATGCAGCTTTATTTTTAGTAACAGTAATACAGAATCTTCTCCACCATACAATACAATACAATTATAATAAAATTGCATGCCATTTACCAGCACAGCTTACTGCAGTGTGCAACAAGTGTCTCACAGCAGCCGGCGAGCGCTCAAATGTGTCTAATATGATAAACAGAGCTGCGTTACCTCATACATGACTGGAAAAGCGGCACCGGCGACTTTGGCATAATAAAAGTCCCACCGCTCGTGAAGCGAGTTGCGTTCGTCTCTCATTAACAATCGCACCAGCGGCCTCATTCAGCTCCCACAACACCCAGTCCTGCTGTGCTTCATACTATAGTAATGTTAATAATCACACCTATGAACATGATTTCTGCCCGAGTCCCATCCCGATTCTTTTCCACCGCCTGTGAGGTGAAGACCACATGTCACAAGAATCCGCGTTCAAACTTGGCGTCATCAAGCTATGCTTTTGTTTTGAATAGGCGACCTCTAGCGGATGAAAAACTACACAGTGCACTTTTAAATACAACTAAAAACACTCAAGTTCAATTACACCATTCATTATCACTGTTTTCTGTTATACAGATTAGCTACTCAATCAAAAACAAAGTGATATAAAGTAGAATTTATCCGAAAATGTCTCAAAAAGGATGTAAATCCTGCATTGGCATTTACTGTGAGTACAGTGGTTCAGATGAATCTGTGAATCATTTATGACTAAATGAATCAGAATCACTCCCAGCGCTGAAACAGAGAATATGCATTGATTGTTGCATTAGCCGTCTTGGTTATCGCGTGCGTTTATCTATAGTTGTTTTGCAACACTGAGATAATATACACCTTGTTGCTGTTTTATCAGGAAAATTAATATACATACACTAAAAGACAGTTTTACTCCAGAATCCTGTCTTCAGGTGTTGTTTGTTGTGGTGGTATTTTCACACACATTTTCTTAAGACTAAGCAATGTGAGAAATATTGTTAGCATGAGAATTTTGGTAGACGTGTTGACCATATCGCCTGTGTCTGCTTGAAACTACAACAAAGGCAGCAGATCTTATCGTGTGCTGGTTTCCTCCAGCTTTAGTGTTGGCAGTGATAACACGACGCAGCCAAGCAGATGGAGGAGACACGCTTCTCTCCATTGTACAGGACAAGACAAGCTGCTGAGAGGGAAACTATACACAAGATTTAGTTGCAGAGCATATGCAAGAGCCGCAAGCCAAAAAAGAGAAAGAAAACAAAATCTTATGGATGTTAATGGAGGCGATCAATCATCTAGTCCCAAGAGACACAATTTCTTCTGATATGGGGAATTAAGATTCATACAGAGGGAGATGGATGTCGTCTTTGCATGTTATGATGGTAAACTTCAGTGTTGTGGAAGTTTTGCAAAGATACACGCTACTCATAATTTAAAATTGCTTGTTAGCTGTTAGCAACAGAGAAAGAAGGGAAGACATCGGGCAACTACTTTCATCAAAAAGAATGCACAGAAAATGGGTTATACTGAAAAAATATCAGAAATGACACTAACCATTTTATGTAGACACAGTATTGCAATTTACATCAATCATTGGAAGTTTAATCATCTCAATGCTGAAAGCCATTTTGATAAATTATCTTCATTCACTTGTATTAGAAACCTTTTTAGTAAATTGGGAAAATCATATATTAAAACTGCAAGGCATGTCTCCAAAAGCATGCTGTCTTGCCAGTGATTTATTTTTGTTTCTGTTGATCTCCACCTGAAAGCATACAGTGACAATTTTGTTATTATTCTTTGAGTTTTGTCCTTGAAATGCTTCACAAAAGAACAGGGGAACAACTGCTTATTGATTCCTAGCTTTTGAAAGTACATTTTCTTTCATTACCTTAAACATCTATAGTGTATTTTGAGTCACAGCACACTCATTGTCATTAGCCTACATTTTGCAAGTGTTTTTGAATCCATTGTGAGACACATAAAGCAAAAGATTTATATTTAATGTCTAACAAAACCCCTCCTTGATCCAAAGAGTGTTCAACAGCTGAATGCCACACAGTGTCAGCTAAAATACAGCGTTCCTTCATTAGCCACTTAATGGCTCTGTGTGTTTTGAAGATTTGGCTGTATTTACAATAAATCCAGTTCAGTGAATTGCATATAAGCCACAGGAGTCTGTATGTCTATTTATATTTATATAACATTAATAAACTTACAAAATGCATTAAAACAAATTTAAATAAAAGGATAAAGAGTGCAAGAGAGAAATTATTTTCTTATGTGTATTCAATCAATGTTGTTGCTTATACATGATTAATTTTGTGAAGCTTAAATAAATTTTCTTATGATCTTTTCATAAGCTTTAAATCATGAGAAAAATGAAATTTAATTGTTAACATATAGATATATGTATGTAACCATTTGCATTTATCAGACTTTCTGTCTCTTATTGTTTTAAGATATGATGTTTTCAAAAGAGTGTTAACTGTCTAAGAATGTAAGGGGACGAACCGAAGGTTTCAAGCAGATTGCTGCCCAACGGAGGTTATGTAAGGGTTAGATTTTGATTGATGAGCACGAAGATATATATATATATATATATATATATATATATATATATATATATATATAATATATATATAATATATATATATATGTTATCTTTTAGTTTTATGTCTAAAGGATTCTGTCATACATAATGGTAAAAAAAAACTCAGATATACTGTTTTGTGTGCTTTTCCATCTTTCTTTGATGTCGCAAAGTTAATATACAGTTTCTATGAGGAGCAATTTGAAAATAATGACTCTTTCTGCCCTCAAGGTCCGTTAACTGGGAAGAAGTTAGGGAGTTAGATAAGATGTTTCCAACTATTATGGGATGTTGGTGGTTATGTCGATGAACCGGAAATTGTACTTGTATGATAAAAGGAAGTAGGATGGCTTTATGATAATTTACTCATTTGTTTATCCAATCAATTTTGAAAGTCTTTGTTTGCTGAAAAATTAATATGTATGATTTGACTGAATAAATATTCTATTTTGTCTGGAGCTCACTTTGTAGACAACCCTGAATTTCGATTTTCAGAAATAAATTTGGTTTGATGATTTTACTATAAGTGGCCTGACTTTAATCTTATAGGTGAATTTCCACCACAAGAGACACTTCAGGGACAAACACCACATTCTCTTCAGTACTGTATACATACAGACATGTTTTTGTGTGAACGTACCTGTGTACTGTGACAGAAGAAAGAACAAAACACACTCCAGAACATGATAGTGTTTTCATGTCTTTCATCTGACTGCAAGTCATCTTGATTCAGCTCACTGCTTCTGATTGTATGAGAGAAGAAATGTTTGACACGCCAGGGTTATTGTTTGACCTCAGAGGATGGACCAGCTCTCTTTTGCTTTGACTAGAAAAGTCAGACAGGAAAAGACAGATGACTGTTTGTGTCTGAGACCGAGAATGAATGCATGTACTCAGTCTCAGTGTACCATCAAGTAATGATTTTTATTATATTTCCTTATTGATTTTTTTCAGCCAAATGTCATCTTGTGTTTTTCTTCCTTGAAAATATAACAACGTAAGTGAAATTTATGAGGGGAAACAGCATATTTCATTTGTTGCCATTTCATATACTGTTCTCCACAACAATACCAGAAAACGATAGATAGATAGATAGATAGATAGATAGATAGATAGATAGATAGATAGATAGATAGATAGATAGATAGATAATTGAGTTTTCACAATTTAAATAATAAACAAGGTTAGATGTCTGTGCTTATTTTAAGTTGTTGAGTCCTCAACTATGCCCTCTGATGAAGGCGAAAAGCCAAGAGAAACTGAATCTGCAAACCATAAAAGACTCCCGGTGTAGTGAGCTTTGCCAACACAGCAGTCTATTAATGTCATCACCTTTAGACTATGTTACGAAGCCAGCAAAATAATGCTGCATCGATCAGGATTAATTAGTATTGATATGAATTAATCTAGCAGAACGAGACCAGTCTGCCCACATATGGCTGTTGTTCAGGGCTCAATATTCCAATATGTGAAAGTTACACGTGTTGTTTCATTATTTTAATGATGGACGTTATTTAAAAGTGGTGTTTAAAATATTTCTGGCTGTATAATGTATCTGTGTTTATTAATTTTCTCAGTCAAGATTGTCCAGCTATCATTAAGACATAATCGATTGGATTTGGTGTTGATGAATACATCTAAATGAAGTCTGGGAGGGACATTTTAACAGTGGTGTCTTGTATAACTGACAACCAGGATGAAAATTCAATTAAAGCTGTCAGAACAGATGCTTTTGCAGAACTGAAGTTCTTAAAGCAATGTGACACTGCTGTCAGGTTCAAAAGGGCCATTAATGTAACATGTCAGCAAGACAATGTTGCATTTGAAACTGTGCAGAGCTGCGTATTGAGACACTGAAGGACGAAGAACCTATTAAACATAACGTCCACAAAAGGTTGAGAACATTTACATTGTCTACTTAAAGGCAACCAAACCACATTTAGAAAGTGTGTTGTCTAATTAATTTCAATTCTGGTAGGGATTTTTCTTTATCTTTGGAGCCAGACTGGCAGGATTAAAGGTTTGCTTGGGATTTTACATTTATTCATTTAGCAAGAATGATGGGACTGATGGAGTTATACCAGCCATTACTAATACACAGGTAACTTCATTATGGAATTGATGATGGCAGGCGCATTGCGGAGCCCGGCTGGCGGGCAGAAAAGTATTAAATCAATAACAGTAGTCAACAAGTAGAACAGATGTCATCACAATGAGGACAAGGTGGACCTTGGGGAAACCATCATAAGGCTAGGACTTTCAGAAAGTTAATCTGTGTGATTCTGTACTTTTGATTCATTTAAATGCAAAAGCTGTATAGTATATTGTAATGCTGCTCCCTCACTTGTATGTTTGTACAGCCGTTTAAAAGGATGCAAAGTACATTGATATAAGAACACTTTCCTACTTTATTTATGCATCATTTCCCATAGTCCCATACTGGTGACTCACACACATACACACACATTTGTTTTGAAATTGAGGACATTCCATAGGCGTTATGGTTTTTATAATGTACAAACATTACATTCTATCCCCCTACCGCTACCCCTAAACCTACCCATCACAGAAAACATTCTGCATTTTTACATGTTTAATAAAACATGTTTTTAAAGTTATTTTAAATATGAGGACTCATAAAATGTCTATAATACCAGTGTAATACTCATGTGATTATACAAATTTGTGTCCTCATAAATCACAAAAACACACACACACACTGTGTGGGTGGGGCGTTGCCTTCTTGTGTCATCAGTGCTTATACATTGTAAATGTACTTTACATTTATGTATTTGGCAGATGCATTTATCCAAAGCGACTTGCATTGTATTCAAGGTATACTGTAAATTTTTTATCCTGTTTTTATATGCTGTTTATAAATGCAAAAATGTATTTATTAATAATTAAAATTAATACAAAATTAAAATAGAATAATTTCTAAATAAATTATAATAATTAAATAAAGCATGCATAGATAAATACAAATAATAAAAATAAAAATTAAAAATAATAAAGCATATATAAAATATTGTCAAATATTATAGGATAATTGTCAGGATCTGGGTGACTTCTCTGTTCTCTCTCACTCTCCAGCGCACACACATTCTGTCAGGTCTACTCTATCTTCACCTGTTGCTCATCACAATCTGCGCTCGCGCTGATTTGCGCCCACACCTGTGTCTTGTCTTGTCTAAATTACTCTGTCTATTTCTGGCGTTTGTTCTTTCTGGTCTATGTCGGATTATTGTTGGTTTATGGAACCCTCTCGTTGTTGGCTGTTATCAACTCACCTGTGTCTCGTCTTGTGTGGCAGCACTCGCCGTGTCGTGCCCTGTTTCCCGTAGCCTGCTGTGGTGAGACTCATCCCTAGATCGCTGGCTCAGCGGTCTGCTTCCAGGACTGTTCTCCGCAAAAGTATCTCTGTTTTTTCCTGTCCTCTCCCGACAAAGTATCCGTTGTGCAGCTGTCGACCTGGAGAGCACCATCCTTAGTTTCAGTTTTGAGCTATACGCTGTATTTCAGTTGGACATTAAAGTACTTTGTTTTCGACTACCTTTGCTTTTGGATCCTTTGTTCGCCGCCTGACAGAATAATCCGACCAGGATGGATCCAGCGAAGGAGGAATCTTTCTTTTCTGCTGTGGAGATCCAAGGGGCTATGCTGGGCCGTCACGAGGAGGAGTTGTCTGCAGCCAGAGGTGCGGTGGAGCGTTTAGCCGCACAGGTGAATGATCTGTCCGTTCGCCTCCGTCATGCACATCAGGAGTCACCTGTTCTCCAGAGCGCTTCACCTCCTGCTGAGCCTCGGGTGAACAATCCTCCATGTTATGCCGGTGAGCCTACTGAATGTAGGGCCTTTTTGACTCAGTGTGAACTAGTTTTTTCCCTGCAACCACAGACCTATGCGGAGGATCGCGCTCGCATCGCCTATGTGATCTCGCTTCTTACTGGGCGCGCTCGTGAGTGGGGTACCTCCGTTTGGGAGGCTGGCACTGCCTGTTGCCACTGTTTTGATCTCTTCAAGGAGGAGATGATTAAGGTTTTCGACCGATCAGTTTTCGGGCGCGAGGCTTCGCGTCTTCTCACCACGATCCGCCAGGGGAGGAGATCGGCCGCTGACTTCGCGATTGAGTTTCGCACCCTCTCTTCCACAGCGGAGTGGAATGAACCTGCCCTGGTCGCTCGTTTTCTGGAGGGATTGAATATGGATCTGAGGGGGGAGATCGATGCTCGTGGTTCCCCGGTCCAGCTCGACCAACTCATTGAGCTGGCCATCCGCCTTGATCGATGCCTTGAGCAACGGCGCCGTACTCGTTCAACCCACACTTCTGGAGGTTCACCTCTCCCTGTCGCTGCCAAGCCTGAGCCTGAACCCATGCAGCTGGGTAGTATTCGCCTTCTGCCAGAGGAGAGACAGCGTCGCATCTCCAACAGGCTGTGTCTTTACTGCGGCACGGCTGGTCACTTCGCCGCTTCTTGTCCAGTAAAAGCCAGAGCTCGCCAGTAGACAGAGGAGTACTGGCGAGCGCGACTATCACGTCCTCTCCATCCAGATCCAGAACCACCCTGCCCGCCGTCATTCGTTGGGCCGGTTCCACCGTCTCCTGCTCCGCATTGATCGACTCGGGGGCTGAGGGGAATTTTATTGATGAGAGATGGGCTCGGGAACATAACATCCCCCTGGTGGACTTAAAGGGGAACACCGCTGTCTTTGCCCTGGATGGTAGTATCCTTTCCAAGGTTCACCGTGTCACCAGTCCGGTGAGTCTCACTACATCAGGAAACCATCAAGAGACTATTTCTTTTCTCATTTTTCAATCCCCCTATACCCCTATTGTGTTAGGACATCCCTGGCTTGTCCAACATAATCCTCACTTTGATTGGGCCAAGAATACCATTTTGTCGTGGAATCTGTCATGTCATGTTAATTGTTTAGTGTCCGCTATTTCTGTTGTCCCGTCTGTGTCTGTTTTTCAGGAGGAGCCTGGTGATCTGACGGGGGTCCCGGAGGAATACCACGATTTGCGGGCGGTTTTTAGCCGTTCTCGGGCCGTTTCTCTGCCGCCTCACCGCCCCTACGATTGTAGCATCGAACTCCTTCCTGGCACCTCACCGCCCCGTGGTAGATTGTATTCTCTCGCGGCGCCCGAACGAGAAGCGTTAGAGAGATACCTCTCCGAATCCCTTGAGGCCGGGATTATTGCCCCGTCCTCCTCGCCAGCTGGTGCTGGCTTCTTCTTTGTCAAGAAGAAGGATGGATCGTTGCGCCCTTGCATTGATTATCGGGGGTTGAACGACATAACGGTCAAGAACCGCTATCCCTTGCCCCTTATGTCGTCAGCTTTCGAGATCTTGCAGGGCGCAAAGATCTTTACCAAATTGGACTTGCGCAACGCATACCATCTTGTTCGTATTAAGCAGGGGGACGAATGGAAGACCGCGTTTAACACCCCTATCGGTCACTTCGAGTATCGCGTTCTTCCGTTCGGGCTGGTCAACGCTCCCGCCGTGTTTCAGGCGTTGGTCAACGACGTTCTACGGGAGATGTTAAATATCTTTGTATTTGTCTACCTGGATGACATCCTCATTTTCTCACCCTCCCTCGAAGTACACATTCAACACGTTCGTCGGGTCTTACAGCGCTTACTCGAGAATCGCCTCTTCGTTAAATCAGAGAAATGTGTTTTTCATGCCCAGTCGGTTACTTTCCTTGGCTCGGTGGTCTCTGCTGAGGGAATCAGCATGGATCCCGAGAAGGTTCGGGCAGTTCTCGATTGGCCCGTTCCTGATTCTCGAGTTGCCCTCCAGCGTTTTTTAGGGTTTGCCAATTTCTATAGACGATTCATTCGTAACTTTAGTCAGGTTGCCGCCCCCCTATCTGCGCTCACCTCGACTAAATCCCAGTTTGTGTGGTCGGAGACAGCACAGGGCGCGTTCGATCGACTTAAGAGGCTGTTCACCTCCGCGCCCATTCTAGTCACCCCGGATCCCGAGAGACAATTCATTGTAGAGGTCGACGCTTCCGATGTGGGGGTCGGGGCTATTTTATCGCAACGTTCCTCTTTTGATGACAGGGTTCATCCGTGCGCGTTCTTTTCCCATCGCCTTTCACCGCCGGAGCGCAATTATGATGTCGGTAATCGAGAGCTTTTGGCCATCCGATTAGCCTTGGGGGAATGGCGACACTGGTTGGAGGGGGCTAGTGTTCCGTTTATCGTTTGGACGGACCACCGTAACCTTGAATACATCCGCTCCGCCAAGAGACTTAATGCTCGCCAGGCCCGTTGGGCATTATTTTTTGGTCGTTTTGATTTTTCTATCTCTTACAGACCAGGTTCCAAGAACATTAAGCCCGATGCCCTCTCGCGGATGTTTGGCTCCTCGGAGGCAGCCTCGACCATGGAGGTAATCTTACCCCGACATTGCGTGGTCGGGGCTGCCGTCTGGGGGGTTGAGCAGACGGTGAGGAGGGCTCTTTTACGCACGGTCAGACCTCCTCGTGCCCCGACAGGGACTTTATTTGTTCCCACTACTGCCCGTTCATCCGTCCTCCAGTGGGGCCACGCCTCTAAGTTAGTCGCGCATCCTGGGGTTAAGGGCACTCTGGCCACTATTCGTCGAAGATTTTGGTGGCCCACAAGAGAACGTGACATACGTAGGTTTGTAGCTGCTTGTCCTGTCTGTGCCCAAACCAAGTCTAGCAATACCCCGCCTGCGGGTCTTCTCAGACCACTTCCTATCCCGTCACGCCCCTGGTCACACGTCGCTTTAGATTTTGTTACCGGTCTCCCTTCATCCGCCGGTAACACTGTTATTCTTACCGTGGTCGATCGTTTCTCTAAAGCCGCTCATTTTATCCCGCTTCCCAAACTACCGTCCGCCCGTGAGACCGCCCAGACTCTAGTAGATCACGTATTTAAGATTCATGGGCTTCCCTCGGACATTGTGTCCGATAGAGGGCCTCAATTCACCTCTCAGTTCTGGAGGGAATTCTGCCGGCTGATTGGGGCTTCCCCCAGTCTGTCGTCAGGATTCCATCCTCAGACTAATGGGCAGGCTGAACGGACTAATCAGATTCTCGGACGCATGTTACGCACCCTGACTTCGCGGAGCCCAGCATCCTGGTGCGACCAGCTTGCCTGGGCTGAATATGCTCATAATTCGCTTCCCTCGTCCGCCACGGGGTTGTCGCCTTTTGAGAGCTGCCTCGGTTACCAACCGCCACTTTTTACTTCTCAGGAGCCTGAGACTTCCGTGCCGTCCGTACAGGCCTTTATTCAGAGGTGTAGACGCACTTGGAGGAGAGTGAGATCAGCGTTATGTCGTACTAGGGCACGCACTTGTAGAACTGCCAACCGCCGTCGGGTTAAAGCCCCTCGCTACGTGTGTGGGCAGAAGGTGTGGCTTTCCACCCAGAATCTCCCTATTCACGAGGGCTCTAGGAAGCTCATGCCGCGTTTTGTTGGCCCTTTTACTATTTTGAAGGTCCTCAGTCCGGTGGCAGTCAAACTAAGACTATCCCATCCGTTACGTCGAATTCACCCTGTTTTTCACGTTTCCTGCATCAAGCCTGTCATTCGCGCTCCCACCCGTCCCACCCCTCCTCCGCCTCTCGATGACACTGATCCCATTTACAGGGTTCGCAAGCTGCTAGATGTTCGTCCTCGGGGGCGTGGCCGACAGTTCCTGGTGGATTGGGAGGGCTACGGTCCAGAGGAGAGGCGGTGGATTCCGGCCCGGGACGTCCTGGACCGCTCGCTCATCGAGGATTTCTATCGGTCTCGCCAGTCCTCTCCCTTGGGAGCGCCTGGAGGCGCTCATTGAGGGAGGGGTACTGTCAGGATCTGGGTGACTTCTCTGTTCTCTCTCACTCTCCAGCGCACACACATTCTGTCAGGTCTACTCTATCTTCACCTGTTGCTCATCACAATCTGCGCTCGCGCTGATTTGCGCCCACACCTGTGTCTTGTCTTGTCTAAATTACTCTGTCTATTTCTGGCGTTTGTTCTTTCTGGTCTATGTCGGATTATTGTTGGTTTATGGAACCCTCTCGTTGTTGGCTGTTATCAACTCACCTGTGTCTCGTCTTGTGTGGCAGCACTCGCCGTGTCGTGCCCTGTTTCCCGTAGCCTGCTGTGGTGAGACTCATCCCTAGATCGCTGGCTCAGCGGTCTGCTTCCAGGACTGTTCTCCGCAAAAGTATCTCTGTTTTTTCCTGTCCTCTCCCGACAAAGTATCCGTTGTGCAGCTGTCGACCTGGAGAGCACCATCCTTAGTTTCAGTTTTGAGCTATACGCTGTATTTCAGTTGGACATTAAAGTACTTTGTTTTCGACTACCTTTGCTTTTGGATCCTTTGTTCGCCGCCTGACAATAATATTAAAACAAAATCAATGCCAAAATCAATTGATAAACAATTGATCAATTTATAAATAAAAATGAATCATAAAAAATAAAAATGAAATAATGTCTAAATAAATCAATCAATCAAGCGAGTCAGCAAGAAGTTGAAACAATTGTGTTTTGAAAAAGTGGACACAGTTACAGACAGAGATGTGTAGTGTTGAAATGAACACATATAACACAGATTTCACCTTGTTTTGTCTGTTAGCTGTAATTCCAGTGTTTCTCATTTATTTAATATGGACAAAGTGCACCACATGGATAGAAGAGTGTGGACACCCAAACTCCACATTCATAATTTCAGAACCATGCACATTTTTTCCCCCAGCTTGCACTCTTCTTTCTATGAGATGTTGCAACAAAGCTGCAGGTATTTGCTCCCATTCACATACAAGAACATCAGCCAGGTCAGGCACTGATGTCGGGTAAAGGCCTGGCTCATAGTCGGCGTTCCAGATCAATGGATGTTCAGGTCTGGGCTTTGTGTGGGTCAGCCAAGTTTTTCCACACCAGACTCCTCAAACCATTTCTATTTCATGGACCTTGCTTTGTGCACAGGCATCATTGTTAAGCTGGAATAGGAAAGGACCCTTCAGAAACTGCTGCAAGAATGTTTGCACTTTATAGTGGAGCATTCAGTTTTGTCTTCGCAGAAATTAATATAGCCAAACTCATTAATTAGAAGAGCCCATGAAGTGTGTTTGTTTATTTTTTTTCCCTTGATACGGCCACCAGCATGTTTGTATTTGCTGTTCTGATATCACATACTATTTACAGCTCAGCAAACTCAATAATAGAATAATAGGACACATTGTCTCTGAGCCCTCTGGAAAAATATACTAAGAGTTGTTATGAATGTAATTTAATGGGACAATCTGTGCCAACAAGATTGCATTCAGCATCTATCATACCGAATACATTTGCCTTGCTCTCACTAATAATGGGACTATGCAAGTCAAAAAAGACATCTTTTTGTGACCTTGATGAATTTAGCTTGTTTAATTACACTTCACGCTTACATTTTGGTTTATCCCTGGGGAAACACTTGAAAGTCAGAAGTGAAGCGATTATATCTCTTGATGCTGCGTTAACTCTTCAAAGCGCATCCCAAACAACTGTCAATAATTTAACAGCCAAACTAAAATATGTTGACACAGTCATGAAAGGAGACAACCTTTTAAGTGACAACTTGATTCTGAATTATTCACAAGGCCAGATCATCTATGCACAACAGAAATGAGTAGGCATAAGTATATAGCCAAAAAAAAAAAAAACACACTAAATGCCATGGCACAATTTAAGGCTTGTGCATTGAGAACCGATGGTTAAAGTGACTGTGGTGAGTGAGGATGAGAGACAGAGAGGGAGAAGTGGCGAATATCGCCGTCTGTTCCCCAGGAAGCATTTAATTAATTATCATAATTGACATGAATAGCAGCTGTCAGGCTCAGTGACTGTGCTAGAAGTGTGGCAATAGGAGAAAAGTGGTGCCGGTCTCTCGGGGGCACACTTACTGTATTGCTTCTCCATTTGACCTGCTCACATGGATGCCTCGGGCTTGAAGAGAGTCTGTTAACTCACTGGCTACTGTCTCAACCTGTTTCTTCTTCATCACCTGTCATGTCACTGATGCTGAGTGATTTATACACTACTATTTAAAAGTTTGGAGTCTTTTAATATCATATATATATATATATATATATATATATAGATAGATAGATAGATAGATAGATAGATAGATAGATAGATAGATAGATAAATTGATCAAAAGTTACAGTAAAGACCTATTTCAAGTAAATGCTGTTCTTTTGAACTTTCTATTCATTAAAGAATCCTGAAAAAGAAATTCACTGTTCCCACTAAATATATTAAACAGCACAACTGCTTTCAACAATTGAGCACCAAATCAGCATATTAGAATGATTTCTGCGTCATTTGACACTGAAGACTGAAGTAATAACTTCTGGTAACGCTTCAGTATGGGACAATTCTCTCTTTTAACTTGCTTATTAGCTTGCATATCAGCTGTTTATTAGTACTTACAAAGCACATTAATGCCTTATTCTGCATGTCCATATTCTACATCCATAAATCCTACCCCATACCTAAACTTAAATGCTACAACAACTAGCTTACTAACTATTAATGAGCAGTAAATTAAGAGTTTATTGAGGCAAAAGTTGTAGTTAATAGTGAATATATGTACCCCATGCCAAAGTGTTACCTAACTTCTTTGATTTGCCATCACTGGAATAAATTATATTTTAAATTAAATGTATTAAAATAGTAATTATAAATTGAAAAAATATTTCATAATATTACTGTTTTTACTGTATTTTTGATCAAAAACATTTTGAACATTTTTGAAAAATCTTACCTACCTCAAAGTTTTGAACCGTGGTGTACATCTAAGAACATCTTTGCACTCTGAAGTTAGTGAGGATGTTCAGTGACTCTTTCTGCAGGTTCCATTGCTAAAGCCTGATTCATACTTGACACATCCGCAAGTTCGCTTGGGTGCGCGCGGCAAAAATGACGTCATTGCGGCTGAACCCATTTCGCGTGGCAGTGTACACGCATCTGAAGATCCACGACTTCGAACTGATTCTGGACATGTAAGTGCATCTGTACCGGCGTCTCACAGGCATCTAGTTTGCGCTTGTCCAAATTAATTGTATACATTTACAAAATGAGCCTAGAACTGCAGAAATACTCCTTTTAAATTAAAATAAAGGTCCATGTTTAATAAAAATGTTTAATTACAAAATATTTAAGAGATTGTTTAATTTAGTTTTATACATATGTTCTCATATTTTCTTCTAATGTCAAGTAATAATCTCAAGTTTTACTGGATTTTACATGATTATTTGGTTCTTTTGTAATTTGGGTTTGGTGAAGTGTATATGTCACGTGTACTTCTCACCGCTGCTTTCTGATGGTTCAGAGAATAATTACTGTTATTCGCCCCCTGTCATTTCAAAGAATAGTACAATGGTGAGCGCGGCAAGTATAAATGCCTCGTCCGTTTAAGGAGGAGTGCACACAGTCAGCGGAGGCTTGAGGTAGGTGCGTCTGAAATCACGTACTAAGTAGGTACTACGTTTTAAATTGAACTTTGTGACCGTTAACACCACCTACTATGTGTTGCTCTGAGATCCACTGTTTTGCTAAATTTGGCGTGATAATTTATAGTACTTTTATTACACATAGTTGTGTAATGCGTGGTTTAGTAGCCAAAGGTAAAAGAACATCAGCTTGTAAATATGACCTAGAGCATCTTTTTTACTATATTTTTTCTGGAATTTCTGGAAGAAATTTTGGAAGTTCTTCCTACTTGCCTTGAAATATTTCCCCTCTTCCCCCCAGGGAAACTTTGGTATAATTCATCCACTGCCCATAAATTGTTCAACGTTCATTTGTTTTGCCACACTGAGCCTTAACAACAGGACATGAGCAGAGCAGTGTGTTTCCTTCCAAGCAGGTTATGCAACAGCCACTTGGGTCTAATCAGCATCAGCTGTGACGAATCGTATGGAAAAACACTTCAGACCGAATCAAGGTGCAGAGAAACAACAGTGCCTAGCACTGCTCCTGTTTCTGGAACAATGACCTCTTCCTGTAAGAGCCCAGGGCCACTGCCATCTTAGTTTCATGGTCACACAATTAGAACCTTTTCTCAATATGCGTTCTTGTCTGTGTACTTGTGTGGACTTGTGAAACATCATCAGTCGCTGCTCATACTGTTCCAATTCAATGTTCACAAAAGTACAGTTCAAATCCCCGGAAGTGTTCTTGATCCGCTCCTTTTATCGATGCATCAGGAGGTGAATTGTGCGAAATTGACACAGCCAGGTATGCCAGAATGCATCTCACACCAACCAGCAAGCATCATTGGCTGAGGAGAAAATTTGCATAATTTTGAAAATGCTACTGCTATTGTGTCACGGAATTTATATTATCAGACAAGAATGTAGTTGTTTAAAACTCAAATCTGTGTTTTATTTATAAAGGCAGTGCCTATTTGAAAATGTTCTCCAACATTTTCAGAGTTGTGAGATCCTGGCAATAACTGGGAGCTCAGCAGTCATGTACCCTGCTGAGAACAGCCTTACCGAAGCTAGTCCGTTGTCACTGACGGCTGTACTAGAGCCCTGACTTTTTACATTTGACTGAATTGTTTGCTTGTCTATATTTTCCTATTCTATAAACTTTTACTTTATACTTATACTTTTATAATGGCTATTATTGTTCATTAAAACTGATTATCTTCCCTGTATGTGTATGAAAGAAAATTAAATATGACATAAAACACAACCCTGTCTCTTTTTGTTTAATGTCAGAGTATGCACATATTGCCGGAACCACATATTTATATATTGCATATTTTAAAATATAATTGTTTTATATTTCATTTTGATAAATATAGACGCAGTGATAGATAAGATAGTCGAGTATTCATGCATTGCGTGAACCACATTTTTGTGGCTATTAATATGTTTAAGATGAAAACATGAAGATGTTTTATGTCATATTTCATTTTATTATTAATATAGGATAACTAGGTATAACTGGAGTAGCAAGTTTCAGAATTTCTGGACTTTTCGTCACTTTTGATAGCTGTCTGATTTATTTTGTATTATTTATTTGGAATTTTTAACATTATATTTCATTATTATTTTATTTATTTTCAAATAATCATTTATATCGATCTACAGTATACATACATAGTACCATTTTTGATAGTGTGGCTATCTTTTTCTGTGGCTTTCATTGCTCTCCATCTCATAATCTAGTTGTGCAGAAAGTGTGTGTTTAAGTGTGAAAGAAAACAAGAGGAGAAAAAGAGGGAGAGGGAGAATAAGGGGCCTTGGCATTTTTATTGCGCTTGTACATTTGAGGATCCAACTAATTAAGCAAATAAATCTTGGGGTCGGTTTACACTGCCGGCAATTTGAGCTGCTCTGCCTCCATTGATCGCCGCTCTTCGCCTGGCTGAGCATCACTGACCTGGAGAGAGTGAAATTGAGATATTGCACATGTAAGAATCTCTCAGAGGGGTGTACTCGACATAGAATCATGCCATTCGTTTCAACGCCCAAGGGGTCACGCTATAGAGCCATAAACAAGATTTAAAAACTTTGAAGATCAAGCAGTTTGATGTCCTTACTCTTTACAAGGTTGTTGTGTGATCATGAGGCAGTGGCTATAGCAAGCAAAACTGTCTTCAGGTTAACCCTACTCAATGGATTTACTTTGTTCCACCAGTCTAAGATAAACAGCTTTTTTCTTCGCAAAATGTATAAGAGTATTAATATTTCAATACCAGGTTTTTAAAGTGATATTTATTCATGTATTTTATCATTATAATGAGAGATTCATAACTGGTTATTTTTCCCCGCTTGCTGTTTTGTTTGTGTTGCAAATCTCAGTACTGAATGTGTTTTTAAAATTCCCTTTGAACATTCTGGTCAATTTCAGGGCAGACAATGATACATTTAAAGCAGATCCCAGTGGCCAGTTTGAATAATTAAGGAGAATCAAGCCTCGCAGAGATGGCTCAGTCCTGTCCAATTAATCTTTCACTGATCATTTCAGTGCTTAGAAGTCTTCCTCTGTTGGGACTGGAGAATGGTGGTCATTCCCACTATTTGTACTGACCAATAGAGAATAGAGAAGTAGCTGCCAAAGAACTTTAAAATATATTATATTTTTATACAGCAGCTTAGCTTATTGCTGATTGATTAGTCTTGTATGAGGACCCTTTGTGGTTACTGGGGCGTTTCTAAATCCTTCACATCATCCTGAATAAAAGATGTTTAAAAAAAAAAAAAAAAAAAGCCATAAAATCTATATTGTATGAAACACCCACTGACACTTTAAAGAATCCTATAAAGAGGATTAAGGTTTGTGCATGTATAGCCTTTCTTGCGATCATGGCAAATATCAAATTATTAATTGTTTATATTTCCATTTTTAATTTGATCTTATTTTTATATTTTTTATCAATATATTATTGTATATATTATTTTTATAAAACATTATTATTGAATTATTTTAGTTATTTATTATTTATTTTAATCAAATAATTATTAAATTCAATTAAATTCATTTTATCTACTGTTTATTAGTAATGAGTGAAGCTGGTAATGTTTTATAGAGTTTGTCAAGTAAAAAGATATTGAGAGATTTATTGTCGTCTTTTATCTTCAGTTGATTTCATCGAAGGCTGTGACTGAAGTCAGTTGTAGTTCTTGTGTTTTTCTTTCCTTCAGTGATTCTGCTTGTTAACAGCAGGTGTTCATCATTAATGCTCAATCATCATTTAATTATCTCCGACATTGCTTCAATGGTACTTTAAGCCAGTAATGTACACACATGAACACTAACACTGTGTACTATTACATAAATCTAAACTATTTCATTTACGTATGACTGACAAATGAATCACATTGAGTTTATTAGTTTGTTTATATTAAAACTATGTAATTTGAATGGATGGAATATTTGAATGTAATTCAATCACATAAAACTTAAATTTGTACTGAAACATATACATATATATAGTCCACTTAGAGACTATCAACATTTTAGATGTGACTTTCATTTAGATATTTAATTCATCCAAGTATTCAGAGTCTTGCTTTATTAGATGTAGTGCAGTCACAAACTGGCTAGAGTCAAAAGTTGAAGCTATAAATAATACCAAATTCATAGTAACTCTTCTCAGAATCAAGAAGAATCAATTAAAAATTAGAGAAAACACTAGGCTTATTCCATGAAAGTGCCTCGTTCAGTTCTGGGATATTTGGAAAAAAAAACTCTCAAAGCCTTTTTCTTTCATCATGTATTGTGTAATATCATACTCTTAACCATAGAAGAAGCAAAACTTTTATCAGCTATACAAGATGAAAGACAGAAAAAACTATCTCTGTTATCTCTGCAAATGAGATTCAGTGGATAAGGCCCCTGAAAAGATGCAGTGAGCAGGATAATTTTGTGTGGTTAATAAGTGACTTTGATTTGCAGATATGCAGAAAGACCAACGCTCCTTTCTTCCTTCAGGGAGAAAAAGCAATCCGCTCACCCAGTATGAGCTCACCTCTTTCTGACACTGCTGTTTTGAATAACAATTACATCTGCCTGATTCTCAGAGAGATGTTTCTCTCTCTCCTTCTCCTCAGTGACTGTTCATTTCACACACTTTGATGGAAGATTTATTTCTATTTCTGTTATGAGAGCAGCCATGTCAGTAGGCGTCCGTAGGATGTTTCAGCATTTGAAGAATGTTTCTTAACCTGTTTCGAAAAGCACAATGTCTGTGTTTTCCAGTCTACTGCACATGTAGCACAAATAAATATTCTTTACTGTTGGATTAGCCCTCTACTGTTGTAAGTGCATCACTCCTGCTTCCCTCGGTTTGTCAGGTGCATTGCAGGGATGAAGCTGGTGTTTTTCATTAACCTGTGCCCTTCCTGCCTGTGTGGTGTTTGGGGACAAAAGGACCTCTGGGCTTGCTGTCTGTCCCGAGTCATGGAGAGCTCAATCATGTGCCCTGCGGGACCCCACACACTGTGTCTGATGGATGCTGTGGCCTCAAGGGAGATTTAAAGGATCTTCATATACTCTGACTCAGCAGGGGAAAGCAAGACATTTCCCATAATCCTGTATGTACTGCAAATTCTTAAAGAGCAGGCAACCTTTAATATATATTTAATATAGTTTTTAATTATAGTTTTTATATATATAACTAAAAGAAATTCAGTTTTTGCAAGCATTTACCCTTAAAATAAAGTTTGTTATGTTTAATCCTTTGCAATATACAGCATATCTATTGTATATTACATAATCTTCTAATTTTTCTCTAAACACCTATTTAAGGAAAAAGTGGTCTAATTTCACAGACACAGATTTTGGATAGTTTAGCGCTAAACTTGACATTATAGCGCATCAACTTGGTAATAGAGGAAAAATATTAACTGTCCCGTTCACAATTAGGCCTGGAGGTTATTCTCTCACATTGACAACATACAGATCTCATCTACATTTTGCATTGTGAATGCAAAGTCAGTTTCAGACAGCAGGCGGAAAAAGCTTAGAAGAGAAAGTCGCTTCAAATCTCTGTACATATCAATCAATTTCACCCTTCAAACCAGACACCATGAAGAATTCCCGCATTTGACAAGATGTTTGGTATTTTTCCTGCCTCCAGCACAAATCTGTTTTCAGTTTTTTTCCCACTCATGCATTTTTAAGTGCCTTGTGGGTCTCCAGCTTTACTCCAGCAATCACAACATGTTAAAAATCTAAGTAGTCATCTTATATATTCACTCTACATGAGTTTTACCCCTGAGATCTTTTCATTAGTTAAAGCAGAATGCAGTTTAATTGTAACTTCTGAAATAAAATCCTTGTTTAATTGTATGTTGTGCTTAGATGAAAACCGCTGACACCCACAATCACGTCTAAAAGCACAAAAGTGCAGGAGCTTTAAGCTGGTAAGTTAATGTATGCAATATGCCCTCACGACTTAATTCTGCAAGAAGGGTATGCATGCAAAATTGATTAGGTGACATAGTAATGCAGAGTACATCAACTGAAGTAACACCTACATGACATAGTGGCTTTGCATTTCATTAAAAAGTCATGCATTTCAAATATATATATTTTTTATTCCACAACAAGGAAATATACATATGTCCAATCAGTCATAAACATCAGTGCTAACCAGATGATGCATTTGACATTGAATTCGTAGAAATTGCTTCAGGGAAGGTGACTTCAATTTTATTGGATGAAAAGAAATTGGGTGTATGTCCAGTGTACTTCTGAATGTCATCTTACATTTAACACGTCAACTGTCATAAATACTTTTTGACAGCTTTTGGCCTAATTTCTGTGTCTATCTCCATCACTTTGTCCAAAAACATGCCAACGTGAGTTGCCATTTACAACCCATTTTACCTCTGTAATGTAGTAATACAGGACATTTACTGACAAAGCATGTAGAGCAGGAATCGATTGTCAAAAGTGGTTCATTCTCAAAAAAAACAAATTATGAACTTTCAGAACTCAACAGAGAATCTCTGCTCTGTTTGGATTGGTCGTTTGTGCTTCTTTGAGACCAGCTGCGTCAGAATGATTTGATATGGGCTCAGGTGTTTTGGTACACATCAGTAGAATCAGAGTTGGGAGAAAATGACTTTTCAATAGAAGGAATTTTACAGACAAAGTGAGTGAGACAGGCAGGTGATAGTTAAGGTCCAGGTCAGGCACAGTGATGGAAGACTAACCAGAAGTAAAAACAGTTGTACACCTACTAAATTAAACATCAGGCACAGACATAGTCCGCATAAATCATTAATTTGTTAACCTGTTAGCATTCAGCTGTACTGCCCGCGATACACATACCTTTTAAAAGAGACCAAAACCATGCATATACTCCAAATGGTTCAAGAACTGCATGCAATTTACTTTGGGTATTTCTTTTTTTTACAGGAATGCCAAGGGGTTAATTATTCAGATGCTTATTCATGTGCTTCTGTAAACAATAAATAATACATCAGTCAGGTTTTATTTTTACAATAAAATAGAATTTAATATAGTCACATAAGGCAAGTATGTGCTATTAAGTTGGAGGATAAAGATGACAGGAGAAGCAAGGATCCAAATACAAATCCGTTTATTGAACAAACAAAAATAAAAACAAAGGACAGCGAACATGAAGAAACTAGAGAACTAAGAACCACGAGGGAAATCCAAACCATACAGAAACTGACAACAAACAGAAGAAACGTAAGGGCGATAAATACACATTAGGCTAACCGGAAACTGCAAAATGCTGCTCCCGCAGGCATGATAATCCAATGATCGTGCCACATCTCCTGAGATGCCTTCATTTGATCGATTTTTGAAGGCAGCATAGATGTATCCTTGCACTGCGCGTTCCATTCCCTGACTGTTGAGCTAAAAAGTAAAGATGGCATCTGAAATTTGAGGATGGTGGGCAGTTTGTGTGTAAAGTGTACATTTTTGTCCAACTTTCCCCACTTTTGATGACAGTGAGAAATTAGTATTGTAGTAATTAAATATTCAGTTTGTGCACTCTGTTTCGTTATCTATCATTAAATCGCTACACTACCTCAGAAGTCTGTTGGAAATTAGTTTCGTGAGGTACCTTCATGTGTAAACAAGTCAGGCAACAAGTCAGCAGCCTATAGGTGTTCCGATGCAGCCTACAACTGCGCCACGAGATATGAAGTGAAACAAAAGTCCAAAGACAAACACGGAGATCAGTGTCAAATACAGACTCCAAATATTTCAGTCAAAGTTCAACCTTATAAAAACTGTATGTAAATAAAACTATTTGAATGCCCGGAATGACAAGGCATACAAGACGTGAAATGAAAATCGTCAGCTATTGGCAGTTACAGCACAATAAACAAGCACTAAACCTTGACAGTGTTTGCATTTTTTTTTTTTAAATGTTAAAAATATTAATAAATACTGTAATAATATATAAATAATACTAAAATAACACTGGAGCCTGCGACATTTCAATTTGATGCTTCAGAAAATTTTTGTACGGAGACACATTTCATAACAAATTTTTCGACTAATTAAAAAGGCAAGATAACAAAAATGATCATGACAATCCAAGCGTTTTGCCTCAAAAATGCGGTTGATAATAAAAAGTAATCAGTAACAGTGACAAGAAAGGGGCAAAAATGATAAGACATTGTCCTACTTTTGCTGCTGTCTCTCCGTGGCTTTAGCATTAAGCTTCGAGCATGTCCGCTGAGTGACAGAAAGCAAATTGTTCTGAGATGAAAGAAAAGCAAGGCAGGATTTTATTCGAGGGACAGAGGGTCACATACTATTTTTTCATCTCTTCCACAGTTTGATAACTAGAGATATTTTTTTAGTTTGATTAAGCTCATTATTTTTATTGTAAAGGTAGACAATTCATTGGAGTGTGTGACAAATGATGCCCTTTTAATGTATAATTATAACTCTGAAATGAGCACCATTGTTGTACAGTGCAAGTTGCCGTTCTACTTGTATTCACAGTGTCGTCTGTCTCATGCATTCCATCTGCACCGTTCCTTGTTTAACAAGGGTTCGTTATATTCTATTACTGTTTTGATAAAGCCTAACCATAGCCACAATGAAAAGCATATGTGCACTGATAGCCTATAGGCATTAAAATAGTCCAATACATTGTTCAGTCTAGACCGACAGTGCTGTATGTTTCCTTTATAATGCCAAAGAGAGAAAGAGTTCATTTCTAAAAAGGCATTCAAACCATGATGACAAGCCTCCCAGGAGAATTAATGTTAGCCTGTTAAAGTTTCCCTATTCCACCTTCGGTGTAAAAAGCTCTTGTCTCTCAACTTTTGATCTACGATGATAATATTTCAGGTCTGCCACAACAGTTCAACATTTATGTGACTCTTGAGTGCTTTCTATTTTGCTTTTAGGCTTTTAAGTTCAGATATATACATCAAGTTCTGTATATTTGGTTTTGATTGTTGAGACTTTTTAGTTCACTCTAACATATTAAAGCTAGTTATCTAACTAAGGTCCATGACACACCAAACCAAGGGTAATGGTGAGACACTAATCAGGCTTACGTCAGCTGCAGTTTACCCGATTCCGCATGTTGAATTGGCGTCTGGGATCGCTCTGATTGACTGTTTCGTTTTGCGAATGAGTCAATACACGAGAATAAAAGCGAAAGTGATGAAAGCGATCAAAAGGGACAAGATGGAACTGACAGAAGGCTTTTCTAATTTTACATCTTAGCAAGCATTCCAACATACAAATATTTTCATAAAAAATGAGCCACCTGCATGAAGAAAGTGATCAGCGTGATTGATATTACAAATGGGAAGCAAGCTCTGACTATTGATATAGACTATTGATACCTGCAATTCAGACAGTTATTTCCTTACTCTCAGATACAGAATGCATGTGTTAGTGCAGTCTTTGCAGCTTTTTGTCCCGGACGCAGCTGACCCAGTTGGCGTTCGTCACCACTAGTTCTTTGACATCGGCTTGGTGTGTCGCGGACCTTAAAATAAAGCAATAATGCTGCTTTTATTTTGAGCACAAGGTATTTTGAAAGCAGAAGCAAATTCAGACACTCATTTGCTCAAATTCACTGCAGTCAAGGTTTAGTGCTTGTTTTCTGTGCTGTAATTGGGTGATGCCAATAGCTGACAATTTTCATATAAGCAAAATGTCATGCTTGTAGCTCTTGTATATTGCCTTGTCATTCAGGAACATTTTGTTACAGACAATTCATGGTGCCAATGAGACATTGTTGAATCTGCCATGCATGTCATTCATGCTGTCAACAAACTGCCAATTCTCATTATGTATTGAGGAAAAACAAGTAATTTTATGGCATTTGGAGAGAATTCTGTCACAGAACCGAACTTCTGACTGACTTCATCCTGCAAGTGCCTGCATTGAACAACACACAAATTTATGCTGGTATTGTTTTTGTGTGCACTACTCCTTTAATTTTCTAACTTGTACCTTTTCCTCGATATGCTGTGTTTGCTCCACTTAGCAAGATCTGACTCCAGTTCAGTCAACTGTGACAGTCGTCTAAAGTCTGTGCTTCATAGGAAGTGCTGCAACCTTCTTGGATGTGTTTATTTCACACAAATGTGTGAAGGATTAGTTTAAACTCATCAAAATGCCAAGCTTCTGATGGTTCCCTGAAATTCAGAATCAACCAGGCTCAAACGAAAGCCGTCTGTATGTACTGGGAAGTGAAGCGAGTTTACACAAAGCAAAAGGTTAGTTAGCCTTGTATGGTTTTTATTAGCAACAGAACATATCTAAGGTCAAGAGAGAGTGGCAGAAAGGGAGAAAAGTTGAGAACAGTGAAATAGTGTTTAAGAGTGTTTTCAATGGCATTAGGTTGTAACTTTTACATTAAAGGTGCAAAAGTTCTTTGTTTCATATTTTATGCTCACCAGGGGTATAAAACAGTAAAATTGTGAAATATACGTACAATATGAAATAACTTTCCTGTAATAATATATTTTCTCTTCAGTGTGACGTGATCCTTCAGAAATCATTCAACTATGCTGATTTGGTGCTCAAGAAACATTTCTTATTATTGGCGATGTTGAAAACATGTTCTACTTAATACTTTTTTGGGTTGTTTTTGTAACAATGTACAAACGCTTTTGATCATTTTAATGCATCTTTGCTAAATAAAATTAATCTCTGTACTATAGTTCATCAATTCTATAAGAGGCTTGAATCAGCTGTTTCCATTCATATTATTTTCAGACCCCAGAACTTCTCATTAGAAAACTGAATGGGTGCTCTGCATCCCTCCTCTCCCACCACAGCTGATGAGTTCCTACAATGCATTGCAACGACACCCAGAGCACTGTATCTCTGTTCATTAAATAGACACAGGGAACTAAACAAAACAAAACATCAAAGACAGGGAAAAACTAAGTCACGCATCCTTAAACTAATCCTCATTCTACACCTTTCCCAGCAGTGTTCTCTAGACTCCGGGCATGATGCTCCGTTAGGGAGCTCAGCTTCCTCACCTCTCCACCACGGCTCCGGGCGGATCCCTTTCTGCCCGCCTCATTACTTCAGCACAGCTTTCTCTGACTTTATTTCCTAACTTTATTCCAGTCCAAGGGACAATTTACGGCTCACTGGAAGAGTGGACAGAATTGAACTTATGTTAACAATAATGGTAATAAAGCAGTATGAGATGATTTAAATCACAAATACAAAAAGAAATGCCAGATATTCTAGATCAAAGATGCATTCACAAGGTTCAGGAGGTCTGTAATGACATATGTCACATGTCATATAAATGTGAAATTGGACATTACATGTGAGTCCATCATGCTTTACATCAGTGCAGCTGTGTTTTACACAGTCAAATCTCTGAAGCGAGGTGTATAATGCTTCCTCAGAGGGAACCAGCCCCCTCGGGCTTTCATGCACAGTGTGTGGTACGTAACGCATTAATTATCTGATAAATCCAAGGTTTTTGCATTTATTTATGCCTTTATCCAGACATAATTTTTCTAGCTAAAATTGTGACAGCTTAATAAAGGGATTTTTCATGCAGGCCAACCCCACAGAGCGCTCAGCAGGTCGTGCGCCGAAGTTGTGAGGGCCATTAATGTAAATCAGCCATTTTAATTTTGTCACACTGGAACAGTGCAAGAGGCAGGAGAAAAGGCAATATGAAAGCCATGATTCTTCTGATCACATTATCAAATTGTGCAGAATTTTCTCAGAACAGCATTGTTTTGTTGGATTTGTCACGCTGTGGAAAAAACGAAAGAAAGAAAAAAACTAGTCACAAAGTGAATATGTGAAAGTGCAGTTAAGAATGGAGTGAAAACTCACGTTTAGATAACGAACTCATGATTATTCACAGTATTTTAATGAGATGTAAATAACATCATGTAGTCAGTTATGACATGTTCACAAGTATGAAGGTCAAACAGGGTTTCTGAGAGCTGCAAAAACAAGCAATTATGATTTGTTCTGTGATAGTTTGCCAATTGTTTCCCTTAAAAAAATGTAGGTGCTAATCTATCAACAAAGTAAAGCAGAGAAGGATGGGATATACATTTATCTTATAAAGTATATTATATTTATATTTATATATAAAAAGGCAATGTGTCTCAAACCTGTTTGATTTTTTTTATTCTGTGGAACATGAAAGAAAGCAATTAGAATTTCTTTGTGTTCATATAATTATTTGTTTATTTGTCCATATAAAGTGCAAGTGAATGGGGGTCCAAAGAAATTAAGTCATAATAGTTTTTAATAGTTCAGTCATTGTTCAATTAGCTCATTTAAAAATATATTTAAAAAAAAAAAAAGCTATGTTGGGTATTCAAAAATAAAAATATGACCTTGTATGATGGCGTGCAACTGACATTACAAAAATATATTGACATTCTTGGTTTATATGTATGGATACTTTTTTGGTTTAGGCATAAATAGTTTCATCCAGAACAACATTGAGTGCAAAATGGCCTCCCATTTTTCATTGGCAAGATTCTCAGCCCTCCAACATCTATCCCATTTGGGGGACAAAGAGTGTTTTGGTATAGCAAGTACATCAGCCAGACTCCGCAGGGCTCTGGGAATGCAAGATTTGTCACCCTGTGGGCGGCTTGCTCTGTGTGAAAGGTTTGCTGAGGCAGACTCTCAGGAGACGCAGGGTGATGGCAAGCTGTCATTCCATTGGTTGGCAGGTGAAATGGGAGGCTTACTCCCAGCCACCCTGTGATTGATGTGTTATCTCTCGCTCCATTGGCCACTTGCATTTTTAAATGGAAATGTAGAACTGAAGTTGGGAGCAGTAGAAATTTTGGGGGCTTGGAAAGAAGCGGTACTGGAGAAATGTGAACTGGGCTGGAACAAAATTAATTTCAAAGTTCGTTCACATGCAGTCAGGCATGTTAACACAGACATTGAGATAGATTATGACCTGACCACTGTTATTGCATTCACAAACTTGGCCTGATTTAGTTGCATCTCATAAAACACTTCTCTGCTTGAAAAACATCAAGACTGTATCACATGATTCTGGCAGGAAATAGTTCTGTGCGTTACAATTAATTTTTACCACTAATGAATGCATTATACAGCAATTTTTAAAATTTGCAGATAAGAACATACTGTACCATGAATCATATTTAAGTATTTAGAAGCAGATATGAAAACAGCATCAGTTTAACCACTTGTAGGGCCTTGTCATATACTCATACGAAGCCAGGAGCGCATCAAGTGGTTTTTTCGGGTTTTTTTTTTTTTTTTTTTGATAGTTTCAGCCCGACACAGTTATCATTTTCACGTACAGCTCCCACGTTGTTTAAATATCCATCTGTTCACCCATGGGTGTGCAGGTCTGAAAACAAAGTATGTTCAGACGTATGAAAACGACTGCGGCATTGACCAACAAATACCTGGTCTAAAGTCAATGACGCAGTATTTTTTTATTTTGTTGTTGTTATTTAAAGGCTGTGTTAGTAATATGCTCCTATAGGCGGGTGCCCAAAGCGCGTTACACAGACAGGGATGTGCAGCAGCACACAAAACAATTATATTATATTAAAAATAAAAGGATTACAATGTTACATTACAATGTAAAACATTATTTTTGTTTACATAAAGATAAAAATGCCTACATGTCATAATGGATAGTTATTGCATGTATCAGAATTACCAATTTGGTGAAATGGCGAATGAAATTGGCTAATTATTTGACCAATCTTGGCAATGCACACATGGCAATACACACAAACTCGTCAGGTTGAGGGTGTCTATATTCTGCCATGTAAATAGAAATCCACCATGGTGCAAGCGTCAACATGCCGTAAGTGCATCTGCGCTATGCGATTCAGACCATGCCCTTTGATCATTAAAATAGGGCCCATAGATTTTAAACTAACAAATGTAGGAAAATATAATGTTTCAGAAAAATACTGTAGCCCAACAAAACACTGAATTAAGCTTTGGTCACGTTTTCAGTTTTCCGGCGAAATTTTGTAGGCAAAATCCAGTCATTTGGAATCCACACATTCAGAAGTTTTATGTGACGGCGAAAAAGTTCCCTTCGCAGATTTCTCTCATGTTCAAGTTGGTCATGTGAATTTGCCATGCTGATCAACATAAGTGACTTTGATGTACATTTACATCCGCCAAACAGCTTGAGATCCTTGCAGCTACTGTGGAATCATCTGGTTGGGAGGACAGGTAGAGCTGTGTGTCATCAGCATAGCAATGGTAGAAGAAACCATGTGCCTGTATGATGGGGCCCAGTGATGTAGTGTATATGGAGAACAGGAGGGGTCCAAGAACTGAACCCTGAGGAACCCCAGTGATCAGTTGATGAGCTTTGGATACTTCCCCTACCCAGGCAACTCTGAAAGACCTACCTGATGATGTATCATCAGTGCTTAATTTATCACTACATTATTGACAATAGATGATAGATGTTTTAAGTGAAATTTTGCTGAAATATCAGTAATGTGACCTCGCCTTTACGGATGTTAAAGCAAAAAGTCTTCCCTATTTCTGTGATTTTTTTCAGCATAAATCATAGTACAACACAGCATTTACACAGATACAATTCAACTCTGTTTAAAATAATACTGTGCCATGCAAGATAGCTGTACTCTCCATGATACATATGAACAAATGCTCATTAAGCTTGCTGAAATATCAGTTATCACATAGTGTGTCTGCATAAATTTGCAAAGCCACATTGCTCTGTATATCACTGATGTCATGGTGCTGTGAACATGTTTTCTCATCCACCCAGTGCCAGTGTCTCTTTTGTGGCCTTAATTACACTGATGGGTTCACATTTGTGTTTACTTCACATCTACACTCTCTAGGAATGAGCTGACTCGAGCTGACAATCTTAAAAAGCCTCAGAGTACGCTTAACTTCTGCCCTTTTCATGTTGAGTCGGTTGTTTTCAAGATGTGGTGACATACTGCGAGGTTTTAAGCTTAACAAACAGTGAAGGCTGGGAGTTTGTTCCACTACTAGGAACAGAGAGAATCCATAATTTGGATGAGTGAGTTTGTTCCCTCAAATGTGAGGCAGCAGATCAGAGTGGCCGGGCAGGGGTGTAGGTGTATAAGTAATGGGGTGTGAATGGAAAGCCCTAAGCAGTCATGCAGTCTGCGGAGTTTCAATCTTTGGAACCACCAAAATAACAACTTCCTCAATGCTACCAGAAAATCCTATGATATGGACCAGTGGATTTGTGGGAGGGAAGATAGAAGAGGGCACAAGTGCACAGACTAGCAGATGTTAAGGCGGAAGAAAATGTGGAAGAGAAAGATTTTATTTTTCCATTTCTAAAATTAATTATGCTTCCTGTTCAGGAAAACGCGTTAAACCACACTGAACTTAGAAATAAATTGTTTTAGAATTTTGAAAAACCTAAAACGAAAAAACATTGACATATCGCAACACTTTACAATAAGTTTTCGTTTGTTATAGCATTAGCTACAATTATTTAACATCAACAAACAATGAAAAATACTTCTAAAACATTTCTTAATCTTACATAAACATAATGCGTTAACATGAACTAACAATGAATAATTCTATTTTTTAAACTAATATTTACAAACATTAATAAATACTGTAACAAATGTATTGCTCATTGTTAGTTAATGCATTAACTCTTAAGGGACCTTATTGTAAAAAATCTTTCCTGACATGTCATGAAAAGAAAATGTTTAAGATTCTTCACCATTTCTGTTACCAATCAAATACAAATTACTAAATTCACTTTGTAAAATTCATGTTAATTTTTTATTAATTGAAACAGCAATTCACAAGTTCACACTTACAAATAATTAGATAATTGTAATTAGTATGCATATTTGGAGTGCTGTCCGAGGAGAGGGCTCTGAGCTTGGTATTTGGCCCGAACCCAGAGTACTCCCCCGTATTTCTGGTTACGCGGTGGTGGAGGGATGCTGAAAACTGTCGAGAAACATAGGCGAGTCGACTGCGTATATAGGTCTCAACTCATGCTGATTGAGTAGACATGTTGATTGCTGTTGGAGAGATGTGATGATTAGTTAGATCATTTGAATGTGTTCCTCCCGAACTGTGTTAATAAAACATCATTTTGCGAAAGCAGACAAGTTGATATGCTGAACCAACATTGTATTATTTGCGCTTTGACTGTGATGCATTGCTCTTCTTCATGGAAGCCTGAAGCCTGTCTCTGGTCCCTGTATAATGAATGTGCTAATTAGAGACAACAGACAGAAACATGGCTTGGACACATCTCCTCTACTTGGTGTGCCACTGAAGCACGACCAGCAGGCTTTGTTTCATTACACTCATAATGAGGAGCCAACACTAACAACTGAACCGAGGCCAGTTTGTTTAACATATACATGCTCGTAATCACCTTGTGAAAATGTTCACAAACCCATGCCATACTGTAATTTACAAATAAAAAGAAAAAAAAATGCAACAATGGCAGCATTTCTGTTTGGTTAGAGGCTACAGAGGCGCTAATTATCCTATTATGTGTTTATACAATATCATATAGTGTTTATTCGGTCATAAAGGCATGTTTCATTTCCATTCCCTGATAGCAATGTATAATCTAATCTTTGAAATAATTGTGTATGCAATTTTCTTCATTACTCTCCATTAAAATATTTTCATTGATATTTGTGCTTTGTACATAGCTTATTTAGATACAACAAATGTAAATAGCTACTGTGTTTGTGTAGGTGTTTAATTTGCATATTTGCAAAGGAAAAAGCAGGAGAAAGAATATTTACATAAAGAAAGATGGGGCTAATTGTATGTAAGGGATAATGTACAAACCTGGTCACAAGGGCTAAGTAAACCTCGGATAGTTGCATTCTGAAGGGGTTTGTTTTGCAATAATGACCGGGTGATTGTAGGCCTAATTTGTACTAGATGACTTCTTGCCAAATGAGTAAAAAGAAAATATTTACAGCAAAAATAGGTCAGTACATAAAATGCTGATTTGTGTTGATTTTATGCTAGAAGAGAGATACCATGTTGATGTATAGAATGAAAAACAAACACTGAGCATTATTTACCACTTTAAATGCATCTGTTTTTACAAGGTAAAATCTCCTTTGAATAGCAACATAAGAAAGAATTCAGAGCTCTACCTTCTGAAGGACTCTCGCTCCCGCCCTGGCAGGATTATTCATGAGTGTGTCTCCTGGTTTGTAATTGCTTAAATTGTGCTCTTCCATTAGAAGAACTAATTAGCGTTTATCGTTTGTGTGGTAGCCCTCTCACTGTCTTCTCCTCATTTGTTTTGATTTCCATGGCCTGACTGTTGTTGTCAACCCAGACATCTGTACGTGGGGGGCTTTGGCTGGGCAATTTAGTAAAGTAATGTTTCATTAATGATTTTGCACATTAAATATTAAAGGAATTCTTTTTTGAAGTGAAGTGCTTGTTTTTTTGTTCTCTTTATTGTCTTACATGTTTCTCAAGATGTTACTTGCCTTATGTCTATATTACTGAACACAAGCACATTAATGGGAGTCCGTTTTGCAATCAGCTGTCAATCTTGCTTGCTTGTCATGTTCATTAATGCAAAACTATAGCATTGATTTTTGTCTCTACACAGCACTTAAAAAAAAGAGCCATATCTTTATTTCTTTGCTTTTTTTAATTCTTTTTTTTTTTTTTTTTTTTTACAAATTATGAAATATATATACAGTAGTCAAAAGTTTGGAAACATTATTATTTTTAATGTTTTTGAAAGAAGCCTTTTGTGCTCATCAAGCCTGCATTTATTTGATCAAAAATACAGAAAAAAAGTATAATTGTGAAATTTTATTACAATTTAAACTAATGGTTTCCTGTTTTAATATACTTTATTTCTGTGATGCAGAGCTCATTTTTTTATTAGACATTACTCCATTCTTCAGTAACATTTTGACTTGTTAAATTGATTTTTTTTTTTTTTTAAAAAGTGATAGTAAAGGATTATTATTAGAAAACATTTCAATCCTGAAAAAATATCAAAATATTAAGCAACACAACTGTTTCCAACATTGATAACTAAGTATCAAATCTGCATATTAGAATGATTTCTAAAGGATCATGTGACTGAAAACTGGAGTAATGACTGATGAAAATTCAGCTTTGCGTCACAGAAATAAATTACATTTTAAAGTATATTAAAATAGAAAACAATTATTTCAAATTGTAATAATATTTCAAAATATTACTGTTTTTTGATCAAACAAATGCAGGCTTCATGCGCATAAGAGGCTTATAGTGTCAGTAAATGTTCATTTTATGTTTTAAGCTTCAAATAAGCCATCTAAGGGCATGTTGAACTCTTGCACAGAAATTAATGAGCTGATGCTGTTGAAAAACCCCAAAAAATCAATTGAAAAGTCAATAGAATGTATAAGTTCTCTGTATTAAAGAGACAGTAATCAATCCTATGGTTTTGTATTAATGGACTTAACATGCAAGCAAGATGGTGACCGTTCGCAAGGGAAACATTAAGCTGTCACCTACATCATGTCAGTTTTTCAACACCAACAAGAACCATGTTCAAACCTCAACTCTGACTATTTTCCATAAAGCCTCCTGTGTCTGAAACTGTATGCTATAATATTTGTCGTTATGAAAGCTGTGTTCCCTTGAGAGCCTGTGAACGTGTGTAGTCGACCTCGCTGGACTGCTGCTGATGAAAGCTCTGATAGCATCTCACCTTTAAGGGGATAAAATGGTGGCTGCAGAAGGCCGCATATTGCTTCACTTTCAAAAGGTACTTTGAATATCAATGCAGGATCAAACAGATGACCCAATCACGCAAAGCCAACAGAGAAGCGGTGCACAGGGGGAAGTGAGGCTCTCAAGCTCCCGGGCAAACGAAATCTGTCAAACAAACCTGACCTTCAGATAGCTCAAAGGGAAGGAGAACAAAGTTGTAGATAGCTTTAGTTGGGAACGTGTTTGAGAGATTTAACAGCCAACAGCTATAATAAGAGTGCTCTCCAAGTGCATAATAATGGACCGCCTGATTCAAAGGTTTCTTGGCTGATTAATTCAACTTTAAAGATGAGGTACTAGATAACAAATAATTGTCTCCATGTCTCTTTTATGATGATTTCTTCTTCAATTGATGATAAAGATTAATACCAACTAAAATCAAGTCTATGCCAATTCCCTTTAGACCCTCTCAAATCTTTCTGAAGTACATCAGGGCTTTTCAAACAGGGGTCCATGTCCCCCAAATTTGAATGAAATGTAAAAAAAAAAAATCGAAAATTACGTTTTTTCAGGGCTGTCAAAATGTTAAATGTTTAACTAAATAACACATTAATCAAATTTTATATTATTGCTTCATTCTGCTTTCCAAGCATTTTTGGAAATCATGACATCCCAAGATTGGCCTTCATTTTGTTCAGTTCTTTGTGCGTTTTGCTACTGTGATTTCTTCTATTTGGATTACCTCCTTTGTTTTTATATAATATAATATAATATAATATAATATAATATATCACTTTATTGTACAGTGTCCTTACACGTAACAATAGTAATAACTATAAATTATCCATAATTACATTGTAACTAACCCTAAACCAAACCCCAATCTAACCCTAACCCTACAGTAAGTACATGTGGTTAATTATTATTACTTAGTACTTAAATGTATAAGAATATCTTAAAATAAAGTGTATAATCATCATGTTGGTTATATAAAAGCCAATTGTATAATTTAGTAAAAAAACAACAACATATGGTCATTATATAATATGACGCTTAATTTTTTTCTCAAACCGTATGGGATTTTATGAGTAAAAAGTTAGCTAGGTTGCCTTTCACAAGAGGATCATCATATTTTGGGATCTTGAGCATCAAAAAGTTTGAAAACATCTGGTATGTATTAATGAATCATTTCTCATAGGCATAATGCTGAATCATGCCTTTTTCTAACTTCATCCAGAATAATATACATGACAAAAACTGACCTCTTGTGCCTATACAACATTTTGACACTGGCTTTTGAATTTAAATCTGACTGAGCTCCTCACTTCCTTTACTTAGCGCTACACCGATGTGCTGTTGTTTTCCACCCAGGATCCTCATGTCAGAAGCTCATCCTCTCAACAGATGCTCTTGTATCCAGGACCTTTGCCAACACACGATCTATACAAGACACCCCTGCAGCCATCTGTGACCAGACTAAGATATTAAGTGGCTGAAATAAGGAGAGAAAGGGCCAATCTGCTGAGAGGTGAATGAAAAATAAAATATTTATAGGAGAAATTGAATCAGCCTTGGCTCCTCTCTCTTCCTTATTATTCAATAATGCATAATCCACAGTCTATTACTTCAGTGAGGGAGGGTGATGTCAATGCAGGCCAAGCCTCAGACTGCCCCCCTGAGCTGCAGTTGCCTGCTACGCTCCACCGAGCTCTTGTATCTGTGTCTGATAATACCTAATGCAATTATGTGATGGAACAGAGGCGCACTTGCCTGTGAGAGGACACAGGAAACATTCCACAGAGAAGAGTGTGAGGAGGACGGCTTTAAATTGAAATCTTTATCATATTAAATCCTCTCTATAATTGCTGATTTCAGTGGTCGTCACGCAAGTTAAATGAATAGTTTAGAAAATTCGATAAGCATTTACTCAGCCTCGATGTGCTTCCATTTTGGGGGAACAATGAACACATGGAAAATGGTCCGTCAATCTCCAAAATATAAAAAAAGCACCGAAAAAAAAAAAAAACAACAGCAATAAGCATACAATATAAAAACTGACCTCCCTTTATGCATAGATTCATTTATTTTCGTTATTTTAACGTTATTTACAGTTTAAAGTTGACTACCCCTTACAGACAGTTATGAACAAAATTTTACATATGTCCACGTTCAAGCATTTCAGATTTTCTCCACAGACAAATGAGTCATGTATAACCTTAATATGATTCACATTTACAATAAACATTACTAAAATTCACCATTAGTAACGTACTTTTCGCGTCATCATTTAAAACCTCCGCACACTCAAGCTCTGAGAATCATAATACTCGCGGTTCTTGGCTCATTGTGAGTCAATTTAGCTAATGAGTCATTAGCTGGAGACTCACTCCAAATGAATCAGCGAATCAGTTGTTGACCTGCAATCAGTCCAATTAACTAATGAACCGTTCGTTGTGATTTGTGAACCGATTCATCAAAGTGGGTCACAAGAATCATTAATTCACGAATCAGACATCTCTATTGTGTCTGATATTACATCTGGAGTTTGAAATAATGACGTACTATATTTTTTATGAAATGCAGTGGAGTAAAAATAAGACATTATGCTTTAAATTACAACAAAGTAAAATAAATACTGTATTTAATTACTGTCCAACTCTGCATACTCTGATATAATGCAAATATGTGCATCATGAGGACTACTTTCATGAAACTTTTACTGTTGCTCTTTTGCATTATATTCAAAAAAGCAACATTCTACAAACTATAAGTAGCCTAACTTTGCAACTAAATGTCAACTGACTCTCTCTTGAGACTATTAGTACAATGTTAGCAGACTGTTAGGTTAAGGGTAGGTGTGAGGGTTCAGCTTAGACCATTAGTCAGTAGACCATCGAAATAAAATGTTACCAAAAAGTAAAAAATATGGTTTTGAACAAACATGAAGGTAAGTAAATGATGACAGAATTTTAATTTAAGGGGGAACTATTCTTTTTAGAAGTGATACGATATAAATTTTCACTTATGCAGTATCTAGCCTCTAATGAGCAAATGTATAAAGACAAAAAAGCAGAATTATCAAAAATTCACAAGCTGCATAAGCATTGCCACACAGTGACATGCAATCCATTAAAAATATGATCAAATTAGCACTGCTGTGTAGCTAGGCAGGTGGTCTGGGCTGATATTATCCCAGTGGGCCATCAATCTCGCTATGCAAACGTAGGCATTCCCAAAAGAATGACCCGAAACAGAATCTGAGAGCACCTGCCGTGTGAGAATGTTCAACCTGCACACAAAAGCCTGTAGAGGGGATAACAAATCAATATAGTAACCTATTAAACTTTTTCTGAGAGCAGGCATTTGGTTAGAGAAAAATGCTCCCTGTCAGGAGTGTTTGCATCTTTGCAGGTTCCATTTGTACTGGCTCCCAAAATAAAGAAATTGCTGCCTCCCATTTGCTTTCAGCTGAGAAGAAAAAAAAGCAGTCGATATTTGCTCCTAGGGACCTGGGAGATGACGCAGGCATAAATCACCCAGCGTGCACCTGTCCAAAGCGTCAGGCACAAAGTCATGTGTCATTGCGTTTAGGATCGTGCTGTGGCTCCCCTGCAGTGGTGAATCAAAGCACCTTGTGGTGCTCTGAGAACCTGCCCCACACCTCTAGCACAGAAGGCGGGGCATCCATATCCACCAGGATTGTATTCACTCGCTCTCTCTTTTTTCCACCAAAAAGAGGCAGAATCCAAATTGAAGCACTATTCAGTTTGGTGATTAAGTATACACTCTAAAAAATGCTGGGATTTTTCAACCCATGCTTGGGTCAAATATGGACAAACCCAAGCATTGGGTTTAAAAATGTACTTTGCTTTTTTGTATATTTGTTTGTCCATATTTGACCCAAACATGGGATGAAACAACCCAGCATTTTTAGAGTGTATGTTATCATTGACTTGTTAATTCATTTATATTAATATAAGTCTCCAGACAGAGTTTTGGCAGTTTTTTTCTCAGCGAATGGCTGTTCCGATGTTTGCCATAAAACACGTAAAGGAACAAATGTGGAAATAGTGGAGACAGAAAGTTTTCAGCTAATTTGAGAAACAAAATAAATCTATAAACACAAAAAGAAGTCTTGCATCATTTCCCATGTCATTGCTGTAGTGGGAGGGAACCGGGGGGGTTGTTTGAAGTGCCACGGGCTAGTAAGAAATCATTATGAGAAAATGGAGTTGTGTGTGACAAGAAGAGATCGATTTTTTTATTTTATTTTCCCCCTCCATCCACAGTTCTCTCTATCGCAAACTACAGGTTTAGTGTTCCCTCGCGTGAACAGTAGCCACGGGTTTTTTTTCTCTCCATTTTTCCTTCTAACACATGTTTGTTATATGATAGCTGGAGCATCACTTACGGCTCTAAGATTTTGTTGGCTCTGAGATGGTCAAACCGGAATAAATGACATTAAAGCTAACTGCTGTCTTACCACTGAAGCAACAGAAATCCTACAGTTCACATCTTCCACACTGCCACACTTTCTATCTACTTTTATTGATTTAGCAGACCAACTTATCCAAAGCAACTTACAGTTATAGGTCACTAGAAGTCAAATCCAGGAGAACAGTTCAGTAAAACTTGTCCAAAAAAGTCATGTAGAATGCACAGGGTAACACTACTTGAGATAAGACTGACATGACACCTTCATAATCGTGACATGACGCATGTCATGAATATGACGGAGGGTTTGACAGTGACAGTGTCATTTGCTCAGTTATGTCATTTTTAATGCAAAGATGACATCGTTTGAGAAGTCTTTGTTAAGACAACTTGACATAAACCAAAACATCACAATGTCATACATTTGTCATAAACATGACATAACAGATTAATTATAAAACTTACGAAACTACTTTTGGGTTTTTTACTTTTATGGGTTATTACATTAAACCGTCATGTGGTTGGTTTTGACACTGGCCATTATAAAAGTGTCATGAATATTTTTCTGACCACTTTTTTTTCCAGTGGTACAAATTGAATTTGTCATTAAAATGTCAATAGTGTTAATAAAAGTGTCATGAATATTTTTCATTTCATAATTTCTTTTTTAAGTACCACTGTAGTTTAGGTCAAGAAAAATATTCATGATGCCGTTATATGTCTTGGTAATGTCAAGTTGTCATGACAAAGATACTGACAGGTTATGATGTCTTGGTTTATGTCAAGTCATAACAAAGACATCTCAAACAATGTCATCTTTGCATTAAAAATGACATAATTGAGCGAATGACACTTCATGTCAGTTGTCATAAACATGCATAAACTCTCCTTCATGTTCATGACGTGTAATTTCACGATTATGAACGTGTCATGTCAAAGTGTTGCCATAATTTATATATACTATGTATGACAGACTATGAGTTACAAACAGGTACAAGTATTCTGTTATTCTGTTGCTTAAAAGAATATTAGGCTACATGCTGTTCATCAGAGGCTTTTAGTGGGATTTAAGCAGGATTTAAGTGAAGTTCTCAGCTTATTTCTGCTTAATAAAAAGACAACTAAGTACTGTTTTACTTTCTTAACACATGTTTTCCTACATCTGCACTGTTATGCTTTTTCAAAGCTAATTTGATCACCCACAGTATTGCATACAGAATTGCTCAATTATGAGTTGAGAGTTCCACATTGCTTTTATCATCAACAGTGATCAACCATGTGCTGGACTAGGTAACACTAAAACCAATTTTCAGAGCAGAGCGGATAGTGTCTACACTGTTTTGAAGTCGAACACAATTACAAGGACAACTTCCTGGTTTTCATTGTAAATGATCAGGCATAACAGCTCACTCACTACATTGAGTGTGATCTTACACAGATTATACTCAACCAGACACTGTTTTGCTAAATGTTTCAACCTGTTTTAAATGTTTTATCTTTACAATGAAAGTAAATGGGGTTCACGACAAAAATGGAATATTGACCTTTACTGTATGGTCAACTATCTCCATTGGTGTTCAAGTTTGAAATTACATGAGTGGTTAATTAAATTAAGACTTCATTTTAAATAGTGTTCTTTTATAGTGAAGGAAAATCTGTTGGACATGTATATTTTTGTCCATTACCTCAATTTTTTTTACCACCATTCTGGTGGCATATTCAATATGTGTGTGGCTTGTGCGCATATCTTTATACATTTTCAGGAGAATAAAATAAACAATTTTACATTTTGTATAAACACTGATTTTTGATTGTTTTCAGCATTTTATTGTGCATGTAAATACACTCAGTAACTCTACGACAGAGATGTACAACAATAACAGGAGGGGACCACAAAAAAGTGAATTTAAAGTGTTGGTCAGCCAGAGTCTCTAATCTTCTACCTACAAAGGGTTTTATTATAGCACAGGCTACAGTGGTTCTGAAGATGAGCCTGTAAAAACATAGACCGGTGAGATGTGTGACCACCTCATGCTGCAGGTGTGTAATTGAAAGAAAGCACGGCAGGGAAGATGCAATGAGGGTTTGACGGTGGAACAGATTTCAAATTGTGAAACTGCCCATGGGAGAATCATTCATATAGCGATTATATTATATTGCTTTATATTCATCTCAGGACTGACTCATTAAGCCAGTTATCTTCTTAAACAGCCTGCCACAGAAAGACAATCGGGTTAGCTAAAATCATTATGCACCTTTCTCTGAACATGTTCTAAATGCATTTCTTTCCCAATATTTAAATTGTCATAATTAGCATGCCTATATGCTCACCTGAGGTCCAAAATATAATGGAGAGAAATTGGGAGTGGTAATATATGTGTAAGCTCAGCTATATTTGAATAAAGATTCAAAAAAGGAACGATAAAATGCTTTGGTGTGTCTTGCCTGGTTTAAAACAAACGAGACCTTGTGAAAAACAAGAGTCTAATGATGAACTGTTTTAAATCCGCTATTAGCAACGAAGAAAAGTTGTTTCTCCTTTTGCAAAGTGAGTAAAGTGAAGATGTTTCTGCTTATAAAGGCCACAGTGACAGTAACAACTGTTTATGCATCTAATTGACACATCAAGGTCTTGGCTAAAGAGAAGCCTTAAGGGCTTTGCACGTCAATGCAAATTATCTTGAGAGGGAGATCTTTAATTTGTGTTTTACAGACTCTCAGAGGACAATTCATGCTCTCAGAGAGAAAAACATATCACCACAGCCACCAGGGGGTCATAAATGAGTAATCTCAACAATAATGTTCTTATTTTTAATATTAACACTTGATCTAGAATTGTAAGACTACACTGAAGTTAAACTTTGTAAGAGAGTTTAAACTCTTCATCACACAGATTTCAGATAAAGTGAATGTATGAATTTTAAGGCTTTGTTCAGACAGGCAGCAAAAATCGAGGCAGCCTAAATCAGAACAACAGTACAAACCATACCCATATGTGGTTTGAAATCCAATTAAAATCAGATTTCTTTTGTAATACATCTCAAAACCATGGGACGCTAAAAACACTAAATGTGCTATATTGTCTGGAGCTTGATTAATTAGATATTGACAACACTATTTGCACAAATGGATCAGATTTCATCACTTGCAAAATGATTGTGTGAACTTCTTAAGATCAGATTTGAAAACCAAATCAGATTTGTGTGGATTGCTTGCTATTGGAAACTGACTTAAACCTAGATGGCAAGATACACCTTGTTTCAGTAACAAGTTTGTTAGTGTCACAATCCAGGATTCCAGGATGAAGATGAAGATGAGGTAAGTGTAGCAGATCAAAATGCAGTGATACTTTCTTAAATAAAACAAAAGAGAATAATCAAGACAAATAAAGGCGACTCATTAAGTTGACTCATTCATCCCAGATGAACAGGGTAAAAAAATGAACTAATAAATATCACCGTACTTCCACAGGTGATTGACTGTGATTGACTGAATAAAAGCATTAATTTCTTTAAAGGTAGATTTTTAGGTAATTCACCCTTGGCAAACAGTTTGATTGACAGGCGATCTAACCAATCATAACCCCGAATCCGCCATTTTGTCTGGGGAGTTAGTAGATTAACGTTGGTGAATTTGAACTTCATAAATTGTGTGTACTCGCGTCTTTCCGCACTTGACATTCCTTCTGATGTCCATTCATGTTTATTTGATGCTATAAATGAATAAGTATGAAGAGATGGTTGGTTCACGAGCCACTTGAAGGAGCAACAGCGATCTGTCACGACACATTAAAGAGCCACTATACGGTATTTATTGTTTAAACTTCTTAAAAAAATTACGATATATTAAATATGAAACCGTTTCATATGTCTGTCGAGGCGTTGTCAGTGTCCTCTTTGCTCCGGGATGTATTTTTCACTGTGAGAACATGATGTGTGGCGTGAGAGTGAATGGCTTGTTGGAAAAAGCAACAGTAACTAAAGGGCGCGGGTCTTTGCGAAGGGTCAATTAAGATCATTTTAATTGCATTAAGGTAATCAAGATTGTTTTTAAAATAAACTCTTTAAAATTATTTCAAGCCATCTTAGTTAACTGTCATCAACTACTCTCACGTTGTTCCAAACCTGCATCACTTTCTTTCTTATGCAGAACACAAATAAGATTATTTTGAACGATGTCCTCGTTTTAACAACATTGTTTTCATTTTTGGTAGATCTATCTCTTTAAGAACCACTGTTGAGAACCACTGATAACTTCCTTGAACATTCAGTGCAGAGTGGTTCAGGTCAGCTTCCACGTGATGTAGCAGGACGTCTGGTCTTGCTTACACAAAGACACAGCATCTAAGCTTTGGCAGAACTTAGGATGTCTCTAGTATTCTGAAAGCAAAGGAAGTACAGAAAGTGATTTCTCCTGCTATGAAAGAACCAGTCAAACTCCATTTTACTTTGCTAGCATCTAATATTGAACTGTAAAACACAGCCCCCCACCCAGTATTTTCACCATGATATGTGAGCTGAATAGAAGGTGTAGAGTGATTTTTTGGAAATGACCACTAGGACCTTTACTCAATCTGTTAAGTAGTCCAAGCAATGCAGACGAGTCAATAAACAAAAGGCGATGCTGTACAGAGGTGGTCCGCCCTGGTTGCTGTGAACTCAACACCAGTCTGATGGCCTGCACATCAAAGGCAGAAACTGGGGACTTTCATCTAGTGCTAAAAATGAATCATTCATAACGAGTTGTCGCTGGCCCCCTCAGGCCACTCCTGCCTATCACCTCTGCACAGATTCATTTTCATGTGGAAACTGCATCTCTTTAAACTCTTTCATTTTGAAGTTCACAAATTAATGCTTCTAGTGTTTTTATATGGCTCATTTACCATATTTGCATTATAGTTTCCATCAGCTCCAGTTTTAGATCAGCTGGCAGTGTTGGGGAAGCTTAGCTACTTTGAAACTGTAAGTACTTTGCAAACGTAAAATGCAGAAAGAATGGCAACACTGAAACTAGAGACTTCATACTTCATACTACTACTCTAATTGATTTGATATCAATTTTACACTCTGTGTTCTCTGAATCAAAGCTGATTCAAACCCACCAATCACAGAACAGTCATAGTCAAAATTAATACAAAACTCAGTTTTGCTTTGTAAAATGGGTAGAATTTTGCCTTTGATGGGCTGCAACATTTAAAGTAGTCAAGTTATCACTACTTAAAAAAACAGCTTTAAGTTGGTCTTCCATCCTGGCCATGTGACAATTTGCCCAAAAACCAGGCTGACCAGACTGGAAGACCAACTTAGGCTGGATTGAGACTTTTGACCCTTTTGAAAATGTAGTAACCAATATCAGATTAAATAATTACATTTTCTTTTTTACTTTGCAATCGGAGCACTTTTAATCTGCCACAAAATAGAGGGCTTTGATTAATACTTAAAAGTATTAATTTCTTTAAAAAACATATAACTGGCCTCAAACTTTTGAATGGTAGCATTCATTGAGATTTACTATATAATTACACTAAATACCAGCAATAAAACTAGACAACACCACATATAGGCTGAGACAAAAACAAGAGCTGAAATATTATATTATTTATAATACGCCTGGTGTTTTAATTTGTCTGTTTTGTCCACTTTCAAGCACTTCTGTCCTGATTTCTTCGAAGGGAGGGGTTTATGGGCAAGTAGAGAAGCTCAAAACATTTTAGAGCCCGTTTACACCTGTATTTAGCATTGTTCACTTGTGATCCGATCAACCAAAACGCATCTTAATACTAGACGTAAACAGGGCATAATGAACACTCAGAATGAACCGATTCACTAAAATGAATCGCTTCCTGCATTAATATTGTGAAATTGAGCATGTTTGATTTTCAGTTTTCTCAGCAGTAATGCTGCATGTGCAGTACAATGTCTCAAATCTAGCAATGGACATTGTGAGCTGCTGAAAAATGTCTCTACTTATAGTGAAAAAATATAGATTCAAATAAAAACAAAAAGTTAGAAGCGTCACTACTTTTTATTTGTTGTTCACCCACATAGCACAGATGGTGAATCTATCAGCAAAGAAAACAGGATCAGGTCATATGTCTAAAATACACAGCGCTTCTGTTCTGTCTGGGGTATGGTTTGTAGAATGTAAACAGAGCAAGAACTTATTAGGATTACCCAGCCTTCCTCAGTTGATTACACCAGAGAACTGGCCTCACTTTCAGCCTATCACCTTGCCTCTCTCTCTCTCTCTCTCTCTCTCTCTCTCTGCGTGTGTGTGGGTAAGACAGAGCTTCCAGTTGCTGAAGCATCTCCATGTAAATCTGACGCTTACTCTGATGTGGTTAGTCTCACCCTGATGATATGCAAATACTTAATGATTGATTCAGCAGGAAGGCTTTATTTATTTATTTTTCTTTTTACATGTGGAAAATTGCGGAGAGAAATAAATTCAGAAACAACTCCAGCTAGTCCAGTTAGTGAATGCAGCTTGAGTTTTCTCACTTTTTGCATCTTTAGTTTTCTCTCTGGCCCTGTTTACAACTGTTATTAAGATGGTTTTGGTGGATTGGATCTCAAGCAGACGAGGCAGACAGTGTCCTGCTCTCTTCACGTCTTTGTTGGTTTATTGCTTGTGCTTTTATGTATGCATGTTTTCTTGCCTGTGCTTGCATGTATCTTGTCTGGTGTGGTTGTGTATTTGATCCTGTTAATAATCCTAGTTCTTGTGGCTGTCTTGCTTTAGTGTAATTCTAGTCTTATTTTTCATTTCTCTTTTGATTTTGTTGCATCTAAGATTTTAGCTTCTTTTTCTCTCAAGCACCCCCCCCCCTCTCTCTCTCCCTCTCTCCCTCTCCCTTGCTGTATTTTTATCTGCTGTCATTTTGCTCTTGCCTTTATTTTCTTATCTCTTGTTGTCTTGTCATCTTGTTGAGTCTTGTCTTGTGTGTTGTGAGTCTTGTGTTGGATCCTGCCCTGCCCTGTTTCCTGTATCCTGTATCCTCCCTGGCCACTTATCCCTGCCTGGCAGCTAGACTGGTGCAGCTTCATTCACATCTCCAAGTGTCAAGTCTCTGGTTCCTTATGCTGCCTGATCTCCATCTCAGTAATTCTGCCTAACTTCACTGGGACTGGTCTCAGCGGACGTCATCTACCTGCCAATGTTGTTTTTGTCATTCCCTGACATTCTTCAAGATTTGGAATGACAAGAGAGCGAGTAAAGGATCACCCAATTTTCATCTTTACAAATGTCGAAAAGAGTAAAACAATGAACGCTAAGATGGTAGTTTACATGATTAATTCATGTTACGGGAACGTAAAATGTCATATTCAATCATAAAAGTGCCTTTTCAGCAGAGAAACATGATATGGGGACATCAAATCTTATGACTTTCCTTGTAATATAAAGGTCTATAGTAAGAAAAAAAAGATAGAAGAGATTAATTCTAAAGCGTTCTTGAATTGTTTTGAGATTAACAAATAATATACACTTTATAAAGAATGTTAATAAATTACCATCAGAATGATTGCATTTAAATTACAACAGGTTTCAAGAGCAAATCGTTGGCAGTGACAAATGAATGACACTAATTTGATTAGTGAGTAATTTGATTATTGTTAGTTACGACACTAATGATGATTATACTTTAGCAGCTGAACAAAAGCAGCAGGGAGGGAGGAAATTAAAAGAACTGAGAGAGAGAAAAAGGCTGAAAACGAAGAGAAAGAATGATTTGACAAAAATGTTTTGCGGAGAGCAGAGAAGCCATAAAGTAGATGTTAATGTTCCATAAACATGAACATCTGAAATCACACACGGCATTTGTGTTTATCAGGCTTATCATACAGAGGTGCTTCAGTCTCCATCATGAATCACTCTGAAATTCCTCCAGCTGAAAATATCCACCCTCCAGATGGGACAGTGAAGCAGATGTGGTTTCTTTATAGCTCTCTCCAACAGACCTTAACAGGAGACCAGGGCTCAGATCTGCTCATCAACACAGCTGGCTATGGATGAAGGCATCTGTCATATTTCAAAGCTGGCCAAACAGCAGATGTAGAAGGTCACTGCAGGAGTTTAGGAAAGCCGTAGTGATAATTGTCAAATGTTCATATTCGACAATGAGAATCTGTGTTCAGTAAGCCAGTGAAAGGCTCTGTCATCCTCTAGTGCCAACCAGACATCTATAATATCTGCAGAAAGAAACAACCACTTCCTTCATCCAAATCAAAGCGAGTACATCCCTTACGACACTTTATTTTTCTCTTATGCTTTGTTAATTCTACTTCAAATAAATGCCTCTCAGAAGCCTGTGACCCACACCTACTGTTTGTCTTCGCTCAATTCTCTTCCCTCTTCACATCTGTCATAACAATTTTAATTTATGCTTCACCTACATGGGTATCTTACCTTATTATTAGGAATTTCTTAAATCGCAAACTTCAACGACATAAGGGCAGATCCTTTGAGCGCAGCTGATGACGCTTTGATCAGGTTGATCAAGAATATTCCAATATACTATTAAGATTTCTTTTGATTCCTCTGTCCACATTTTCTTCCCTTGCATCCTTCCCTTGCATTCTACTACGGGGGGTGGGGCTGAGATGCGAGGAAAGGAAATGAGGATGCACAAATAAGAAATAAGAAGCATCCACCATCTACCTGTGAACCTGGTGAAAAGAGAGAGGGTGCTTCTCAATACTCAAATTGATGTTTCCTCGTTTCCCCACTCCCCTACGTTCTCTTGCGTCTGACCTGGAAACCGATCAAACCCAGTCATCTTGAAGGACGAGGAAGCTTCCCGTGTAGTCATGAGCAAAGATACACAGGTGTAGCCTTGCCTCTCATCCTAAAGGGGTGGAGCTAAGATGGAAGGGAAGGAAACAAGAATACAAAAAAGAAAATGAGAAGCACCCAGAGTAAAAGATTTGTCACTGGTAATGAACCATTGCAAATCACCAGCGGCTCCATTTCCGTTCCACCCAACAACCTTGTAGATGGTGTTGGGATGTTTGGAGAGAGGTGATTTCTACATCAAAAAGAGGAAGAATGTGAAATGACTGATTTTGTTAGCTTTTCCCTTTTAAGGTATTACATTTAAAATGAAAACAGCCACAAAAAAAAGATAGTGGGTTTTAAAGATGTTAGAGATAAAACACGCTTAGTCAGAATAAACAGGGGATTCCAGATAAACCTAAATGCTGAAACACAGGTTTTAGTGCCATCTGTCTTTTCCAGTCTGTACTAAAAATAACAAGAGAAGCATTTAATATCTCCATCTGCTTCAGCAGAGGCTGAGGTCCGACACAACACAAAGCAATGAGAAGTATTGACTGAGCGTTTAATGGCTCCATGGCTTCAGATGTTTAAAAGTTTGACTAGCGGCCTGTTCATTTAAAAAAAAAAAAAAAAAAAAAAAATGCAGAACTTTCTTCAAAATCACAACAATCACCAAAGTTATTATCACCATACCCAACCATTTCAGGACCTTTTCATAACCACTTGAAATCAAAATTGGAGTTTTGTGGCATTTAGTCCATGTGAGTTTAAAGCCATCTATATTCTAGTATACTCCTAAAATTGGACAAAAGTACCATTAATAACAGATAAACATTTAAATTATGAAAAAGGGGCAAAAACATTGATGACTTACACTGTTGCACAATACTTTTGTCAATTAAAATGCCCAGAGCAATATGTCCTAAACAAACTTCCTTTTTAAATATAAAATACATCAGCACCAAAGAAAACACCCATTGTAAAGGGATTTCATGGGCTCTGTGCCATATAAATGGATTCAAAATGACTACAATTTTTTTTAAATAAAATGAAAGCTTTAGTGTGACAATAATGATGAGATATTGATCCAAAGCAAAGAAAATCATGTCTAAATGAAAAGGGAAAACTTTCTGCAGCGTTGCACATAGGTAAACTGTGATAAGATAAATGTTTATTAGAGATGCCCATTCATATTGTTTATATCATATAATTTTATGAAGACAGGAGATGAAGGGAAAGACAGTTTCTTTTCTTATCATGCAAAAGCAGAGCTTGCCCCATGGATCATTTATGTAAGCTCATGTTCTGCTATCTTATCCCACGTTTGTAATCATCCTTCAACAGAATTTCTTTACAGCTCCAGTAACTAATTACTTAGAGCAAAATTTAACCATCTCGCAGACCCTTCAAAGATCACAGTCTTTGTTACATATTACTTGGCTGAATATTGCTCTGTCTCTATCTCTTGCTTGGGCTCCTGTGTATTGGTCACAGACAACCAATTTGGCTTTAAGGAGCAGCATAGTACTGTTTTGTGTATACATGCCCTAAAAGAAATAGTAGATATGTATAAAAGACAAAGTTCCTCTGTTTTAAGTGGCTTTATTGATGCCTCTAAAGCTTTTGATAGAGTTAATCATCAAAAACTGTTTGGTAAACTAAGATAAAGGGGTGTGTCTAAGAATTTTGGTATATTGGTATGCTAATCAGTGTAGTTAAATGGGGTAATAGTGTCTTAGCTCCTTTTGGAGTAGGTAATGGAGTGCGACAGGGAGGTCTACTCTCACCAGCATTCTTTAATGTCTATATGAATGAATTAACAGAACAATTAAGTGACTGTACGACTGGATGTATGCTTGACAATATTTTAATCAATCATCTTATGTATGCTGATGATTTGATTATTTTTTTCTCCAAATAGTGCTGGATTTCAACAGCTGATAAATACATGCTCTGATTATGGGATGAAATATTATGTGCAATATAAAGCAAAGAAGATTGCAGCCATGGTATGTTGAACAAAGGGAGACAAGGATCTTAATTTTCCATAATTTTATCTAGCAGGGCAAATATGTATGTAGTAAAACAAAATATTTGGGACATATCATTAATGATGAAATGGGTGATGATGAGGATATGTATGGGGAGCGCCGTATGCTATCAATATGTTAGAAAGAAACTTTTATATATGTTCGGATCAGGTTAAGATAAACCTTTTTAGAACACATTGTACCTCTTTTTATACTGCTCCTTTATGGGTTAAGTTTAAAAAAGTGAGCTTATATAAGCTTCAGATTGTCTACAGTGATTATATGAGAATTATTTTTTTAAAAAAAGGAGGTGGAGAGGTGCAAGTAATCTGTTTTGTATGTCAAGAGTAAGAACTTTTATGGCTTTAATGACAGAAAGCCATTATTATGTTGTTGTCAAATGTCTCAATGTTTGGTGTGATACCAGTCACTTATGAGAAAATATTGGTATAATTGTCTTTTTTAAATGTTCGGTGTTGTTTGTTGTATGTTTCTTTTTTAATGGATCTTGAGTCTGGAAATAAAAGTGAATCGAAACTGAATTGAATTGATTTTGGGTTGCAGGTTGCATTTGTGTGTACAGTATGTATTTGTTTGTTTTTTTATAATGTGGTTTTATCTGTTCTGATCTCCTGTTTTTCAGGTCTATTACATTAATATCTACAGTATATTCCAATATCATCTATCTTAAAGCTTTGTAGTGTCTTCGTGTCTTCAGTGTCTTCTCATATAATTGGTTAAATTTTTAAATAAAAATAGATTCATAAATAATACCCGTCATTCATGGGCAGGGCAAACTCAATATAATGAGAAAAAATAACATCCAGAAAAGCACAATGTTGCATTTCCTGAATGTTATTTAAAGTATTTATTTAAATTCTTGTTGTTCTTCCATGGAACTTTTTTTTTTTTTTGTGGCAACTTTTTTCCATATCACGATAGTGAACGACCTGGAATATAGCACACAAGTTAATAGCACAACGTTTAAATGTGCTTTTGTTCATGCAAAGTCAACACTGATGGTTTTCAAATCAAGTCCTCAAAGTCGCAGTGTACCGGTGAGCTATGATTCCAGAAGCAAGCTGAACCCGTCGGAGAGCAGAAAATAAGTGCCATCAATATAGTGTCTGGTTTGTGAGCTTTAAGGTGACCGAAATCCACTTTAACTCCCAGCGTCTAGTTCTTTAAAGTACAGGTGGGAACCATAATCTTTCTGAAGCAGAGCCAAAGAGCTGAGAGGCGTTTCCATGCTATAAATAAATAGATGCACCAAAAAGCTCCCTGTAGAACTTGTCAAAGAGTGACAGATATAGGGAGAGGGAATGAGCCTTTTAAATGTGATTGAACATTCCTTCACATCAGCAGGAGAAATCATCAAGTGTCAATTTTCCTGTCCTTGCTCCTTCGCTAACACACTCGGTTGAGCTCAGCTGATATGCTTGCATTCTCCTCCTTAATCCCATGCATTTTTAAACAGGCACACCGACTCATGCCGCAAAGTCATTTACAAAGGCTTCGCCACGTTGTAATGAGAGAGAGTAAAAATGCTTGTTTGACACTCCTCCCCAGGTTTCCCCATTCATTATAAAATAAGGCCATGGCAATGATAAAAGAAATATTCAGGACAAGAATGAGGACAGATAGCAAAACATTTCTCATAGTATAAAGAAACAATGCAAGTTTTATGTTCTTTTGTTGGGTTTATTTCATGTCACAATCACACATTAGATTGTGTCTACTGGACCATATCATTTATGGTGGGGACATGTTTGATTATTTTAATTGCCTAATTATTATTTACGAGGCAGGCCTGATATCACAAGCAGCAAGTCCCCGCCCCCTTTCCCTTAAGTGACGACCCTTGAGTGGCTCTTGAGGCTTATCAAACATTTTGTGCAGTAACTCAAAACTTTCCCACGTATAACTAGAATATATTTCAAGACAATAATCCAAAAAGCAAGTTGTTGAGGTGAATCTTACATAATTAAACAATTCTGCTCGTTGTTCTTTCACTGAGGCAGTGGTACTTTTATACATCCTTTAGCTGTTCAGTCCAATAACTCATTCTACTTTTGAAAAAGGATGAAAAATGCTGCTGAACATGTCTGACAGCACACATGATTAAAATATCTCACAAACAGGGATCCAACAGGGATATCTGCCCAGTTACATTATGCAGATACACAGTTAATTTCTGCATATAGCACAACTGACAGAAAAAAATACTATACTTTTCAAGACCACATAATAAAAAGAACTTTTCTCTGTCGGATTCGTGTTGTTTATTGTGCATGCAGCCTGCTTAAAATGGGAACTGTTTGTGTCAGTGTGGATAGCCATGAAACAAAAAAGAACATTTTCACAACTGACCCCTGAAGCATACAACATAATAACAAGCTTTAAATAAGCCCTCTGTTGCATTGGTGATTCATTCGACATGATTTGAAATAAAACAATTCTTTTCACTTATCCAATGTATGATCCTCCTTAGTAAAATAATTAGAGGGGATTGCTGAATTAGTAAAAAGAGATTTACTCTGCTCACCTTGAACTTGAATCAGTGACACTGTGTCTAGTTTATTATGCTGTTTTAAAGGAATGTAACAGGTTCAATACAAGGTGAGCTCCATCGAGAGCAACTTTGAGGACATGACATGTCTATCTGTAAAGCACTTTTTACATGGAGCAAACTCCACCCACGAGTTCATCCACCTTGAAGAGGTGAAAAAACATTACCTCTCATAATATAAACAGAGTTTTATTGAATAATTCATGTTTAAGTGCTTTAACAAAATTCAAGCTTCACATATTTGCTTGTAAACCATCTTGATCTGATTTACTTGCGCTATTGGCTATGTTTCTGTAACTATGAATTTTACTTTTATAGAAAAACTGAGAGACTGCAGTATTTTTTTTTTCTGTGACATTAAAGAAAGATGTCACAAATGCTGTTGATAAAGATTAAAATAAAATAGTTGACTAAATGTTTAAATCCTGTCATCATTTACTCTGTCATTCCAAACCTGAACCCTTTTGCAAAACACGGGAGAAAATTTTAAGGCAATTTTCCATGCTATTTTCTATGCAATTACAGTAAAAGCAGACAGAAGCTTTCAAGCTTAAAAAAAGGACACACACACACACACACTCTCACACAAATAACACTATCTTACGAGTGTCCCATACAATTTGTGTGCTTTATGCAAGTTTTCTGAATCCATGTGATACATTTGTCTATGGAAACAGGCCGTTGTGTTCATAGACAATCTCCCAATTCTGTGTACTGTCAACTTAACTGGATAATTGAGATCATTGAAAAGGTTTCTTTTTCTATTCCATGGGAGGAAAAAAGAAAAATCATATGGGTTTTGAATCAACATGAGTGAACTATTCCTTTAATTTGAACTCAGAACATCCCTTTGTGTTGAAACATGTATTTCCATTTTGCCACCACATCATTTCAAGAAAGCTGTCACCATGGCATCACTCATTACTTTATGCTAAGAAGTTCTCTAGCTCTTGTCAGATCAATCCGTCTTATTTAAGTAAGGGGCGCAAAAACATTTCAATGGATTATGCAAATAATCCCAATCCAACAACCTAGAAGTTCTGAAACTATGCCAGCCTAACAACTCAAAGTCAAGAACAGCATTAAAACAAGAAGTTATAAGCATCATTACTGGAGACTGTTTTGTTAATCAGTTATATCCCACACAAGTCTCAACAAATAAAAATTCTGTTTTAAGATCTGGCATGTCATTAAAAGCACACTATACAGAGGCAGTTGTCTTAATGAGACTTGATATACCCCAAGAGAACTATCAAAGGGTCCGACAACAAAATAGCAATGCAAAAAACGGAGCCAAATGAAATGGCTAATGAAGTGATATTAGATCTTGCTCAGAATGGAGACTGGGAATTCAGTTTGAGGTAGCAGCCATTTTAGAAAGCACAACAACAAAACTCCCCAAAGCAGTCCTCCATCTTCATCTGCGCAGCAGAAGAGTCTCTGAGCGTGACAGGTAGCGATGAGGAGGCTATCTAAGCCTGCGTCCTAATGAGAGTAGGGAATGAACATTAAGGCTTTAATCTCACCCTGAGAGCCAGAGAAGCATTAGTGGACGTCAGCCATGATGGAAAGTAATGGGATGTTTTAATGAAGTGACACAAAGTGATATTAATGGCGTGTTTAGCATGAGAAGTAAAAACAGAAACACATGGTGGCTGTGATTGACGTGGAACCGCAGGGCATGGGCATCGATCCAGGAACACATGAGGGGACTAGGGCACAAAATCTGTTATTGCTAAAAAATGCTGGTTTCTTGCTTTTAACGGATGTTTGTTGACAGAGTAATGGTCGAATGTAGCATTCCAACCCAAATTGATCAAAGTGAAGCAGCATCGTTGCCCCAGGGGGTGATGGGATTCTGACATCAGTGCCAGGTGCCACGATTCGTTAGCTTTTCCGAAAGCAACATTCAAAGTGCATCGTTCACAGAAGATGTCACTATGATGGGAAATGACGAAAAGATCTTCTGTAATCAACGTCTCTTTTCTCTTAACAAAACTTCAAAAGATCTGCAGAAACAACATATGTGAACAGTAAATTGATTAGGACTGAGTGCTCAAATACAGTGTTTACAAAAAAAATACATGGTTTAGAGCCGTACAAATAAAAGATATGACTGTATAAACCTGCTTCCTTTCTCTTTTTTTTTTAATGACACATTGTTTGTGTCTACATCTCTGAGATGTGCACATTTATGGATGCTTATCTGTGCATTCTGGTGGTGACAGTCTGATGTTGATGTTTTGACAGTTTACACATCATTAGCGGTCTCACTGTGGCCAGACCCATCAAAGATCCGGCTGTCAAAAGGGAACAAATAACAAGCATTGTTTGTAGTATTTCATTTAAAATGTCTCCAGTCACTTCCCAAAAATATGATGGATAGCACATATTTGAGTTTGAGATTTGCTGTGTGTGCCAAAATCTTTCGAAATCTCTGTTCTATATATGACTGACAATATAGGTATAGACAAGATTTATATTGCTGAAAGTAAAGGGTGCTCTGAAATCTTTCCGAATCTCTCTTTCATCCATACATAAGTGGAAAACAAGCTTAGCTATAGGCCCAGATGGAATCTACAGACTTTTCACATTTTATGCTCTAACTTTGGGGGGAAATACAGGATTCTGTGGAACAGATTATAGGGTAGTAAAATGTGTTAAATGGAGCTGAGAGGACAACACTCTTGTTGATTACTGAAATCACAATACTGTGTCCTAATCAGATGGACATCTGAAAGCAAATAAGCCAAACTACTTAATAATTCACATGCATAAGGCAGAGGATGTGTTGAACTTACCATAATGATGGTGTTACTACTCTGCTTAAAACTGTGGGGTTTTGTGTGCATAGATTTCGGGTGGACTCATAATCGAAATGATGTTTTATTAACAAAGTTCGAGAGGAACACATTCAAATGATCTAACTAATCACCACATCTCTCCAACCCGCAGTCATCAATCAGCAATCAACATGTCTACCCAATCAGCATGAGCGGAAACCTATAAAAATTGACGCAGCCGACTCATCACCTGTTTTTTGACAGTTTTCAGCATCCCTCCACCAACCCGGCTCCTCACACTTGCCTAGTTACTTTCCTAAACCAGAATGCTCTGGGTTCGGGCCAAATATCGAGCTCGGAGTGCTCTCCTTGGACAGCATGCCAAATATGCATACTAAGCATTACTCTATCTGATTATTTGTAAGTGTGAACTCGTGAAATGCTTTTTGAAATCTTGCTATTTTATGAATACTTCTCTGAATATATATGAGAGAGAGAGAAAGGGAGAGAGAGGAAGGGAGAGAGAGAGGAAGGGAGAGAGAGAGTATATCGTTGATCATCTCCTGACAATGCTACACAGTGAAGGGTTAGTTCATCTAAATTAATATTCTGTCATTAATTACTCACCCTCATGTTGTTCCACACCCTTAAGACCTTCATTCATCTTCAGAACACAAATTAAGATCATTTCAATGAATTCCGAGAGCTGTCTGACTCCTCCATAGACAGAAATTTAACCAGCACTTTCAAGGTCCAGAAAGGTACTAAAGACATTGTTAAAATAGTCCGCATGACTGCAGTTGTTCAACCTTAATTTTTATTAATTTTAAGAACTGTAATACTCTGTGTACTTGACTCTGTGCGCAAGAAAAAAAACAAAAATAAAAACAATATCTTCTCTTCTGTGTCATTCTCGTATGCCGTTTACAATCAGCGCTTCCAGGTTAGAACGCCAGCTCAGTATTGGCCAACACTGTTCACGTGAGCAGCACGACGTATACACGTAATACTGACGCAGGAGCTGGCCAATAATGAGACATGAGCCTGAGCTGAGCCGGACGATTACGCCACTGTTTTCTCCAGTGCTGATATACATAAATTAACTAGACTAATAACTACTGATCTTTGCAACGGTATGAATCAATAATATATAGAATAAGCTGGACAATGACACCATTTTCTTTGGGAGCTGCTGTGCAGCCAAAAATGATTTGCCAATTATTAAGGTAAAGCTGCTTTGCCACAATTTGCATTGTAAAAAGCGCTATATAAGTAAAGGTGACTTGACATGAAGGTGAGTGATTAATGATAGAATTTTCATTTTTGGTTGAACTAACCCTTTAAAGTCTGGGTAGATTAAATGGTAAGCAAACAATCAGCTCTCATAATCAAAGTGTTGGATGCAGGGGAAATGGGTAGAAATAAAGGTCTGAGGAATTTAAGAATTTAAATGGCCAAATTGTTATGGCTAGGCGACTGGGTCATAGCATCTCAGAAATGTCAAGGCTTGTGGGTTGCTCCCGGTCAGCAATAGTGCCAATAGTGGTCCAAAGAGGGACAAACCAGCGAAAGGGTATTGTGTGCCCAAGGCTCATTGATGCATGAGGGCAACGAAGACCATCCGATCTGCTCCAAACCAACAGAAGGTCTACTATGGAAAAACTCACACAAAATTTTAATGGTACTTATGGGAGAAATGTGTCACAACACACAGTGCATCCCACTGATGCGAATGGGGCTGCATAGCTGCAGACCAACCAGAGTGCCTATGATGAGCCCTGTTCTCTGTTGAAAGCACCTACAATGGCTACATGAGTGTTGGAACTGGGAGAAGATCGACCCGCAAAATGGTCCGATGAGTCCTGTTTTCTTTTACAGCACATGAATGCAGTGGATAGTGTGCATGTGTGCGCACTTTACCCGAGGAAGTGATGGCACCAGAATGCACTGTTGGCCGATGGAGGCTGATGGAGGGAGTGTGATGCTCTGGGCAATGTTCTGCTGGGAAACCCAGTCTTCTGCCATTCATGTGGATGTAAATTTGACAAGTGACATCTACTGCAACATTGTTGCAAACCAGGTGCACCCCTTCAAGACAATGGTGTTCCCTGGTGGAAGTGGTCTTTCAGTAGGATAATGCACCCAGCCGCTCCACACATTGTTCAGGAACGTTTCAGGAGCATGATGAATAATTCAAGGTGTTGCCCTGGCCTCCAAATTCTCCAGATCTCAATCCAGTTGAGCATCTGCGGGATATGCTGGACCAACGATCCACATCGGCTCCACCTCGCAACCTACAGGACTTGAAGGATCTGTAACATCTTAGTTCCAGATACCACAGGACAGCTTCAGGGGTGTTGTAGAGTCCATGGCTCGGCAGGTCGGCACTGTTTTGGCAGCACGCAGAGGACCAATGCTGAGCTTGACCTCTTGCTTACCCCAGTGCCGTGTCAAAAGGTAACAGTCCTGCTGTGCGTGCATATGGGATAAACGACCGTGTACCACAAAATCATGGTAAGAAAAAAGAGTTGTCTTAGAAGGCAGCATGCAAATGCAAACAAATTTGGTACAACATTTGTTGTCAAATTCACAAGACAATAACTCCTACGAGCGGAATGAAAACGTACCGCGCTATGTATTGAGCCAGATCTCCTATTAAAGTCATTTGCTGAATGAAGTCTGTCAGAGTAGAATATTTTGAATTTATGAGTGTGAAGTTTTCCATGATTCTTTAAATATAGGAAGAGCCCATATTCATTTGCCCATATTCCATGAAATAAATTGTAATATACAAATATTTTTATGCCATTTAGTCTTTATTCAAATGAACTTTCTAGGCAACACAGTAACATCTCAATATCGATGAAGTCAGCTAATAAGCCTACAACAACATTTGTCTTTAATGCTGGCTCGCATGCATTTTCCATTTCAGCAATCCCTCCCCACCCCTTTGCAGACTGCAGCTTATTGGTAAGAGTGAAAAATGTTTCCCACACTCTGGCACTTTTTCATCTTCACTCATGTTTATGTTTTACAGTATGCATGTGTTGCTCTCTCGCAGGCGTGCACGATAAGGTGCACGTGCTGATTCAGAATGGAAATATATGAATATATGCGTCTTTGTATTAGCATGCGTAAGCTCGTTTGTCTCCAGAAAAGGGGGATGTGGGAAGTTCACAGGAGAGAAGCCAAGTGGGGAGGGAACAGGCGCTGGCGATCGTCTCCCCTGCAGTCTTTGACAAGTTCATTTGTATATAATTACTTACACTACCCGCACACGAGAACAGACATTTGTCACCGTCAGCATGACGCTTGGATTTCCGACGGAGACGAATGCGCCTGAAGTCTCTTTATATAGTTGTAGTTATTAATCCCTCACTTGGTCTCATTTTAGCACGGCTTAAACCTTAGTAATAAGGGCATGGGTCTTAACATGGGCCTCATTGGTGTAATTTATCAGGTGCCCACTTCAGTGGTCCCCACTTCAGGTTCTAGATCCTGCCTCAACTTGCATTTATATAGCTATGAATCTAAATCTCCAAGAGACTTGGCTGATCACACCATGCAAATGCATTGTGTTTGTGCACGAACCTTTACTCTGAGGTTTGCTTGGCTTTTGTGACGGGCTAAATAAGTTAAGTTAGATGTTAAGTTAGCATTTAATGACTTTTTGGTGGAACTAATATTCACCTTGAGCGGAGACTGTGGTTGAGTGACTGCTGTTTTACATTTTACGAGTTGTCATTATTCCACCTAGCAATCCATTAAAGTTTCTCTGAGAAGTTTTCCTCTCAATTTGCAGAACATTTCAACCTTGCAGCGCAAAGAAAGGACATTAACATACAATTATTTTTGGGAGGATTGTATTTATTCATGTGGAAATGACAGGTTAAAAATAACTCTTCCACCTTTGATCCGAACTTTGATGTACAGTATAGCACAAATTTGACCGTAATGGAGATTTTACAGCTTTGGGATACTCAATTACAAATTGACAGTTTTTGAGTGCCGTCATCACCAAATGCATTTTTCTTTTCTGAAAAGATAATGATGGATACCACTGACTCACTATCTCAATTCCCATATGAATAACCACTAGAAGCAGCACTTAGATTCAATAGGTGCACGATTCCCATTGATGACTGATGTGTTTGGATCATTTAAGAGAGTGCTTTTTGAGTGTTCACCAGATTTGATGGCTCGATTCTTCGAGACTTCGCTAAGCTCTCTAAAACTATACATTTAGTCGGAGTATTGACCCGTCATTAAGGAAATCAATTTATAATGGACATTATTCTTTGCTCTAAAGCTGTGTGATTAGTACAGTGATTCATCCAGTGAAGTACTTTAGAACTATTTTGCTTCAAATGGTTTTGTGAACTTTTATGAACTATTTAGTGATGCGATTTTTACCTGCTGAAAAGATCAGCACATATGTAGCTCATCGTCAGTGTACTTTGTGTTTTTAAATGTTCTGTACGGTGAATGTGATTTTCACCTAGTACAACATGTTCCTGGATCAACATCTTTGTTCATTCTAATCAACCAATCAGATTTGTGGCATAAGTTTACAATTTATGTCAAGTTTAGGCGACAATCAGGGTTAAGTGCTTCTACATCAGTGTTTTTCATCTATAATTTCCCTCTGATTTTAGGGATAAGTTTTGGGTAGGGTTAAGGGTTAAGGTTTAGAGGTAGGGATAGGGTTAGGGCTAAATTTTGTGACAGGAATGTTGTTTCTAGGATCAACAAAATATATTGATCCAGGAACATGTCTTACTTGGCAAAATTATGGTGACTGTTGTTGTACCCAGGGGTCTTCCTTGGTCAGCACCACCATACTGGTTGACAAGTTTTGCTAGTGACTAGCAGGGTTGGGCAAAAACCAGAATTGGACAATTGGCTCCCTTTCAGTTAATAAATGTAAATTAGAAATTTGAATTGACTTGACACTCCTCTACATTAAAAAAAAAAAAAAGGTATTTGATGTACTTTGAAAGATTTTTATTCAGAAATTGCTAGTAAATTTCACAAATAAATACAAAAAAAAACACATTGAATAAAACAGAAAGAAAGACTGAAATAGTACTGGTAACACTTTACAATAATTCTCATTAGTTAAACATTATTTGCACATTATATATGTATTAACCAACATGAACTAACCATGAGCAACACATTTGTTACAGTATTTACTAATCTTCGTTAACGTTGGTTAATGAAAATACAGTTGTTCATTGTTTGTTCATGTTACATCACTGTGCATTAACAAATGTTAACAAGATTTCAATACTGTAAATGTTGAAATTAACATTAACAAAGATTACTAAATGCTGTAGAAGTGCAGTTGATTATTAGTTCATGTTCATTAATGTAGTTCATTAATGAACCTTATTGTAAAGAGTTACCATAGTATTTTCTTGTACTCCAATTCTCTTTGTTTTATTAACATTTTTACAGTTCATCTGTCTCTTTGGAAGGCCTATAAACCTTCAAACTTCAAGGCTTTTATTTTTTTCCTCACAAATTTCAAAAAAGGTTTTGTTAAGCCAATATTCAAAATACGTCTTTACAAATGTCGCTTTTTTAGTTTAAAATTAGTCATTTTTTAATATTTCAATACATTTTCATACTTTATGACATTTAAATTCTAATTTCCATTCTGCATCCTGTTTGCTATCTCAATTCAAATTTTATTCACATTCAGGAAATCACTTATGTGCACAACCCTAATGAACCAGCCAGACCATCCCTATCTCACTAAAAGAAACCAACAAATGCCGGTGATTCATTTTAGTATTCATGATTCATTTTAGTATTCCGTTTTCTACCAGTCAGACAAATTCATTCCATCTGTCTAAACCTGATAGTGTTTAGACAAGATGTTTTGCTTGTTTACTTTGACTTCACATTCTGAGTGAATAATTTATCTTTACCCATACTGTCACAACTAACGTGTTGTATTTGCGGGTGTGAAGTAAATTCAAGAGGTTTATGCTAGTTAGCATGACAAGATTATTTACATGGATATATCAGAAGGGTACGCAAGAGACTTCCTCCCTAGCCAAATATGCTTCTTTGAACAAAGGAACAGTGCTGCCTGCAGCTCAGTAGGTTTTCTGCATGAGTAAACCATCTAAGACTGCCTCCCTAGTACCAGGTAACTAATTTTACTCTTGGTGGGTGTTTATTGAGAGCAAATTGTTTACACTTAGCACTGCTTGCTGTGACACCATCTGAATACCGTTGTTACCTGTTAGAAAAGCTGAAGATAGAACAACAGAACTGTGAGAAAAGAGCTTGAAAAAGACTCCATGCGTGTCAGATGCTCGACTGAATCAGCGTGATTTGGAATTTAGTTTTGCAAGCTTTGAGATCGCTTATGTTAAGTAATTCAACAGCAGTGTAAAAGATTAACAAACAGGTAACAGCTGGCTTTTAGCGATTAGCGGCAGTCCTGTAAAGTAAAAATTAACCCCCTCCCCTTGAACACGAGCCAGAGATACAGAGGAAGACATCTAAGTCATAAAGGACTAAATGAGCTTTTCAAGTCTACAGAAAAGAGAGCAGATCTTCTCTACTTCATTAATTTGACGCACCCCTATCAGGCCCTGTTCAGAGGAGGCAGCACATGCTGGTGTGTTAATGTGACGGTAAGTGATGCTGAAGCGGCTGTAGCAATCAGTGTAGTGCAGTGATCTCTGACGAGAGAGCCATTGGCGAAGCTTCAAAGAGTACCCATTAGCCTCCCTTTAATGAAACATGCTTGTTAATGATAGCTATCTTTCTCCTTCTCTACTCCTCGGAGAAAATGCAGGCGAGAGTTTAGAACTTGTAAAAATATTTAACACACATGGCAGGGTGCAGGAAGGGACTTGTAAAACCCTCCAATATCCCACCTGCTAGCTGTGTCTGCGTCAGGCTTACACAATCATCGAGCAGGTTGGAAAGATTGTCTTTGGAGGGTCTCAGTGGGGCAGTGTGTTGGGGTAATGCTCTTAAGGCCCTGATGTACTCATGGCGAAGTTATTTCCAATCTTCGCTTAGGGGTAAAAAGAAGTTTGAAATACTTGACCAGCGATATACTGTTCGTGAACATACTGACGCCCCCCACACTGCTGAGAGCTGCGTTTATATGAATATATAAATGTAAGTTGCATGCTTGATCTCAATATAAAAAACAAACAAACAAATCAACAAAAATTACAGCTGTGAGAAAACCAGTTAAAGGGGATAGTTCACCCAAAAATGAAAATTACACTATGATTTACTCACCTTCAAGCCATCCTAGGCGTATATGACTTTCTTCTTTCAGACGAATACAATCACAGTTGTATTAAATAATGTCCTGGTTATTCCCAGCTTTATAATGGCAGTGTATAGAGGATGACATTTTGAAGCCCAAAAAAGTGCAACCATCCATCATGAAAGATATCCACACGGATCCGGGGGGTTAAGAATCGCCTTCTGAAGCGAAGCAATGCACATGTATATGAAAAATATACATATTTAAAACTTTAAAAACTAAAATAACTAGCTTCTGGCAACGGACGTTTGTGTGTGTGTGTGTGTTTGCAAACGGTAAGCGTGTTGTATATGTCCTGTATGCGAATGGTTCTGGTATGATAATACCCAAAATGCTTGAGTGAAATACGTACTGTACACTATTCTATCAAAGATATGTACAGATATGTACATTTAAAAGTTTGGGTTAAGTAAGAATTTTTCTTTCTATCTTTTTTTTTAATTAAATATTTTTGTTCAGCAAGCATGCATTAAGTGATAATAGTTTTACATTTTTACAAAAAAACTATATTTCAAATTAATGCTGTTCTTTTCAACTTTCTAATTATCAAAGAATTCTAAAAAAAAAAAGAAAAGAAAAAAAGTATCATGGTTTACTTGCCACAAAAAAGAAAAAATTGGCAACACAGAGTTTTCAACATTGATTATTAAGAAACGCATCTTAAGCATCAAATCAGCATATTACATTTTAAAATATATTAAACATATATAACATATATAAATAATATATATAATATATTTATATATATTATTGTTTTTACTAGATTTTTGATCAAATAAATGCAGCCTTTATATGAGCATAAGAGACTTATTTAAAAAACACAATAAAATCTTACAGACCCTGCATTTTTGAATGGTAGTATATCTCAGACCACCCCAATTGAGAGGCTCTTCTTCATCAACTATGAAAAATTATATTTCATAGGTGCCTGCACAATAACTTACTCGATCATGGTCAACTCTGCTTACTAAAAACTTTAATGACCTTGACTGAAAAAGATACAAAAGTTCACATCAAAGTAATGGTGCATATAGTGTAATCAAATGAACCCTTATTGCATGTCAGTGAGAATATTAGGCTAAGTGTGTTGTTGTCAAAACAACTTGAATTAATTTACTCAGCTGCACCTGATCATTCAGCAACATTATATCAACCAGCTCAGGGACCAATTTACCAGAACAAGACAAGATCAAGCCCCAAACTCATTCATGTTACAGTTTAGTTTCACTGTTCAAACAGCTCTCAACAGCATCATCCAAAGCTTTGTAAACTGTAATATATTTACATATTACTTATTCTGAGCCATATTTGTATGTGCTCCAAGATCTGATATACTGAGATGAAACCTGTAGGTGCAAATTACATTCCTGCATTTATAATAGGGGAGCAGTAAGTAATCTTAGTGAGATGATCTCAGGTGAGAGACTGTCATGCATTGGGTGCAAATATGATTGATATTAAAGGGAGCATTATAATATAAACCTTTTTTTTTTACATTCATGATGAGGTAAAGGGATATCAGACATCAATCTAAGTGTGAAATGTGTATTTTTTTCCTGGGTTTCAAGGCAGGTAAGGTTCTTGATCCGTTGAATCTCATGGGCTTTCTTTCTCTAAGATTCTTCCTGCGTAAGAGACAGTGTCTTTTTTTGAGCATCGCTCAAGGCATAGACATCGATTTGAAGGGGGCGTTGACTTTAAATGACACAATATGCTGACATATTCTTGCTATTGTGTAAAAGAAACTTTCTCTTTCCCTGAAAATAAACAACTAACATGGTGCCATTTCTATTCATTAAGTCAGATCATGTGGCAGCACGCACTGTGGACTGTCCATGTTTCTGCTCTCTCTAATACACTTTAGCCCCTGCTGGTAGAAGCCGTAACTACACAGTCTGCAAGCAAAATGCATCTTCATTGCTGGGCATTCAAAATGAGCCATCCATTCTGAAGAAATATAATTATTTTTGAATAGTAAGTCACATAGAGTATAGCATATAGGCAATTTAATTATTGAATAGTAGATGCAGTGCCACTGACCAACTTTTTTGTGAATGTCCAATCTTTGGCATTTACATTATAGTTAGTTTAGTATAGTTGCTACTGAAATGATTAAGGGGCCATTCACACAGAATGCGTTTTTCCATCCCACTGTGCTGTTTTTCCATTGTTTGTAAACATGCAGTAGACGGATGTATTTGACCGTTGCGTTTGTGTCTTTTGTGTCTTGTGTCGTAGGTGCTCAATTTAAAACAACGTTTAAAAAACATCTCTTTATACCTTCAGTTTATTTTTTACTTCCACTTTTGCATTTTTAACAGCAATAACACAATCTGTGTGAATGGCTCCTGAGAATGTATGATGTCATTGGGCATTTGTCATACATGGGTACTTGGGCTGCTGCCTGATTAGTTTAAGAACACGTTTTAAGACTGTTTGTTTATCATATAGGCTATGAATAGCAATATTGATTGCTCAATATTATATACAGGTGCTGGTCATATAATTAGAATATCATCAAAAAGTTGATTTATTTCACTAATTCCATTCAAAAAGTGAAACTTGTATATTATATTCATTAATTACACACAGACTGATATATTTCAAATGTTTATTTCTTTTAATTTTGATGATTATAACTGACAACTAAGGAAAATCCCAAATTCAGTATCTCAGAAAATCTGAATATTACTTAAATCCAATACAGAGAAACGATTTTTAGAAATCTTGGACAACTGAAAAGAATGAACATGAAAAGTATGAGCATGTACAGCACTCAATACTTATTGGGGCTCCTTTTGCCTGAATTACTGCAGCAATGTGGCGTGGCATGGAGTCGATCAGTCTGTGGCACTGCTCAGGTGTTATGAGAGCACAGACTGCTCTGATAGTGGCCTTCAGCTCTTCTGCATTGTTAGGTCTGGCATATCGCATCTTCCTCTTCACAATACCCCATTGATTTTCTATGGGGTTAAGGTCAGGCGAGTTTGCTGGTCAATTAAGAACAGGGATACCATGGTCCTTAAACCAGGCACTGGTTGGTTTGGCACTGTTTGCAGGTGCCAAGTCCTGTTGGAAAATGAAATCTGCATCTCCATAAAGTTGGTCAGCAGCAGGAAGCATGAAGTGCTCTAAAACTTGCTGGTATACGGCTGCGTTGACCTTGGACCTCAGAAAACACAGTGGACCAACACCAGTAGATGACATGGCACCCCAAACCATCACTGTCTGTGGAAATTTTACACTGGACCTCAAGCAACGTGGATTGTGTGCCTCTCCTCTTTTCCTCCAGACTCTGGGACCCTGATTTCCAAAGGAAATGCAAAATTTACTTTCATCAGAGAACATAACTTTGGACCACTCAGCAGCAGTCCGGTCCTTTCCTGTCTGTTGTTCAAGAGTGGCTTGACACAAGGAATGTGACAGCTGAAACCTATGTCTTTCATACGTCAGTGCGTAGTGGTTCTTGAAGCACTGACTCCAGCTGAGGTCCACTCTTTGTGAATCTCCCCCACATTTTTGAATGGGTTTTGTTTCACAATCCTCTCCAGGGTGCGGTTATCCCTATTGCTTGTACACTTTTTTCTGCCACATCTTTTCCTTCCCTTCGCCTCTCTATTAATGTGGTTGGACACAGAGCTCTGTAATTGATTTCCTTAGTTGTCAGTTATAATCATCAAAATTAAAAGAAATAAACATTTGAAATAGATCAGTCTGTGTGTATAGTCGTGGCCTAATGGTGAGGGAGTTGGGCTTGTAACCTGAAGGTTACTGGTTTGATTCCCATGCCGGCAGAAATTGAAGGTGGGGATTGTGAATAAGCAGCACTCTCTCCACCTTCGATACCATGACTATGGTGCCCTTGAGCAAGACACCTAACCTAACTGTATTTTAAATTTGTGCAACAATCATCCCCTGAATATCTTAAACTAAACAGACCCTCATTCTACAAGAAATTTTGTGTGCTGACAAAGAATCTGGTTTACATTCTTAAAGGGGAGCTATTGTGCAAAATTCACTTTAACATGGTGTTTGGACATAAATGTTTGTTGGCAGTGTGTACACAACCACCATATAGTATATAAAATAGTCCTTTCTAATAAATCTCCATAAATCAATAAGCAGTTTCCCTCAACGACCTGTAAAGTGACGTCACATTAGCCACAAGCCCCGCCCACGAATGTTGATAGACACTGCTGTCTTACCACAGAACTCCCCTGAGGGAGTTGACATCGAGTTGTACACATTCCGCCATTGCAGTCCTGACGAGAATGTCTCCCAAGCCTTTTAGGCGTTCTGTAGCTCTCCATTTACTCCCGAAATCTGAGCCACTGAAGACGAGGTGGGTTAATATTATTTTAAAAGAAAATGCTCCCTCAACTCTAACGAAATTCGGTCTGCGCAAATCATTTTACACCGGACTGCTTTGTGAATGAGGGTCAGTATAAAGCAGGTTTTGCACAAAAGTTGCTCCTGAGGGATTTCTCAATTTTTAAACTTAAATAAAACATAAAAACATGACATTAAATTTTCAAACAATATTCAACGACACTTACTGTACAATTTCACGTAGCCGTAAAGATCCACTGACAGCTCGATAAATTGCATGCATTCTGATGAGAATACACGTTTAAACAAACAGGCTCCAGTTCAGGATGCTCAGTCATACATCTGGGAGTCTGCTCAAGTTGTGGCATCCGTCTTTTCAACTTTATTGCAATAAAATTCGCAACATGAATGCAAGGTGACAGCAAGATCAGTTATAACCGTAAGTTATCTAAGCTATACCTGTTCTAATTCCGTGAAGCAGATGTTCTCTGGCTCTGTAGGCGTCTTTCATGACATGCAAATCGATTACTTAAAGTTATCTCCACATGAACTATATAAAAATATCAACTAACCATTCAGAAACTTGCTGTTGCATTCGGTGTTGTCACTTCTTCAACAGTCTCTCTTTCACTGTCCGATTCCGGTTCGTACATATAGGACTGAACACCACTACTTGCAGTTTCCAACCTTTTCATTGCCTGAGAGTGTCATGTTTTGTTATTGCTGTCATGCCAGAGCACGAGCTCTAGAAGCACCGCCCTCATCTGAAAAGGGGGGCGGGAGCAGCAGCTCATTTGCATTTAAAGGGACAAACACAAAAACAGCTCGTTTTGGCTCATACCCTAAACTTGGCGATTTCAACAAGCTATAAAAAATTGTCTGTAAGGTATTTTTAGCTAAAACTTCACATACACACTCTGGGGACATCAGATACTTATTTTACATTTTGTAAAATGGGATATAATGGGTACTTTTATCTGAAAACCCTCTTTTGGAAACTATTTTTAATGGTTCCACAGCAGTCTTGTGTAGTAGCTGTGCAAGAACACGCTGTGCTTGGCAAGTAGCGTGATGTTCATGTGTGGTCTTTCATGCTGAAATCTTCGCTCCACCTATACAGTTATCAAGAAAAACAGTAAGCCTTTTCTGAAAACATATTTTACTTACAGAGTGGCTTAAACCAACCTCACCCCTGCTTCATTGTTTTAACTCGCTATAAGATTCATCTGTGTCACTTGACTGTGGCCTTTAAAAGGGCATTAGCTGCAAAACAGCACCAAAATGCTCCGGCGGAGTGGATAGGTCTTTCAGTAAAGCCCCAGGGAATAGCTGGGCTGAAACCTCAGCAGTCGCTGTAGTGGTCAGACAGAAAAGCAAGACTATACTTAAACTTGATTTTTGGCTCTCTTGCTCCCCCTGCTGGAATTTACATTCACTGCTGCTGAGTGAAAACAGCAGATTTTCAGATAAGGCAGAGGAACCTTTTGAATTCATGAGGGAAATTGATGGCAGTCATAAAATAAGCTATTATCATTAAACCAAGATAAAGTGGCCCATTGCATGAAGCTGTGTTGCAAGTGTGCAAGAAAATGTAGCCAGACGTTTGTACAATGTATTAAAAAAAAAAAATACATATCCTGAAGCAAAATCAGATTCAAAAGCAAAAGCTGTTGTCTATCCCCACATGGTAGAACACTGTATACTTTATACTGTCTACCATAAGCTAAATAAGATAATGGAGATGGAGTAAGTTGGAATATATATAAATCAGTAAATACATCTATTATTAATATTTAACATATTTATTTTGTAAAGAATATAAAAAACAGCCTAATTGTTTTTAAATAATTTCTAAATTTTAAATTCATGACTTCTTTTCCAAGTTCATTCTGATTATTTATCAATTTTTAATGTCTGCTTATATTCTGCAAACCTTGGGAAAAGGAAGATACAACAGAAAAAGAGAGGCAGCATGCTTGAGAAAGAAAGAGAGCGAGAGGAAAGATCAGCCTCTGTCTGATCTAAAACATGGTCACTTCCCATTTTCCTGTCAAATGATCCATGTTACGACCTACTGTCCTCGCTCCAGCTCTGCTTTGGCATGGGTCTTATAACTGTAAAAAGAAACAGCATTTACAAAACAAGTTTGCAAGTATATTATTACACATGGCATCATCAGAGATGAAAAACCCCAAACCTAAGATCTTTTCCTCCACCTGTTGCAATGCTTTGTTGTCTCCTTCTCTACAATAAAAGTATGTTGCCACATTTCTCATCCTACAAAGATGAAACAATATGATCGGCATAAGTACCACCTACTTACCGATGGCACCGCTTTGTGTCTGCCCACTACACAATCAATGTTCGTGAAATTCTTAACATTACAGGGCTCGTGCTGGGGGAAGTGAGCATTGAGGCCATTGTTCAGTGTGTGGGTGCATGGCTTGGCAGCGATGACTACTTTGTCTCTTTGTTTGGTGCGCCGTGACTTTCGCTTCAATGAGCTTATGCCGAAGCTGAGCTGCTCTGCTCAGTAAGTGATAGCGTGAGAAGAGAAGTAAAATATGGAAAGAGAGAAAGAGAGGGAAAGAGAGAGAGAGAGAGAGAGAGAGAGATAAAATAGACGAATAGACGAAAGAGATGATCTTAAAGGAAATGGTCACTGCTGCAAACAAGCTTGTGAGAAGCTCAATTCAAGGTCAGGGAACATTGCTTTGATGCTACTTATAGTAAAGAAGACAAGCACACACAAACATATTTGCATTCGTTTCATTTCGTATAAATGCTGGTGTGATGGTTTGTGCCCAGCAGGCTGCTATAGTGTAACCAGGAAAACTATCCTTGATCTATCATGGACATTCAGTGTTTTCAGCAGGGACTGAGCTCCAAAGCTCAACGTTCTTGTAGGACAACCAGTAGAGTATGGTTTGAGCAACACCAAGGTCATGGGTTCAATTCCCAGAAAAGAAAAATAAAGATGGATACCTTGAATGCAATGTAAATTGCTTTGGAAAAAAATGCCAGCCAAATGCAGAAATATAAATATTTTACTGCGTTCACGCCATGTGAATGTTCTAATCAGAGCTGTTCACATCCTCAGACTCAGAATTATAAATTTCTATAGGAGCTCTATCAACGTTAAAATGAATCTGAAATGGTCATGGTAAAAGTTGTGATTACGAGTTCTATAAGGATGTGAATGCTCTTTACAAGTCAGAATCTTGTAATTACGATAATTCCAGCATGAACACACTAGGACATTACTCAGACAAGACTGTAGTCGTGTATATTGTTGCATTTTCTAATAGCAGGTTGCACAGGTACCCTAGAAGATAAAGATCTGGTCTGCTATTCAAAAGGTTGTAGGTTCAAACCCTCTGATTTATGAGCATCACATTGAGCAAGGTGAGGTCCAGAGACATTGTCCCTGTAATAAGTGTACATACAGATTGTTTTTACTAACTAAAGTCTGAATGGCTTCAAAACTGTGAAAATGATCTGAAGCACTGCAAAAAATACTTCTTAATTATTTTGTCTTTCAGTAAAATATCTAAGTTTTTTAGTCAAATATATCTTAAATTATATTTGTTTTTCTTACCCCATTGGCATTTTTTCCTTCCTTTTTTGCCCTAATAAACCTAATTAAGACAAATAAAAACACATTTACCAATGGGGATAAGAATATCTCCTGCAATGTTGCTTCTTGAGTAAATATTTCTTACTTAAAGGACGATTTGATGATTATACTGCAAAACAAGACAAGAAAATGATTAAGAAATGACTTTTTGAAATGAAAAAAAAAAAAAAAATCAGTGCCGGGGGCACAAATTTGCCGTTAAACCAGTGAAAGTATCTTGCTCTGTCTAAGCTTCCTCCAAGACTTCTGTTTGATAGCGTATTTTAAGGTGCTATATGATGACTTCCAGATAGTGACTGAGCAAAGTGGTCCATTGGGAGATGTTTGTGTTTAGTTGTGTAATTGTGTAATATATGGCATAACGTTGCACGCATAGTACCAGTGTTTCCAAAAAATAATCCATTTATTGCGAAATGAAGTCATTTGATTACTAATGCCATACCCACATTTTCCCTAGACCTTTTTTGTTTGTTTGTTTGATTTTTTTTGACTCTGTTAAAGCAGTTATTACTGTTATTTTTCAAAGGCTCATCTCAGCATTGGCTCTAATAATGGACCAGAACTGCAGCTGGGGTTGGTCAGCACAATTTGGCTTTCATTACTACAAGTTTCGTTTTACCCCTCACAGGAAATGAGAAACTCTCATTGCATGTGATGATCTCAGCTCATAAAATATAGAGGACAGGGATAAAGGGTTTCCTGAGGTATGGCTCTTTCAGGGAGATAAGAACAACAGCTCATCATCCTGTGTCAGCTCTACCCTCAGGTATACAGCAAACTCACTCTCTCAGCCTCAGACATTGAACACCCACTGGCATGATCTCAGGTACTATGTATATGAGAATTAGAAGTGTACACCAACACGGTTAGATCAGGTGGGCGTTTTTTCATTAGTGGAGATAGTAAGGACGGATGTACTGGTTGTTGGCATCACAATATGGTAAAGGATTAGACAATGAATATTAATTAGGCTGTGCATCAAATAATTTTACATGATTGTAATGTATTAATCTAGATATCATGTCTGGAGCATTTGCTCATTTTCAAGTCAAAACTGATTATGTGTTATATGTAGGGGTGTGACGAGATCTCGTACCATCTCGCGAGACTAAAACGTGACGAGATTTCTCGTCGAGGTGAAAAGTTGTCTCGTCGTGCTATCAGTGTGAGGGTGAAATTATTATTGAAGATGCCCCCGCCACTTTCAAATCGTTTGTGTGGAAACATTTTGGTTTTCCAGTAGAAATAATAAACGGCGAAAGAATAACACACAAGACACAAACAATATGTAAACATTGTAAGAAAACTATGCCGTACACCTCGGCCAAGGTTGCGCATTTTCATTCACACAAAATGGAAGCGAAGCAGTCGCGTCGCGCATGCGGTGCGGCGCGTCGCGCTCGTTTTTTCCTGGCGCGGCTGTGCCGCGGCGAGATGAAAACATCTCACCTTTTCAGAATGCCGCAAGCGCACCGCAGGTCATGTGACAAGAACCAATCGATCATCTTCGACCTTTCCGTAACAAAACATGGAAATCTCAGCCGAACAGCTGATCATAGCTGTACAGGGGGGTTGTTATATCTCATCTCCATAAATATATCTAGTAGTAAAGCTAAAGCAAGGGCTAAAAATCAATTTATCCCTTGCTGAAACTTCCTCATGGTTGTGGAGAGCACAGTTCATGGTTGCAACGACAGACGCTACAGAAGCGCGAGCTCCCGAAAGCTTGCAAAAGAAGGAGGAAGCGACGCGGCCGCGCTTTACACGCTTTTTTAGGCGCGATATGTGAACGGCCCCTAAAGAGGCAGAAAGCATCGCTGTTACTGCTAACGGTTGGACTTCAAGGTGTGCGCAGAGCTATATAACAGTTACAGCCACACAATCAATAGTGACTGGGAAATGGTCAACTTTGTACTGCAGTTAAAGTGACACTTAAAGTGTTATTTGAATTTTTTATTTATATGTTTATTTTATTTATACTGTTTAATTTATGTTCAATCTGTAGAAAGAAGTTCAGTGAGATTTCTCATGTGAAATTATACAGGGCAGAAAATAATTGGTTGATTTTGTGGCAAAACATTTAGCAGTGTTTGCATGTTGTTTTACTGCAAATAATTCATTAAAATAGAAGTAAAATGACATGCATTACAAGTTGATTTCAAAGTGCACCAACATTTTTGCATTTTATGATTTTCAGTTGAATAAAAGACTATTTTCCCTTCATACGTTTCATTATTGAGGATTTCTTAAAAATACTATAAAAATCTTGTCTCGTGAACCCAATCTCGTGTCTCGTCTCGTGGGATAGGGGTCTCGTCACACCCCTAGTTATATGTATATCTATTCTGGACTGTTTTGTCTCTTGTTTTCACACGTGCTTTGTGTTTTGGTTTTGTTGCCGCCACTCGTTTGTATTATCATGTCTCTCTTCACCTGTATATAACCCCTGTGTTTTCCCTCAGTCTTGGTCCGATCTTGTTTATGTGTAGTCGTGTTTTTGTACTCCTGTTTATCCCCTGCATTTTCATTAAAATACTTTATTATTGCTTTACCTCGTCTCAACGGTCTCTTGGCAACACGACACGTAACATTATGATTTGAGATAGTAATTGATTATATTATATTAAGTTCTCCTTACACAGTGATTCAGTTTGATGGGAGCATGATACTTGCTGACCAGTTCGAGTCTCATTTGATTTGAATAAACATTCATTTGAAAACTACATCTGCTGTTGGGTTGGGATTTCATTGGTCAATAGATAAATGTTATGCATAGGTCTGGTGGTTATGTTTTCACTTTGATTGTAATCCACCACTATAATTATATAACTTATACAATTATAATGTTTATGCACCAAACCTGCAAATTAGTGGATGTAATTTACATTTGCATTGTGATTTCACTAGTAGTCAATAAATAAAATGTGCTGTTGATATTAACAGGCTGACATCACAACAGCCACAAGACAATTGTTTCAGCTTAGCTTTTGTTCCTGTTGCCTGTTTCTCTGCATATGGAAGACAAAAGTGTTTTGTTGCCATGTTGACTACACGTATCTCCTTCTCCACAGCCAAACAACAGATATGGCTGCTTGCCCAGCAAGCAACAAATCCAGGAGAACAGAGAGAGTTCTCCTGAGGGCTGTAATGTAATTGCCATTTCGAAGTTTACTTTCGCATCCGTTTATAACCACCTGAGTCAGCAGCTGTCAGCGTTAATTCCACATTCATCTCGGCCCCTTTGTTTTCATGTTGAAACCAAGGTTGAAGGGGTTGGGAAATGGAGCTTTCCTGACTAATTGTGCTTGCTTAAGTCAGAATGCTTAAGAATAAACTATTGAAAAGCAACACTTGAGAAATGCAGTTGCATTATGGAGCATTTTGTTTCCCATAATGAGTTTCCTTGCTTAAAAGTTAGGTGAGCTTGTTAGTCGGAAGTTCGAAGACTTGATTAATCAAGGTCTTTACTTCCCATTTGCTCAAAGAGGTATAACTATAGTAATTCCGAAGCCTTTTTATTAGGCACACAAAAGCAAAAAGCAGGGAACGCAATCACAAATTCATTCCCATATCAAACAAGGCTCATTTTGTCTGTTCATGATGAGCTTTTATCCTACAACAAGTGCCAAAATGGCTAACAACATGTAATCTCGAGTGATATGTGTTTACTCTCCTCTTCTGCCCCTTTCTACCATTTGCAATTCCCCCCAGAACACACAAAAGCCCCAGCCAACAGCACAATAAAAGAGATATCATCTCCATCTCATGCTTCGTCTCTACATTGTACTGTGCAGCACTGTGGAGGGAGGCCAAAGCTGGAGGATGCATTACCTGTTTGGCTCATGTTACACTGGTCCATGGAGAGTCTCGGATCAAGATTAAGTCACATTTGCATTTTAATATGCTATCCGGCATGGCGACTTTCCTGTTCTTTCCTATTTTGTGCTTGTTTAATGGTCTTCCGTGAACCGAATGCACAAGATTACAATAAACAGAGGACTTCATTATGTAAATGCAAGGTCTGCATTACACCCCAGAGTGGTTAAAATGTCTCTGGGGATGGATTGTGAAATATGTCCCATGAAATTCCACATCTAACAAGGGTGCGGAAAAGCCAGGTTGTTGTTATTATTGGATTATATGGAATACCGTGCTTGCTGACATGAGTTAGACGCTGCGTGGGATTTCAGGATGGGGTAATGCTATGAAATCAGAGATATTTCTGTTTGTGTTATTGGTCATGATGGGGCGGCAGTGTATGAAATATTACCATGTGAAAACACATTTTGTATTCCTAGAGTGTCATTGAGTCACTTTGAGAAATGTTGCCTTTTTATGTAACTACATATCAGTCATCCGGTGGCACGCAAGACTTTTTTTACTCCCTGGATTTATTGGACAGAAGGGAATGATAATTAGAATTAAACGACCTGTAATTGGCATTTACATCCAGGCACATTACCCAGTCTCCTTTGGGAAATATCTTACAAGTTCAAAACAGAGAAAAATTCAATTTTCCCTTTGCAATGACCTTGTATGTGTCATCAATTATGGTTCATTTCTAGCTATAAAACATAAAATATTGCCAGGGCCTTGAAGCAACAAAACAAATGTTACTTGCACATGAATGTGCGACTTAGTTGATTAAAATCATTCATATTTAATTGACCGCAGCGCTGAGAAATCCAACGTTTGTCAGTGCTGTATGTTCTACTGTCTGCTTTGCTGCATAAATATCTCATATTTTGTTTATGAAACATCTGCTCTGTTTTTGCACTCCATGACTTTTTTTCAGATTTGGGTTTGTGTTGCAACAGAGAGTAATTTGAGGTGGAGAAGGGTTTGTATGTCTCCCACGTCTTTATCCTGAATTGAAAATGAAACCTTTAAAAATAAAATGTGACCTCAAAACCATCTAAGTGTTTACTTGAAACTATCTCAGTGGAGTCATGGTTTTGATGTTCACTCTGGCTGTGCATTTACACCGTTTCAGATGATAATTTTTTCACTTTTGCTAGAATCAATCTTTACCTTCTTGTTTTTGTAAGTTTCTCAAAGTTTCTCGCTTTTTTAAAACTATTTTTTACAAACCAAAATAATAACTATAAATACGCAGTAACAAATTTCATATTTTATGTATATAGTCAACTTATTTTCAGATCATCAGTCATCAAAGCACTGTAAAGATTGCAGGTGTCATGATGGTCACAGACACAAAGAAGTAATTTCTCACTAAAAAACCTTGCAGATCACGTTTTCAAGTCATTGCGGGTTCGAATGTGACGTCACATTGTGCAGTGATGCCAAGCTGGTGTTGTTATTTACATACTGTTTACTTAGTCTTCCCATTATGACTATTATTTATTCATTCATGCTGATTAGCAAATGCAGACAAAACGAGAGGTGGAATTATCATATCGCGTTGGTGACATTGGCTCTTGTCACGTGACTCTTCCCCATTCATTCTTTATTACCCCCTACCAAACCAACGACTCGTTTTAAGGGGTCTGTTCAAACTCAGGGGAGGCAAGAGAGATGCTGCGTTGCGCTCTAACTTTAATATTATTCCCAATTGGTCTGATAATGTGTTATATGAAATACAAATTTGTTCCCTCTTTTAATTTTTTCGTTTTTGTTGAGTATATTTTCACTGAGGCCAGACAATGATTAGATAAACACACCACAATAGCAGAAACAAGTACAGATACATTAACACAGAAACAAAAAATGGAGAAAACCATGACATATTGCTCTTTCCACTCAGTCATTATGAGAACTAATGTCTCTTTGAGTCTTGTGATGCAGGGGACTGATGTAGTGTGAATATGCTAATGACCCATTGTTTACAGTTCCTCTTGATTAAAGTTGTAAATTAAAGGGAAAGCTCTGGGTTACAGCACAGCCTGATCACTTTTTCATCATGAAAGCTTCCAAATGGAGTTTATGATAAGAAAGAAGGCTTTAATGCCTAACAGAGCTTGATTGGATGGAATATTTTCTGGTGTTCAGTTCAGTTGACATCAAATGAGCCAATCATGTGTCATAGTCATAAAAGTCGTTTTGCTTTCTCCAAAATTAATGTTCGAGTATATTTTTTTAGTCAATGCACAAATCATCAGCAAAAAGACAACACAAGAAAAACTAGATGCTAGATGTGTTTGATATGGATGATCAGGAAGATTAGAATTATATCAAAAAGTGGAAGCATATTGCATATGTTGAGGGTGGAACAAAGATGGATGGACAAGTTGAAAAACAAGGGCTGTGTGTTGCTCAGCCAAACGATCTGAAAACTTGTTTGATCTGGTGAATTCTGAGGATGGGCCATTAGTAACCAGAAATGTCAAGCAAAAGAGAGGTGCCCTTGTGTCATTTGACTTTGCTGTTCTTGGAAGCGTTAAGAGATAAATCCATACTACCACAAAAACAAAAATAAATTGTCAACAGAAGCTTTCTACAAAGTAACCTTTAGAGATAAAGCTGAACTCTGTAAGGGCACAGTATACACAGACAAATATGGATTTATGCACATATATGTGATTGGTGTGAAATTAAATGTACAGCAGTCGGATGAAATAATAATCAAGTGCTTTTCTGAAGATAAATTGAGTTGTGAATGAGATCATTATTTTATTGCAGTTGATTTACTTCATTATCAGAAGGATAGGGCTAAAGTAGCCTTATAAAAAAGTTTATTGAAGTACTTCTTTTAAACTAAAAATATGAAAGTATACTTTCAGTATTTTGTATGCCCTTCTCAAAAATATACATGACATGTACTGACAGAAAAGTCTAAGTATATTTGGCCTACTCAATCTTTTGATCAAGATATGTTTAAATTATAATTAAATATTGTAGTTATGTTTACTCTTTTGATAGTTTTACATCTTATGAACTTAAGTTTTGGCATCCAATACAATGAATTGGTTTGAAAATACTGATTTATAAAGAAAACAGATATGTTCAATTCTGAGTATGTAAATTTTTGTGTAGTGCACTAATAGTGTACATAGGAATTTACTTCAATGTACTTAATGTACAAGTAAAGTTATGTTTCAAGTATTAAAATTAATACCTAAATAGGAACATAGAGGTATACTTAAAGTGCAAAAATAATACATAAATAGAAAACTACAACTATGTATGATGTTTAGTTCACTTAAAGAAAACTACAATTATTGCAGTATAACATTTCTAAACTAGTAGTTTACTGAGAGTATACTTCAAAATGTGCTTTCATAAACTAAAAAATATGCTACAAGTACTGAAATAGTTAACTATCAGTATACCTATAAGTTCATTTGTAGTATAGTTGCAGTACAAATGAAAAACATAGTTGTAAACATTGGGTATAGTGTACCCAAAGTTTATACTGTTACACTTAAAGTATACTTAAAAGTATACTTTTATACAATAAAAAGTGGCCCAAGTTAGTCCCATGTAGTATTGAAATAGTACACAAATAGACTACTTGAACTTTTCTGAAGTATACTTGAAATATACTTATTTTTCAGGGTTGTGCTATAGTATAGTATTTATTTATTATTACAGTATTTATTTTTATTTTGAATAGCCTTTTTTATATTTTCAGTGTTTGTTTTAGTTTAGGTTTTAGTAATTGTGGTTTTATTGTGGTTCTATTGTTTATTAGCTTTTTTGATACTTTAAAATAAAGTCCCATTAATGCATTAACAAACATTAACTAAGAATGAGCAATACATTTGTTACAGTATTTATTAGTCTTTGTTAACTTTAGTTAGTAAAAATACACCTATTAATCATTAACAAAGATTAAATGTTAATTCATGTTAACTAATGTAGTTAACGATAATGTTAACAAATGGAACCTTATTGTAACGTGTAACCATTTTTGTTTCTTTAAATATTCTTTATATTAAGCGTTAACTTATTTTTATTTCAGTTTTAGTACTTCAACCTAAATTTTATTTCAGTTAGCTGCCAAGGCAATATTTAATTTTTATGAAATTTCAAGATTATGCCACTCAATATTTATAATTTGTGTGCATTAGTAGCCTAATGGTTAGAGAGTTGGACTTGTAACCAGAAGGTCTTCCACTCTCATTACCCACAGCTGAGATGCCTTTGAGCAAGACACCTAACCCCCAATCACTCCCTGGGTACTGCAGCAAAATGGCTGTGTGTGTACTTGGATGGGTGAAATTCTGAGTATATATTCTATACAATAAACTGAATGTTTTAATTTTAGTTAACAGTAACAGCACTAGCCTAAAACTTTCAACTAACGGCATGATACTGATGTGACTTGTGGGAAATCCTGATGACATCTGGAAAGCACTTTTGCAATTCCATGTTGCATTCAGGATCCCACTGTGCCCCACTAAAAATGACATTTCACAATTCTGTATTTCCCTTGTGTTTTGTTCAATTTGACACTCACAATATGCAACTCATATAAAGTGAAAAAAATATGAAAATTAATTGCGAAACTATCAGCTTTGACCTTTGAGCAATAGCTTGGAGCAGAGACGGATCATGTCGTGATTTGGGAATTAAACTTTAGAAAAACATTCACACCTTGTGATGATATCACATGATAATCTTTTGGATATACAGTTTAATTTGAAAGCCATTGTTTTTTCTATCCTTAATCCTTAATCTTTACTGACAATTTATTTTCTTGCAAGATAGAAAGTGTGATTTTTATTTTAATATTTGCTATGTTTTTAAGGTTATTAATATGCACATATCAAACTCTGTTCTGGTGACAACAGAACCACAACCACTACATTTAGCAGCATTATATTTAGTTTTTAGCTTTTCAGTGCCATTTACTTCTAAAGCAAACCAAGTTCGTTACACTAGCATTGCGTGTTTCCTTGGTTCTTGTTTTTGGGTCTGTCTAGGATGCAATTTGCTTCACCTGTGATCAATTCCTGCAGTGCCTCAGAGAGCTGTAAGGAGAGCTGTTAATTTTTTTTAAACTGCTGCTGAAGCAGCACAAGGACTGATTTAAGTGTTTAAAAGACAGATGGTAATCTCTCCAGCTCTCTTTCTCTCACTCCTTCTCATTCTCTGTCCAGGATCAGGCCAGTCTCTTCTCTCTGCTGCTTAAGATAAGTTGTACGCTAGTGATTTGTCTCTGTCCGTGGCACCTGCCTCATTATTCCTGGTAGATGTTAAGGGACAGCTTAACCTATGCTGCTTGTCGACGAGAGCATTTGTCAACATTTAATAGCACCGTCCGCTGATACACCAGCAATCTGTATAGCCAAAAGCAGGGAACGGCAATAGAAGATGAGGCTAAACAAATGTCACGTACATCTTAATATCTGTAGGATAGCTTCATCAGTCATAGTCAGTGCTTTATGTATGAACAAACAACTAAGATAAACTCAATGAAAAAACGGTAACTGGTAGAAAGCTAAACTATTTTGGAAAAACTCTTAAAACATGGAAGCTTTTTTTCATCTCAGAGAAATAGAAATAAATGTTTGTTTTTTTTCTTGATATTTTTTTTTACTTGACAGTGTGAGGTATATTGTCATTTTCTCCCAATTTTTATCTCACAATCAGAATTTTTTATCTCACGATTGCAACTTTACAAATGCGACTTCATATTTCAAACTGCATGTTTATATCTTATATATCGTATAATATCTCTCTGCCAAAAGGACTGTTTTTTTTTTTTTTAATGTTTTATGGTTCTTTTTACATCTGGACAAAGGGCCAAGTTGGAAATTATCCAGTTGGCGAATACTGGCGCATTTACAGAAATGTGAATTCATTTGTATATTAGAACAAAACGTCCAGGAACATCAACTTATGTTTACCACAGACCTTATTTTATTCATAAACTTAAGAAAAAATTAAAAACCCATAGAAAAATCTCGAGAGAACCACTGGCGAATTAGTCTTCCGGGTTTTGACATCATCCCTGCACCTCTCTATTGTCCTTATAAATAAATAAATAAATAAAATAAATAAAGGTTAAAAAAAAAAAAAAAAGATCATTGCGACTGCTTGTCATATCCTGCTTATGGAACTATTTCTTATAATTGTGTAATTAGATATCATAATTGTGGCCATATATATCTCACAATGTGACTCAATACTTTATTTTTCACAATTTGCAACTTTATATGTCATAATTGTAATCTCATATCTCAAAAATGTGAATTTGCCACAATGTAACTTTATAATTTATATCTTATATTGTGACCTATCTCACCATTGCAACTTTATATTTCACCATTGCAAATTTATTTCTCATAACTGAGACTTTTTTTTCGCAACTTCTCAAATGTGATTTCATATCTCAACAATAGGACTTCCATTTTTTATATCTCACAATCTCACAATTGTGACTTTATTTTTCACAATTGCGTCTTTATATCTTATAATTGAACCTTCTGTTCATATGCTGCATATAAAACTATTACTTATAATTTTGTTTATATCTCCCAGTGACTTTATTATTTTTCCCAACTGCAACCTGATGCTCATAATAGCGACTTCAAATCTCGAAAATGCAGCTGTTTCCCACAATTATGACTATATAGATTTCACGTTGTGATTTAATGCTTCATTTCTCACAGTTGTGACTTTATACTCTAAACTTTACCTCACAATGACCCTTTTTTATGAGGCTTTTATTCTTAACCACTGTCTGGTATGGTGCACTTTGAATAAATGAGCTCGCTTCTGACCCTGCTGGATTTAAGCAACTTAGTAAATGTTTGCCCCAGTTGTTGCTTAGCCTGCATTTTTCACTGTCCTATATCTTGTGGGCAATTAGGCAGATAAAAATCTCATAGCCTTACTTGGACAGTAACTTGATAAGTGAATGAATATCCTTGCAGGCTAGGATTGAAAAGGGGTCAGCCAGGCAAACCATGCCTACAGCATTCACAACATTGTGAACTGGGCTAATCTTTCAGTTAAAGCTTGAGGCAAGTGCATGAATGGTAAAATTTATCACATTTTTACTGATAAATTGTGCACAGAGCGAAGTTACATTGAGTGAAGTCTGAAGATAGTTCACATCCCCTGAAACCCCTATATAGCAGATTCGGTTAAAGGCTATTATCTAACAATGTCATTAAGACTAATTACCTGCCTCAAGGGCAAATAAACAGAGGGTAAGTGAGATTAGACTTTGTTTGCACAGCTGATGAGTCCTGACCAAGCCCTTATTTCAAGCAGCTGGAGACAGAGACAGCTGGACAACTGGACGCAAAGTCAATGATGATGTGATGGAATCATGCATGTGGTCAAAACTTCATGATTGCTTCATCACACCTTTGATCACAGACATTTGTCCTGTGCATGTGTCCTCAGTGGAGAAGAAAATCTGTAAAATGACAATCAATAAAAGCCATTACGTGGAGCCCCATGTGACAAATCCATGCTGTGAAGCGGTATTAAATTGATTTCTTCAGAACCAAGATGAATGCCAGGAATGCAAGACTGAAATGTTTTACAATCCATGTTTAAAAAGTCTCTTTTTAAACATTTGTATGTATGATCTCACACACATATAAGAGAGCTAAACAAAGACTATTTCTATAGTCTTTGTTTAGCTATAAAGACCGATTTCTACATCCATGCGACAGACTTTAAAAAGGTATTTGATGTGTGACTGCGCTTACTGTCTCGGCTGTTATGTATGTTCTTTCTGCTTGCTGTACCATGTGATTGTATGTTACGTTTTGTTGCCAAGATTGCATGTATCTATATTTACTACTATATTTCACATCCTTAAAAACTTTTCATGCTTGATATAAAATTGATTGGTCCAATTTGGACAGTTTACAGAGGAAATGCAAACTTAATTGGAATAAATCGAGAAAATAAGCATGTTTTGAATGCAACTCCATTTTCATTTGCTGATGTTTTTCTCTCTTCATTCAGAATAAGCTAGAATTTATTATTCATTCTAGAAGGCATTCATGTTAATGGAAGAGAGTGTTGATGAGGCAGAACACAGTCTATCTATCTGCACTAGTCCGGTTTTGGTAATGCATCAAAGGGAAATTAAAGATGCAAACCAAGATGTCTTCTAATTATACTGACATCTAGTGGCGTGGATGATGCATTATACAAAATTGTAGAAATATTTTATTTACTGTCAGCCATTAGTAATGTATTCCTCAAACGAAAGCAGTCATGTGATCTCAACATGACCATCTCCATGAGGTGAATTAAAAATGACTTAAAACGGCTGTTGCATGCATCTGAGGGCTTGGGGTTTCATTTGAGACAGGGCCTTTATGTAAAATAAAATAGCTTTTTTAAGCTATACTGATATGACTGTGAGTCACATCAGGTGAGTGTAAATGTTTTTAAAAGATGTGTAAAACGTACTGAGGGCTCGTGTTATGTGATCTTTGTTTAATCTCCATTAGTGACACTTTAGATCAAGAGTTTGTAAGGAGATTCGTCTCAAACACCTGCATTTGGTTGGATCTGTCTTTTCATGCTTTACCTCGATCTCTCTTGCGCCTGTTCCACTTTCTCCCGCCATCTGCTAGAGAGGCAGAGAAGGCCCCATTTCCCTGGCAATGTCTGTCAAGAGCCTCAAGGCCCACCAGTCTCCGCTAGTGCATCTTTCTTGGCAAGCCTTCCCACATTCCATATGTCTGATTTGCAGGGCTGAGAAACTGGCACGGGAGGACAAGGTAAGAAAGAGCACGTCAGGGGGTGAAGAGAGACAAGCTGTTTCTCCGGTTTTCCTCAGAACATGGACAGACAGTGAGAATGAAAAGCAAAAGTCTTTACTCCTGGGAATGTTCCTTTGATGTTCTTAGTAGCATAACTGCAAAGACACTGTTGGAAGCATAACTTAATTACTGAGATAAAATATGGATAATTAAACAATAATTAGTGTTTATAGACAAGGTTGTAAGAAAGTAGCACACCTTGTAGTATATATAACACGCTACTGGAACCAAGACGTCGATGTTTGGCTGGTTGTCATGACATCATTAGCCCCTGCAGATGAATGTTGCAACCATCTGGCTGCAAAGAACATCTTTCTACATTGATAGAAGTGTAGCTGTGTATTCTGATGCGTTTTTGTAACCAACATATATTGTGTATATTGTTAATACACAAAAGTGCATATTCATTTAAATCCTTTAGCCATTTGGTTGTATAACTTCTGCAACACTGTGCTTCTGTTAGCATGGACACGTTGCTTTTGAAAGATCTAATTGTATAGATTATTGAGAAGACAATTGAATAGATTCATTGACTCTGTCCACACCTGCTGGTAATCTTGTAAGAAAGAAATGTTTTAGACCAGGGGTGTCCAAACTCGGTCCTGGAGGGTGTCACAGATCTGCCAGGCTCACTCACTAACCAATCACAACGCACACCATCACCCGAGTACTGATTACCCTCACCTGCATCTCATCAGCCAATCACTCACCGGCTTTATAAGCACACTCCTCACCTCACCTCATTGTCTGGTCTTGTTCATACGAAGAGGATGTACGTTCTATGCTCCCGCTGATTACCTGCCTGTTCTCATGTGCCCCACACAAGTTGATGCTTCCTGTTTGTGCATCGGACATTCATTACTGTGGATATTACTTGCCTGGTCTTCTGAGGTGTGTGAATTCTATTGACTAATTTCCCAGGATTACTTCAGCATCTATAAAACGAGTTTGTTAATATACCATCATACTTGTCGATGCAATATCCATTAACTGCCAACTTACCTGTTTGTGCCTCATTGCTGTGAATAAATAAACTTTATTTATCATCCTATGCTTGAGTGTTGTTCCGTAACAGAGGGCCACTGTCCTGCAGAGTTTAGCTCCAACCCCAATTAAATTCGCCTGAACCAATTAATGAAGACCTACCTAGGCATATAGAAACTTCTAGGCAGGTGTTTTGGAGCTAAACTCCAGTGGCCCTCCAGGACCGAGTTTGGACACCCCTGTTTTAAACTGATTAACAATTGTGAGAGAGAGAGGAATAACTGCAAAGAGGATCTTTGATTTTATGAGAAGCAAGCTTTGTTATACTGACTTAAGTATATGTAATGCAGTGTTATTGCCAATTAAAACTATTAGAAGAAATAAAAAATAAACAGGAAACACCTAAATAAATTATAAATGTTGCCTTTGCAAATAACACCAGTTTAATTTGAAGTACTAAAATTGCTAAAACAAGATAAAAAATTAAATTTGCTATAAATTAAAGCTACTATATCTAAAAAAAAAAAAAAAAAAAGATGAAAAATGTCAAAAGCACAATTTTTTAAAATCATAGCTATAAAATGTATATATAAAAGGTCATTCAAAATAATAAATGCTTTAAACATATATGAAAAATATTAAAGTAATGTAATAAAACTCAAAGGTTAAATTAATATATCAGTGATGTTTCTGACAGGTACTGGTACAGGTTTGTTGGCAAAGCGTAAAGGCATAACAAATGCTCCCTTTACATTCTATAACTTTCATGGCACCAAATACACATGGCATTTCATTAAATACTCTCTCAAATTCCTCAGTGTTATCATCAATAGAGCCAAACTCCTTATCACCCTCTGCCAGTCTTCTCAGTAAATATTTACAGCCGGGCTCGCCGGACCTGAGGAATACTAACACAAAGCTGAGGCCCGAGGAATGTATAGCAAGCCATCAAGTCTACTTCAACACGACACTGATTAATACTACAAACATTTCCTCCAACACATTCTGCAACCTCTTTTAATGAGTTCATTTAGGCTTGAGTGTACTGAAAGCGAATCATGCCAGCAGGCGGAGCTTTTGAATAGGTTGTCTGCGTTCAACACTTTCATCTAAAAAGAATGAAATGAAATTGGCTTTTAGTGTGGAAAAGCATAGGGGAAATTGCAGCCTACTAATTGCAATTTACAGGGCCCTTTAGTGACAGAAATCATAGAAAGTTGAAGGCAGAGTGTCTTTTTTGGCTTTAAGGCTGCATAAAAAAGTTGATGTCTTTTTGGCATTAAGGTATTTTACCAGTATTGCCCACGAAAATGTAAAATGTCAGAGGCACTTTAAAGAAAAGACCCATAAAGTCAACATGACATCACATTTGACCATTTTTACTTTTTGTTAATGCACACTCTTCTTGTAAACAATTCCTAAGTGCACAATTTTTTTTCTTTGTACAGAGAAAAAAGTTTTCTGGGTAGGCTCAAAATGCACTTGGCTCTTCTTTCCAAACCACTTTCCATTTTTGCTGACATCACATGACATCACTTGCCATGCATGCTGCTGTATAATATTTAACCAATGGCAATTTGTGCAATGTTTTGTTTTGGGGTTTTTTTTTAAAAAAAGAAAGAAAAGAAAAATCTGGCTCCATTCTGGTACCGTATATAAGGTCCACATTTCAAATCCAGTTGATTTCTGTATGATTATCCTATTTTAATCGAAAATATGTTACATTGTGGTAAATCACTTTGCCTTTAAAGATATCGAAATGTAGAAGAAAGTAGCATATCATGACAGCATCAAATCAGAAACGTTGTTCTGCTGTTTGTTTCTAATGTGCATTTTCTATAACTGTCAGTTACTTATATTCATATTTGTCAAGATTCAGGGCATGTCATTCTATGAAATAGCAACACTCGCTCATTGGTGACCCTTTCACAATGGCAGAAATTTGGTTACAGTTTTGGAAATATTTTGTCATTATTTGGTATATTGACATATGTGAGTGAACTGAACCTGGCAGAAATCAGTCTCAAAATCAGCATTTAACAATGCAGCTGCATTGTTATATCTTTGAGTCCTGCATCTTCTTGATTTGTTCTCTGTTGTGAAGGTGTCAGCTCTTGCTCAATCTCTCCTCCTGTCAATCCACAGAGCTGATTTCAAACTTCAGCAGCTAGACCCCTCAATTTCCTCGTTTTTCTCACAGACACTTTCATTTAGATTTTGTCAAGATATTCAGCACATTGTGTGCTTTGTTTTCCTGAGATTCCTGCCCCCCTTTACCAGCTTTTTGTGATAATATCAGGTAATGGGAGAATACTCTGGAGAGGGTTGTTGAAGAGAGCACATTTTACTCTGTATGAAACCACTATTGTTACTGCTTTTCAGAGTCATTAACCTGATTTACAGTACTTTCTGACTATCATAACAGTCCACTTCACAAGCTACAAAATTGAATCACTTGAAAGACTGTAAGGCTTTGAATTCACAGGAAACAAGCTCACAGAGCCAGTAAATTAGCAAACCTTCATTTAGTTTCAGCCACCACTGTGTGAGGGCTGCAGGAAAGCACATTTGTGATTTTCCTCATTCATGTTTGTTGTCATTTAAAATGTCTCTGTGTGAAAATGGTCTCATTCCCATTGCATCAGAGATAATGAAGATTACAGAGTTTAGAGGAACTCTGTCCTGCTGTTGAGGCTGTACCTTTACTGGGGACTGAATGCAGAAAAGGTGTGTAAATTATAATGTAAATTCCAATTGTTCATTTGTCTGCATTTGCTCTGGGTACTTAAAGGTGCAGTAAGCGATCTCTGAGAAACGCTGTTGAAAGTGGACCCGACTGAGCACCACAACACAATGTTGGAAAGTCAGTAACAGGACAGTTTTGAGTGTCATCATTTGTCTGGAGCAGATGTGCTGCAGGCAACTAACAACAAACTCTTGAATATACTCTTGTGTACTGAATGTTCATTTCTTCTGTTGTTCGTTCATCATCTTTGCTTTATTTTTTTTCACAAAGTATTATTTTGCTTCGCTTCAGCTATTGCTCTGCACTCTTGAATTGCAGAAATCACTTACTGCACCTTTAAGCAACGTTGGGAGAAGTTTTCCTTATACGTGATGGTTTATTTTGAATATGACATAACTGAAAAATTACTCCAGTTTTAGTGATGGAGTTAGTTGTGAACTGAGTAGCTGAACTGGATTATTCTGGATGAAGTGGCATCTTCAGGCAAGGTGAAAATGTTGTTGCGATTGTAATTAATGATATAGCTAATTATTAATGTGCGGGGTTACACATTGTCTCTTGTTTTATATATGTACTTCTTTGTTTCATATATGTACTTCAATAGGATGGATGTAATCAGAGTGTGTTTTGTGCTATTTGTAGTCTAGCCATTTCTGTTTCTACATTATTTATTTTTAAACAAAATAAAATATGTATGATGTATTTTGTGCATGTGTAATGTAATAAGATGAGGTATACAATAAGAATTAGTCCAGATTATTCATAATAGTTTTTATGGCATTGTTGTATTTTTTTTTTTTATCCAGAGTCAGTCAGATATGACTTGCTGTTTTTATGAATGTTTACTGAATTTTGTCTGTTGAGGGTCTGATACTGTTGTAATGCCACAGTCTGCATCTGAATGTATGTCATCTTTCTCAGCATTATGTGTCCATGTGTGTATTTTTTTCTGAGGTGTGTTTGCTTACAAGCAAGGTTTCTTGTATTGATTCTGTCACGGTCAAATTAATAGATATCTGTTTGAACGTGCATAATATACAGTATACGGTATATGTGTTATGGCAGATGGGATACATTATAGGCAATGTCATTTTTCATGTCAGCACTTTGCAGTGAAATCACTAAAAATAATTTGTGCACGTTGATAGCTCTGTTTATTTGCATATGCTGCCTTTATTGTCTAGATGCCGCTCCTTCCCATCATTTGTGCTCCTTCCCAACAAGTGTTTACTGAATTCACCCCGACAGTAAGTGCTTTGTTTCCTGACAGTTAGTGAAGCCTCTTGGATGAGTATAAAAGTTTTTGAATGACAAGAAATCCAAACAAATGAGCTCTGCCTGACATTTTAATGTTTTTTTGATTACTGGCTAAACAAAATTCCATTAAAAACATTTCAACAAAATTGGACATTCAAGAATTGTAAGGACAACCCTTTGAGGTCAAATAAGCAGTATTATATGAGCATGAGTGCTGTTTGAAAGCCACATTTTTAGCACCTGAAAAATGGCATTTTTACATGCATTTTTTATGGCATTAATTTAGATATACTTTTAGATAAAAATATATCTAAATTATGACATATGTTCTAAATGCCAAATGCAGAAATGTTAGTTTATGCATTCATGACCTCAAGGCTATATTATTGTAATGCTTTACTGGGAGGTTGCCCTGCAAACTTAATAAACAAACTCCAGCTTGTCGAAAATGCAGTAGCTATGCAGTTCTTACTAGTTTGGGTTCCTCTCCACTGTCGCCTCTGGCTTGCTTTGTTGAGGACACTTAATACTCAGCAATATTACTGTGTTACCAATAATATTACTGACACTATTGGAAGAGAACTCAACTTAGCTGTATGATGACATCACTGTTTTCTGCAGAGCACAAGTTATTGAACCGAAATGAATCAACACTGAACTGATTTCAACTGAATAATAACGCAGAATTGAATTCTGTTTGCATTGTTGAATCGCTATTTTCCTGTTTATCCCTGTAAAGCTGCTATGAAACAATATGTATTGTATAAAGCGCTATATATAAAGGTGACTTTACTTCACTTGACTTGTGCTAGGGTATTAGCTGTTATTTCAGATGTTAAAAATCAGCACTGTAGGAATGCAGCTCAGCCGATCAAATTAGAGGAGCTAGCAACCACAATAAATGATTCATGTAAAAGATAAGATCTCAAAGAGTAGTCTGAAGTGGATTGAGAAAACCAAAACTATATTCACTTGTTGCTATTGTTTTAAATACGCATTTGATTATTTTCACAAGAAAAGGTTTTGTGGCAGTAAGACATAATTCATTTTCCTCTTTCTGTTTAGCGGGTCGGTGACCTTCAGATAGAATTGTGCATTTCTCATATCCTTGGCAATCTTTTCTAAGCCAGCTCTCATCTTTCCCATGATGAATTGGCCTGATCAGAAGGCAGAGTGGCTGGTTAGCTGAGCTGGTGGGATATCCAAACAAGGAAAGGTGCTGAAGTGCTCAAACCAAAAATGATATAAGTGCTGTCTGTGCTGTGAACAGGTCCTTCCATGTGTCTGTTTACTTCAATTTTTCCCAATGCTTATTTACTGTTTTATGTAAGCAAAATTTTGAGCCGTTTCAAGTGGCTTTTTGCAATCTGCGCCATCTCGTCAAAATGAATGGGATCTAGTCGATATGTGTGCCATGTAAACACAGATGAAACAGCCTGCAACGTGCCAAAGGCCTTAAAGACAGATATCAGTTCCTGTCAGCTTACCTCAGAGCTCTTCTTCCATGAACTTACCTCAGAAATGGGTGATTACACAAGGCCATGCATAAATAAAAGTGACCTAAGAGCAAAAGCTGCCCGAGGTTCTGTTTAGTATGGTAATTCTCTAAATCCTACTGCAATCCTCCTTCCCAATCTATTGGTTTAATTTAAGTTTACCCTAAAATGTATTCCAATGTATTTTAATGTTGCTCTCAAAATTGGCAAATATATCTTCAGTGGCCCAGTGTCCTACTTTCTAAGTGCTTTAATTAATCTTGAGTTAAAGGCAAGGCAACATCCACTCATGTTGCTTTGGGGTGGGCAGAAATGGGGTTCAGATTTATACTTTCTTTGAATTTGATGATAATGTACCCCCCCACAGGGCTCTCTTGCAGTCTAGAATATTTGTAAATTGATATGTGCCTCCTATCATCTCATTAATCTCATTGTCACAAATTTTTGGCTGAGAGATATTGGACCTTTTCTATTGGAGATATTTCTTTTTTATTTGTCCTCAGTTATTTATAGGAAACTCCAAATGCCTTTGTAATGATCCAATGACTCAATGTTGAGTAATGACTGAATGCAGAATTTTGCCTTAGGCAGTGATGATAATGATGGGTTGATATGTCAAAAAAATAAATAAATAAATAAAAAATCCCACAAATAAGTGGCATATTTAAGCTGCTTTTACGTTACCTGAATATTTGCCATCATTGAATCACTGAATTTTTTTTTTTATGAGTGACAGGAAAATCTGAAGGCCATTTTTGAAATGTTTCTTGTGCTCACCAAGGCTACCTTTATTTAATCAAAAATACAGTCAAAACAGTATGATCGTGAAATATTATTACAAATTAAAATAACTATTTTCTATTGTAATATATTTTTAAATGTTGTTTGTTTTTTCCTGTGATTGCCAAGCTGAATTTTCGGCATGATTACTTTATCTTTCTTTCTTTTTTTCTTCAAAACAAATAAATGCATACTTGGTGAGCATAAGAAAAACATTTTAAAAAAATATATATATATTAATTTTTCCAAACTTTTTACCAGTAGTTTATTTTAGTTTATAGAATTTAAAACACTAAAAATGATTAAACAAATCAATAAATATGCCACTTTATATTTCATGTTTCATTCACTTAGTGCTTCAGATCTGCTGTGAGATCCTGCCATGATTTGCTCCTCAAGAAACCTTTGAAAGAAACCTTTAGTATGAAATTCCACCTTCCTACACGCAGCACTTATCTACAGCTCAAAAATTACAGAGAATCCAGTTTTACTTGCATTATAATCCACAGTTAGTTTTCATGTTAAAGTGTAATCAATACTAATTGAAGATACATTGATACATTGTTATTATTTATGTTGAAATGTGTAACATGGGCTCTGTGATGTAAAGTGTTTCCCAGAACACTTCAGCATAGGATCGAGTACATGCAGAATACATCATTAGTCCATTGAAAAATGACCTCATATTCTGCTATTGATCATATCCGCTCGCCGCTACACAAAACTAGTCTACCTTTTGATTACCTCCAGAAATGAAACAGTGAGGGAAATACTGGCTTTAACCTGGTGCTGTTTTCAAACAAGAATTTCATTTTAAAATCTTCTATTACTGAAAGCGATAATTGGAAAGAATAACATCTTAGCACATGCCCTCTGCCATGAAGTCATTACTCCATCTTAATGAGGCCATCCATGTCATTTAAGTCAAGCAAGACGAAGCAGCTCTCAGCAGCGAACTAAAATACACCCCCTCGCACAATCATTAGACGACTAAATGCCCGTAATGTTTACACTGATCTTCAGGCTGTGTGGACAACGAAAGCACTTTATCCTCTCTGCATTGATTCTGCCATGGATCCTAAATCTCCTCCAACTGTTAAATGGGTGAAAACTGCATTACACGATTCCCCCAAGTCTTTAGTGTTAACACATTTTCTTCCCCCTTTTAGTGATTCATTTTATATGACTGGAAAATGCTAGCACTTCCTTGTGGTCTAAAGTCATTAGGTCTCATTCACAAATAATTGCTTACAAATTACATACAAATCGCTGCAAAATAGGTTCTCGCACACAAGTCTGAGTTATTCTAAGTGAGGGCCCACTGTTAGTAATGCTCAAACATCATATGTCCTCATAACCATCATCGTTTAACCAATAATGTAAATTAGTTCAATCATATCTCGAGTCTGGTGATCGCTAAAACCTTCAAGTCTTCTGACACATCAACATTATATCCGCATGCCCTGTGGATTAAGCATTAGCCTCAGGTGCATTAAACTGTTAAGAAAGCACATGTTTTGTATCATGTTGAGCCACAGGGCCTCTAAAGACGTGTGTGAGCTGCATTCCTCAACATACGTTGAGTCTCTTCAGGTTTCTTATTTCTTCAATGCTTGAGGGGATTAGCTCTGAAGAATATATTGATTTCTGCTTTGTGCTTTTCTCAGAGAGATAATGAAAAGGTGGGACACGATGGAAATTCAGCAACAACAAAGGGAGGAAGAGACCTAATCTAAGGCGAGAGGCAGCCCGTCTGGCAGAAAAGCCAGAGGAGAGGTGGCTGTCGCGGTGAAGGGCCATGCGATTTAATAACTTTGAACAAAGAGCTAGCCTGATCTTTAATTACGCCACACGATAGGAGATGCAAGCCTCTTGATATTACCTCGCCAACCTTCATCCAAATCATTGTCTGACAGACCAAATGGAACATTTAGAAAGGGAGCTTTGAATGTGGAGATAGCCAAGGTTCCTTGGAAATAGGCAGGAACAGAGAGGTAGTAAGCTAAGAGGACATTTCTAGAGGAAAATTGATGGAGACAAGAGAGGGAATTGATAGTTAGAAGACAGGAAGCAGGCGGCAAGGTGATTATGCCCATCTCGCCAGTATGATTTAGAGCCCTCTAACCATATAATACAACAGAGAGAATTCATCAGTGCACAGATACACGGCAAGAGCCAATTTATACTTTAAGTTTCAATGATTTCCTCAAATGGATCTGCAGGAAAATGTGGCTCTATTCTGTGAACACACTCTGACTTCTATATGGTTCTCATATAGCATAACGTACATCTTCTTCTTACGTACTTCAGGGAAGTGATGACAAAAAGACAAATTCACAATGCCGGTACCATGGAATCCAGTCTAATGTTTGTCAGTAGCCCTGATCCAGTTGGCTAATCTGTGAGGAACATGACAAAGATGTAATTGCTCTTACCTTTTACCTCATTACCTCTCCAGGGAGTCTATTGATGTGGCCCTTTATACTCTTTTTCTGATTGACTGTATGTGTTTTTGAATGCAGTGCTGTCAACTCATCAATGTCTAAAAGTATTATTCATCAGCTTGTTATTTGTTCCACTCTGGAAAAAGTATTTGAACCGTTTTTATTATTTTGCAAAAGTGGCTAATTGTTACACGTGTACTCCAGTGGTTATTTTTCATGTGACATTATTTTAGAAAGTTAATTTTTGCATTGACACAAACCTTAAGCTACATCCACACACAGAATATAATCAGCATCTTTTATGCCACTATATAAACATCTCTCAACATGGTGGAGTGGGAGCAGATTTTGACAGCTGGATGAGGTAACGGATTCCGACAGCTGCATTTTTGCCGTCGGACTCCGTTCCCCCCCCAGGTTTTGTAAAATGAGGTTCTAGTATTTACTCAGGTTTGCACTTACTGTTAGCCTTTTGGTTAATGTGCTGACATTAGGTGCTGTTGCGCACCAAGACATTTGAGTTCGAGCCTTGGCTTGTGGACTTTTCCCGATCCCATTTATCTTCTCTCTCCAATTTTGCTTCCTGTCTACATATTTCATATTATAATAAATGGCAAAAAGACAAACAATAAACATTTAAACTGATGCTGGTTAAACTCTATCCACACACAGGAGAATCAGTATCTCTTAAGTCAATGCATCAACAACTCTCATCATATGAGAGGGGGGGGGGGGTTTCGACAGCTGTATTTATGCCGTCAGATTCCATTCCCCCCCCATGTTTTGCAGAAAATGAGGTTCTAGTATTTATCAAACTGGCTGAGGCTTATGCTTACTGTTAGCCTTGTGGTTAATGTGCTGACATCTGGTTCTGTTGTGCACCAAGACACCTGAGTTTGAGTCCTGGTTTTTGGACTTTTCCAGCCAGTGTTGTCGCCATTGCCTTCTTTTTTGTTGTTGACACCATCTCTTGAGCGAGTCACTGGTGCTGGTCACTGGTCCAAAGCGGGAAACAGTGCACTCTTTTCACACTCATTTTATTGTTCACTGTTTGAGAGGGAGGGTTGCACTTGCGCTGCGACGCGAGTTACATGAGGCTAGCACCTCCTGATAGCCTTGGGGACAGTGTGCCAACATCTGCTGCTGTTGCGCACCAGGAAACCTGAGTTCAATTCAAGGCTCGTGGACTTTTTCGGAACTCGTCTGCCTTTTCTCTCCAATTTTGCTTCCTGTCAACATATTTCATATCGTAATAAATGGCAAAAAGGCAAGAAATGAACATTTAAACAAATTCCAAAAAAAAAAAAAAAAAAAAACATGACCATCATTTAAATCTCAGAATGGAACAATTCATGATTCAGAATGAACCATGTTTGAAACCTTGCAAAGGAACAAAACCGACCATCACTGAAATCTCGTAACAAAACAAATCCAACCATTGTTGAAATCTCATAATGGAGTAAAGCTGATCGTCATTGAAATCTCATAATTGAAAAAATATCAGTCTAAAAAATCTAAATTATTGAAATCTAAATAATAAAATAAAACCGACATTCAAAACCAACCCTCATTAAAATCTTGTAACAAAACAAAACTTGACCTTCATTGAAATGTTGTAATGGAACAAAACAGACGTCATTGATATCTCATAAAGGTACATAACAACCCATCATTGAAATCTCATAACAGAACAGAAAAATTAGAATAAAACTGACTGTCATTCAGATCTCATAACAAAACAAAACTGATTGTAACAGAAGAACAAAAGTGAGTCTTCCATGCAATGAAGCCAGAGGGCTTTGACAGGACAGCTCCTGTCAGAATTACAGACTCAAAATTGACTCATACCCGAAGATAGTTGATTTGATTGTCTGTCATCTAATCGTGGCTCATTTAAATTTTTACCCCAGTTTAGCCAGTGGAACCAAGACAATCCTCAAGGAAGGCTGAAGAAAGCCTGTCAGTGGACTGTTCTCTGCATTTCCAAGAGACCTTGTCTGCCTATTATAATTATTATATTATTATACGACTTATTGTATATTTACTTACACGACTTATAATATTATTATATGATTGTACTATTCACAACTCACTATTTTATTTGCTGTTTATATTTTATTGACTATTTTACAATTTATGATATACTAGCTGCTATTTTATTCATAGTTATTATATTATTATTACTACATTATACTGTTTACTATATTTATACTTAATTGTATTTTTAGGCTATTTATAATAATAATATTGGCTAATAATAATAATATGCTATAGAATAAAACCACATCTTTACATTCATTTGAAAACGTCCTGTGAGATCCTGTCATGTGAATCAAGAGGAAAAGCTAAAGGCACGAGGGAAAAAGCTAAAAAAAAAAAAAAAAAAAAGCCATTTCCAATTAAAATTGATGTGCACATTTCATGTACATTAAATTATATTACATTAGGGCCGTCTCCACAATTTTTAACCTTGAAAAATAAACCAAATCTACAGGTGCTGGTCATATAATTAGAATATCATCAAAAAGTTGAGTATTTCACTAATACCATTCAAAAAGTGAATATTATATTCACTGTATATTATATTCATTCATTACACACAGACTGATATATTTAAAATGTTTATTTATTTTAATTTTGATGATTATAACTGACAACTAAGGAAAATCCAAAATTCAGTATCTCAGAAAGTTAGAATATTACTTAAATCCAATACAGAGAAAGGATTTTTTAGAAATCTTGGCCAACTGAAAAGTATGAACATGAAAAGTATAAGCATGTACAGCACTCAATACTTATTGGGGCTCCTTTTGCCTGAATTACTGCAGCAATGTGGCGTGGCATGGAGTCGATCAGTCTGTGGCACTGCTCAGGTGTTATGAGAGCACAGGTTGCTCTGATAGTGGCCTTCAGCTCTTCTGCATTGTTGGGTCTGGCATATCGCACCTTCCTCTTCACAATACCCCATAGATTTTCTATGGGGTTAAGGTCAGACGAGTTTGCTGGTCAATTAAGAACAGGGATACCATGGTCCTTAAACCAGGTACTGGTTGCTTTCCAAGTCCTGTTGGAAAATGAAATCTGCATCTCCATAAAGTTGGTCAGCAGCAGGAAGCATGAAGTGCTCTAAAACTTGCTGGTATACGGCTGCGTTGACCTTGGACCTCAGAAAAAACAGTGGACCAACACCAGCAGATGACATGGCACCCCAAACCATCACTGTCTGTGGAAACTTTACACTGGATCTCAAGCAACGTGGATTGTGTGCCTCTCCTCTCTTCCTCCAGACTCTGGGACCCTGATTTCCAAAGGAAATGCAAAATTTACTTTCATCAGAGAACATAACTTTGGACCACTCAGCAGCAGTCCAGTCCTTTTGTTCTTTAGCCCAGGCGAGACGCTTCTGACGCTGTCTGTTGTTCAAGAGTGGCTTGACACAAGGAATGCGACAGCTGAAACCTATGTCTTGCATATGTCTGTGCGTAGTGGTTCTTGAAGCACTGACTCCAGCTGCAGTCCACTCTTTGTGAATCTCCCCCACATTTTTGAATGGGTTTTGTTTCACAATCCTCTCCAGGGTGCGGTTATCCCTATTGCTTGTAGACTTTTTTCTACCACATCTTTTCCTTCCCTTCGCCTCTCTATTAATGTGCTTGGATCACAGAGCTCTGTGAACAGCCAGCCTCTTTTGCAATGACCTTTTGTGTCTTGCCCTCCTTGTGCAAGGTGTCAATGGTCGTCTTTTGGACAACTGTCAAGTCAGCAGTCTTCCCCATGATTGTGTAGCCTACAGAACTACATCATCTGTATACTTGAGAAGCGTGAGTTTTCACAATTCCTTATGACAATGAGTAGCTTAATTGGCAACTTCAACCTAGCGAGATTCTGAGTAATTGGAGACAAAACCTTTTTCATGCTCCACACAGATCATAAACCATTGAAACCAGTAGAGAAATGTAAACTTTATTGCGCTTTTTGTCCAAAAAAGCTGCAGCACCCCTTGCATTTGTTGTATGAGGAGTCTTGCCCCGCACAATATGGCAGACTTGTTGACATATCGCAGCAACAGTCCAAAGAGGCCAATTGGGCGTCTATATATTTATTATGTCTATGTTTGGAAAATCCACTTGAAGGTGCACACCGCCACCTTGCACAACACCTCCGTGACAGCTGACGTAAAATAAAGGATTGGGCTTAGGAGATAAATTAAATTTAAAAAAGTTTAATCTGCCCCGATACCGATCCATGAGATCAGCTCAGGACATGCCTATTATGTTATGAAGTTTTAATCAAAATTATTTGTAATTCTTTTGTCATTTATGAGTAATGATTAAGGTTAGGGTTAATTTTTCATCATTAGTTTCATTTTCCTCACTGAAAGTTAAATTTAAAGTTGTCTAAAAAAAGTGTACTAAACTCATCAGTGCTGGTTAAGCTTTGACACCACTTAAAAAATATATTGGGCAGAAAAGCCAACTCCTTGTCAACATGAGTCAGCCTGACTGACCTCTGAACATCACTCCCACACTTTCTCTGTCATCAGAGCTTTCCCCGCCTCACATTGCTCGGATCCCTATGTAACCCATCAGGAAGTTAATCAGGGATGTATAAGATGATTAAGGAGCCCAGAATCAGTCTATACTATTCTGAACTGGTCATGGTTGAGAAAGATATTTTTGATCCTTGAAGATGAAAGCCTTTCCTGTCCACCACAATTCTGATGCAAGAATGGCATGTTAAAATGAAATGACACAATTCTGTTTCAGATGGATTTCCAGATTATAGCTTTGCAGAGAGGTGTTTGATCAATTTTTATTATTATTATTATTATTTTATTATGTTTTGCAGCTCTAAAAGCAAAGTGACAGCTAAGAATCAGCATTTCAGAATATTAAGCACTGGGCCTGACAAGCAGGCCTTTGTCTTCAGGAAGGGGTGAAGGAAAGAGGGGGCGAGAAAACAACAGAAACTGAGTGGAGAGGAACAAACCGTTCTTTATAGAGCATATTAAATCTAAGAAAGATATGAAATGTGAGATAGAGCCCTCGAATCATGCGACATGCTTTAGACTGTCAGCAGCCCTCTTAGCCTTGGAATGGAACTTGGAGCCCAGATGAATGTGATCAGAGCTTGAATGTTGTGTGCCAAGCCTTGCACTCTTCTCACTCTTCTAGAGGTCTGATGGGAAGATGTGACTCATAGCCAACATTTCCACAAGAAAGAGAATAGAAAACCACTACAAGGAATAAATATGTGCATGTTAAAAGTAAGATGAGCAGGTGAAATTCTTGGTTTGTAGGTGACACAATGAATGTTTTGAAGTAATAAACAGATGCTGTTTTACATAAGTGTTGTGATGTTCAATAGCTAAAAAGGATTGTGCGACATCATTCAATTTGCAAAAACATTATTGGTCAATGTTGTCTTGGACAACACTGCCATCTTGTGGTGGTTGCTGCATGTGCTTTTGCAGGGTTCTTTTCTCATTAACAATTTTGAAAGTGCCATTATATGATAATGATGATGAATAAGATAATGATAAATATATAAAAAAAATGTATATATATATATATATAAATATATAAATATAAATATATAAAATATATATATATATATGAATTAGTGTTATAAATATATCAAATTTTAATATCAAATTTTACTAATTCTAATGAATTCATATTCATATTAACTAATTCATAAGTTATTGTTCAGTATTTTCCTTTATTTAAAAAAAACATATAGGGCTGACTGACCTCTGAACATCAATATAATATAAAATTAAATAAAAATTTTATTATTTTGCAATAATAGCTAGAAATTATATCCAGCTCAATTTAGAATATAGTGAATATAGCGTAAAACATTTTCACAGATGATGATGCTACCCAGTTTTGAAAGTTTTAATTTTTACAGATTAAAAAAAAAATAGGCTCAGCATTGTTGAGTGACGTCTATCAACTGGAAAATTGGATAAACTATCGTAACTGGCATACATTCCATGCTAAAGAGTATGGATTTATTCCATCCATACATTTAATGGAATAAGCTTCTATTAGACACAGTTGACTAGATTGTTTACTAGATTGCAAACAGCTCACTTTTGCAAATTCATATTCAAATTATTAAAATTCTGACAGTTTACACCATTCTCATGCTATTCCAAATGAATGATAGAATTTGCCTAGCATTGTTGTTTTATCCCTCAGCTGTGATAGTCACTGTAGTTGTGGATTGAATGGATTACAATAGCTCTATTGTTCATGATAGCAGAGTGTGCACGTACACCAAACTGATGTTTTATATCAGACTCTATGAAATTTTCTGCACAGGAAACAATGACATGTAGTGGAAGGTAGGACTTACAGTTGTTTATTCACTTAAATACCATAGTACATCAACACAGTCATTTCCACACACAATGGTATAGTTTAGGTTAACACCAGTCTTTATTTTCCTATTCTGCACTGTGGCAGAACACATGAGTGTTAGTTCAGCTTCGTGCAAGGGCTCATGGTTGAGTACAGTCAAAAACTTAGTTCAAGGGCTGAACGAAATCAAGAAGTTCTAAAGTAACTTTCTGACCAGTCCTTCCTCTTCACTTAAGTGCAATACAAAAGAAATACAATCACTAAAACAAACTTTAAACATGGTCAAGTTTAAAATAGAAAAGTCTTCAGATTCTTTAAGTGTCTTCGTGGTGAGTAGATTAGTACAGAATTTAAGAAAGAGACACTTCACAGTTTAGCAGAAATCATTTACAGAGTTCCTTAAAATTCCACTTGAGTATTACAGGAATTGAGGCTTTAGGTCAAATCCCGGCCGTGCCAGGACATGACCTCATCTGTTGTCTTTCTCAGTGACATCAGCTCTTGGCAGCCTCCCCATTTATTTCCTAAACACAGGCTGGTACAACAGTAAAAACGACATATTCTATTTCTGTAGAATGTCTTTTGTAATAATTAATATTCTAAAATAATTTCTTGTTTATATCATTATGGTTTTTCATTAAATAAAGCACCCACCATGTGATAATTTTCTGATAATATGAGCCAACTGTTAGTGTTACTTCATCAGTCCCAGTCTTGACAACATCATCAGTCTGTGACATCATTGTTGTCTGCTGGTGCTGTTAAAACTGGCTTAGGGGCCGTTCACATAGAATGCATTTTTCCATTCCACTGCACTTCCTTTCCATTGTTTTTCAATGTAAGCTACACGGACATTTTTGACCCATACGCTCACATCTTTTACAGTGTCTCGCGCATGACACGGCATTCTAAAAAAACACAGGGCTGAAGTTAAAATAAGTTCGATATTTGAGAAACCATCTCTAGACCTTGCACTTTTTTCCATTCCACTGACCTGCGTCTATCGTTTTTAACAGCAAAAACGCATTCTGTGTGAACCCAACCTGCCCTGAGGGACTGTTCGCACAGAACACATTTTGCATTCACTGCACTTTTCCATTACTTTTCTATGTCAGCATGCGCCAGACGTTGCGTCTTTTACAGCATCTCGCACGTGAGCGCTGTTTTTAGAATGTTGTGTCGAGTTAAAGGTGCAGTGTGTAAATTTTAGAGCCATCTAGTGGTGAGGTTGCGAATTGCTCAGTCCACCGCTCAACCCTCCATTTCGAAGCACATATAGAAGTTACGACACAGGACAAAAATTTCATCTGAGACAGAAGAGAGCGGCCATCAAGCTAAGGCCATCAATGAGGTTTCTTCTTACTTCTAACAAAAAAAAGGTCTCTGCTTCTAATAAACAGACGACTACTACTACTACTACTACTTCTTTTTCATGCACATTCAACGTAGTAAATATGCAAGCTGCCTCTAAAAATACCAGTGAAGAAGATGAACAACATATTGACGAAACACGCTCTGTAACAGTTTGTTCATTCAGGGCAACTGTAGAAACATTCCAGTGTAAAATGGCGACTTAACATGTGAGGGGACCCGCAGTGAATGTAGATAGTAATGGCTCATTCTAAGGTATTAAAAACATAACGGTACATTATGTTAGGTCTTTATACACCACTGAAAACATAGTTATGTATATTATATTGCATTTCTGTCAACATCATCTTATAATTTACACACTGCACCTTTAAAATAGGTTTCCTTCATTCCACTGCCCTGCATATGATGCTTTTTTTGTATTCCATTGCAGTTTTTTTAAACATGCGATAGACTAATGTATTTGTCCATTCTGCTTGCGTCTTGAACACAGCATTTTAAAAACGCAGCGCTCAAGATAAAAGTTAATCTTTTAAAAAAACCATGTCTCTAGACATTGCATTTTTTCATTCCACTACCCTTCAACCTACATTTGCTTTCCATTGTGCTGCTTTTTTTCATTGTTGTTCAATGTAAATCTGTTTTAGATGGACACATTTGACCTTTGTGCTCAAGTCTTTTGCAGCGCATCGTGCATGAAAAGGGTTTTTAAAAAGCAGTGCTAATATAAGTTTACATTTAAAAAAGCAACTCTAGACCTGGCAATTTTTTATTCCACTTGCTAGCGTCTCGCACGAATGTCTTCTGTGTGAATGGCCCCTTTATTCTGCCATATGTGTTCTAGGTTGCGAAAATAAATGCTGGTCACCGTTTTTCACGAATTCGCTTATTTGCTATATCTCAAACGGCTCATACCACAGCAACAAGTTCTTTTTCTGGGACCGGATTATAAACAAACTCTTACGCTACATCACACAGAGGCTTTCCTGGTTAATGCAGCAACAGTCTAGTGACACAATATTCATCTCAAGAGAATATGGATCACTTCAATGGGAAAATAGATCATCCTTCCACTTTCTATCTGATGGATCTGTGTTGGTTTATGGACAAGGTCTGAGACAAGGGGAGCTACACAAGATGTATTTCAAGGTCATTAAAAGACCAGACAGGTTCAGACTATTAAGACGGAGCCTTCATATCCTTTCTCGTCAGTAGCTATCTCACATAAGTATACATATACATTCAGAAACGCACACACACTCACGACAAGCACCTGTATGCATACTCACACAAGGACGCATGCATGTAGTCAGGCACATTAGAATATATATTTAACACAGATTAGTTTTGATGCTCTGAATGTTCTTGTAAATAAAGTGCTGAACTTCTAATAGAAAAATCCACATATGCACAGAACACACAAAGGCATTCACATCAGGGTATGAGTAAAGGTAAAGGCCATAGTTATAGCCCTTGTGTACAAAAGGAGCATCTTCATGACAAAAGGACATCATAGCTTTGAAGGACATTGTTTCTCAAAAGCCTCTTTGGCTGGGATAGTTCACCCAAAAAGGAACATTCTGCCATCCTTTACAAAAAATTTTTTTGTCCATACAATGAAAGTCATTTTAATAGTTGACCCCATTGACCTTCATTGTATGAACAAAAACAGTGGGAGAATTCTTCAAGACGCCATACAGGTTTGGAACGACGTGAGGGTGAGTAAATGATGGATTTTCATTTTTGGGTGAACTGTCTATTGCAACATTGTGCAAAACAATTTCCAAAAAAGTGGCATTGATCAACTTTCTTACAAGTTTGAGAATTAATAATAAGTTCAAATTAATAATCAGCCAGGGTTGCATCTGAAATCCTTCAACTTGCCTATACTTCAATCCAATGACATCACATCCTGCCTACTGTCTTTTTCATTTAACCCTCCTCACTGGCTAGACATCAAAAAGGCAGGGAAGTGTGCATTGGCAGTGCAAAACCAATCGATTGCAATTCGCAGATAATTATAAACAAACCTCAACGTGGCACTGGATGGGTCGGACACACTGCAAGGCAAGTCAGAAGTCAATTTGACACTGATTTGCATTGGTCTGTTGAAGTGAAGCCAACCCGAGAATTGTTGTTTAAAATCTAAAAAGCACTGCAGAGGGGTGAATTTGATCTGATTAATTAAAGAGAAACTGATTAATAATTATCATAAAAGTCATCTTTCAGTAAGGTAATCCTTATGGAGTTTGTAACATTTCTATCATGATTTCATTTTGCTAATTGCACTAGTCTGATGGCATGGGAACTTTCTTTACTAACATTTTAATTTCCTGTGTGCATTCTTGTAACGGTAGCATGTGGCACTAGCAAAACCAAGGTCATGGGTTTGATTCAGAGGGAACGCAGGGGGAAAAAAGTGTACTTTGTATGCAGTATATGTCTGGCAAATGTGTAAATGGCGTGTGAATAACAAACTTCTGAATGAGGTTGGATTTAGAGGCACAATACAAGTATGAACATATCCAGTGATGGTCTACATAAACTATAAGGTATGCAACCTAACCTGTCAGCAAAATGCTGACATTCCCTCACAGATCTCACATATACTGGGTTTATTAGGTTGTAATGGCACTCGTGAAACAGATAGGAACTGAGCACCTTCCGGCAGCCAATCCATCGTTTTAGAGCCATTCTACGTGAGTAATGTGGTTTTAAAGCATGTCACCAGTTTGGTAAACAAAAAAGCAGTTGGGTCAAAATGCACTGGCAGGCCACATAACAAAACCATTAACAACAAATATACGATACACTGAAAAAAAAGAAGGTCCTTCGTTGTTAGTTGCTTCAGTTGTTGTAGACCAGTGCAATCATGTGCAAGCAAGGTCCCTGCCATCTACTCCTGCTTCTCTTCTAGATACGCCTTCACCCGTTTGCGCACATAGAACGCAGTGAGTGCGCTGCAACACGCTGTGAAGATAAAAAGAGCCACTGCATCGTGAGCCAAGTCACCATGAAGACGTTCGTAGAGAGGTCTCCTCTCGCTGTAATCCAGTCGCACAGCTTCGATCTGCACAAGAGTGCAGAGCACAAGGAACACGTGGAAGATCTGATGGCCCTGTCCGATGAAGTCGCAACATCCCGGGAGCCAGCGTTCAGGATGGGGGTACGAGAAGAAGTAGGCGCTGACCAAAAAGAAGAGGACCTGATAGCAGTGGTAGACCACCGCCTGGTCGGCACAGCCTTGCTCGGAGCTGTAGCATTTATAGATACGATGGAACACTGGACTGATGTCTAAACAGTAGGCCAGGCCCGAGGGCACCACCTGGAACAGCTTGTGAACGAACTTGGGCAAACTCGGGCTGGCGTACTTGCCGTAGCAGCAGCCCGTACAGGACAGCCAGGCAAGGAAGGCTGAAGCTGGCAAGAAAAAGCTTCGCACTTGAGCGTGCCATTCTTCTTCGACAACGTAATAGAAGTGGGCCAGGGCGCTGCCATACTGGTAAACGGCCACGCCCACATAGTCCAAAAAATAAAAGGTGTAATGGGAGAGCTCAGACTTGGCTGAGAGTAGGTGGGCCAGCGCACTGCAGCCCAGGTAGGTGAACGCGGCTAGGAGCAAGATGAACAGAGGCTGGGCGTGCGGATCTCGCAGGAAATCCACAGTTTCAGACAGCTCCTGAAACTTGACTAAGATAATGAGGGAGGCCAGAAGGTGTGTCCACACATTTACAGACTCATTATGCCTCTGAAATAGAGTGAGGAAGTAGTAGCGCCAGTTCTGGTCAGGCGGTCGGTAGCCTGTGAATATGTGTGACTCACGGAAAACCCACGGCACATCGCTCACCATCACAGTACAAGGCAATTTAGGGAAGGCTGACTCCAGGAAACGTGGGATCTGGCGAAGTTGCTGTGCATTGATGAACAGCCGCCCAATCTGCTCCATCACAACCGTCGCCATGGTGAGGAATAATTAAGCGGCAGTCTATTGTGAAATCTGTTTGGGAAAAATATTCAACAGTTAAATATTACTCATGCATTCCTCGGTACCTTCACAAGGAAAAAATCTAAATATTTTTTACACTCTCACCGCTTTAATTTGTCTACAAACAGTTGGAAAACATGCATCACATATATGAATTGTATTTTTTTCTTTTTTCTTTAAAGTCAAATGTTTACGCTACAGCTCAAATAATGTATTGTATCACATTCCGTGCAGGAAATGACGGTCATGGAAATAAGTTTTGGAATAAAGTAGCCAACTACTTTGTCATGCTTAGGATAAATACACAGCAAACATTTTATGTATACCCTAAATACAAGTTTTTTATTATTATTATTATTATTATTATTATTTAACAAGATTAAATATTGTAAATGACTAACAATATACAACTTTGGCTCACAATAACTTTAAATGACTCCATGACACAAAAAATCTTTAGGTAACACTTTAAATAAGGTTCATTAGTTAACATGAACTAATAATGAACTGCACTTCTACAGCATTTATTAATCTTTGTTCATATTAATTTCAGCATTTACTAATACAGTATTGAAATCTTGTTAACATTAGTTAATGCTCTGTGAACTAACATGAATAAACAATGAACAACTGTATTTTCATTAACCAACGTTAATAAAGATTAGTAAATACTGTAACATGTGTTGCTAATGGTTAGTTCATGTTGGTTAATACATTAAATAATGTTTAACTAATGAGAATTATTTTAAAGTGTTACCAATCTTTAAATTAATACAGAATTGGTTTCTTTATTTCACTCTCTGTTTAGTTGTAGACATTTTCATAGTTTAAGATTAAATATCTGAGCTGGGTAAAACCATTTTAAAAAATAAATTATGAAGGTATAGGAAAAAGTTTTCAACACATAATGTGAATTTCAACAGAAAAGAAAAAGTTAAAACTGTGAAGTTTTAATAAAATAAATCCCTATGACTTAAAGTGCCTGCAGTTACAGAACCCTTATATATTTTTTTAAAGGTTTGCGTCTTTAAAACGTTTAAATTGGTATGTTTTTAAGATCATAAAAAGACCTATAAAAGGCCTACTTTTTATTGGCTTAGTTATTTCCATTCTATTTGAATGCAATCCACAGTCTAAGCGACGCATGCAAATTCATACGTGTCAAAATGAAATGCCAGGATCATGAAAATATTCTTTTATTAAAAACATGTTACTAAATGAAAATGGGTTGCAAAAACTGGATTACCCTGAATATTAAGGAAACGTGATGTAAAACGGGGCGTTTTCTTCTCGCCGCTTACGTAACATCAGCGCTCTGCGTAAAGCTCCTCGTGAACATGAATTAATAAGGACGAAACTGATGAAACGAAATCATCGATCATAATGTCTGGAAAACAAAAGGTCTCGAAAAAATAATGAATTTTAATTTTCGACGAGATAGAAGGGTCGAAAAGCTGTGTACAGTTTAGTGATGGTATCCCAAAAGACAGACAACCCTTCCCACACCCTCAAGCTGTTTCTCTCGTAAATTCTCGAAAAAGAAACGTGAGACGCCGGAAGCGCAACAATGAAACGTTTTGACAAATTTCAACGTCTACAGGTGCAAGCAACAACCCAAAACGTTTTCTTCCTTACCTCAGCATGTCCTGTACATGATTTAACATGTCCATAATCTATATTGAGCTATGACAATTCATCATCCCCGTTTGTACATCTTAACGCTTCAACACAAAGGCTATGTATGTTTTTTTTTTCTTTATCTAAAAGAATATATAGCACATATGAGGATTTTATTTTTCACTTTTCATTTTGCCTTAAACAAATGATCGGTAAATGTAAACGGTTTACCTTTTAAGAGGACAATCCCCTCAGTCAGAGAATTGCATTTAACCGCGCCTTCATGTGCGTCTTAAGGATCCAAAATGAAACAAAGAAAATTTCATAATGAAAAAACACGGGAAAATGTGTTGAGCTGGAGAGGCTCCTGTCAGCTCCCTGCAGTACCGCTGTCAGATGGCCGAAATCTAAGGATTTCTGATGGACAAGTTAACTGTCCAATCAGAAAGACCGAAGCGCATTGTCCCCGCCTCCGTCTAGAGTAACTCGCCAATAGGAAACACCATTTAAGGTGGCAACACTGTAAAATGTATGGGCTGTGAAATGTGAAACTATCTTCCTCTTATTAATACCGCCTACATGCCCTCTTTAATAAAAGGCGATGTGAGAGCCACTGTGACATCACACAGACAAAAGATGTTTATATATTATGGGATATATTAGATATTGCATATATGCGACCAAGTATGCGACATATAGGCTACTGTATGTGTAAAATAGGTAATTTATTCTACACTCAGAGTTAATAGCACAGATTTGGCAAAAGCCACATGTAGATATAATTAAAGGCAACATTTTTATTGTTCTGTAATTACAATTAATTCAATTTAAAGGTAGGTTTAATGTGCACATTGTGGAATATGTACACATTGTGAATGTACTGTTTTCACTTCTTGTGCTAAACTATGTGAAGGCTTATCTCATCACCCACACAAGCACTCTGGCTGACAATGTGTCCTTGTCAAACTGTTAACAGTGGAAACAAAGATCCACATTGTGAATTTAGATACAGGAAGGCAAAATATTTCTGTCAAGTAATAATAGCATATTTCCATGCACTTTGCAGTACTGTACCAGCATAAAGTTGTCAAAGAGTCATAATAAAAATAATTTAACACTTCCTGCTGTAAATTTAATTTTGTCATATTGATAAGCTTTTTTGTCAACAGTGCTCGAGTGAGTGAATGCAGCTGGGTCTAAATAGCCTATGGGTGACTGGACGTAATTGGGACATTTGGGCTTCATATTCTTCCTATGACACAGACAAGCACGAGATTTCATTTTTATTTTATTCAATTAAAAAAAAACATTTATTCACACAACATGTTAGTGGACATGATCTATTTTTGGATGCATGTAATTGCTTCTACTAAGGGAGTTCAGAATTTTGGAAATAAGGTATAATTTATTTTTAGAAAAGATTGATGCACTATTTCTGAACACATAATAATGTGACAGCATGTGGACAACAAGCCATTCATCATTGCAAAGCTGTTTACAACTTCCATAAATTTTCATGCACCTAACTCTCTTTTGGCAACAAAGGATAAATCAATAATAGTTGTCAGTATGTCAACATTGTTTTTTTGTTGTTGTTTTTTTCTGAAATCATTTTGAGATGATTTTTCAAAAAAACCTTAAAAAAAACCTTTAATACCTGTTTGACAAACTCAAAACCACTAGATGCCAGTATAGTCACAAGCAACATATTTTTTAGATTTTTTTTAAACTCACACCTTTCCAAGTACTTATCGGAATGCATTAATTTGTTTTTGTTTTTTTCATTAGTGCATATTAGATATGAATTACTATGAAGGTATGATCCAGTAAAGGAAATGTGTGTGGATAATGTTTAGTATTAACACTAAGAATCTCATGCAGTTTATAAAGAGTACATCAAAAAGTCTCCCAAAAGATTTAATTATTATTTTTGCAAAACCTTTTTTCTATATAGAATTACAGAAACTGCCATAATGTACACATTTTTAAGAACTTATTTTACTCCACATTACACTCTGGCTGACTGCAGTTTAACAAAGAAGCAGTGGCAAAACTGGTACCATAACAAACAACTGTGCAACTTTATTAAGCTCGAAGGATGGCAGTACTGACATACAAGGGAACAGGTGGACTGGCACAATGCAATATACCAAGTATATATTAGACCTATGCATAACACAGGCATGCTTCCCTATCAGTAAAACACTGCTCATTTTAAACGCTATAGAGCTGCAACTGGACAAATCTACAGGTTAGAGGGGATGATGAAAGACAGAACTGAATACACACAAAGTGATGAAATGTTGTGCACCAGCTTTTCCCCAAAACCCCTTAATAAAAAAGTGGCAAGTACATGGATCCAAATGTGGAAAACTGGCCATTCAATGAAACAAAAAATAAATCTTTGGATACATTAAAAAACCCAATACTATACCCTAAATGAAAAGGAAAATGAGAGAGGAAACTTAGTTTTCACCCTCGCCCCCCTCTTTTGTTTCTTTGTTCTTTCGTACCTCTTCAAGTTTCTTGTCCTAAAATAAAGAAACAAACATCAATTAAAATAATGTATTATTCAATAGAACTAAAGCTTTATGGAGTAATATGCCATGAATACTGTATGTACTCATCCACACACACACCTTCTCTTTGAACTTCTCATTCATAGCTGCCATGCGTGCTGTGCGGTTTTCTTTGTTGGCTTCCATTTTCTGGTTAAGCTTCTCCTCTGCCATCTTGCTGAAGTTGTTGTTCTCCTCCATTGCTTTCTGAAGGACCTCCTTCTCATGCTCTCGTTTCTCAGCCAAATGCTTCAGGACCTCTGCCTCATGGTTCTAATATGAGGAACAAATGAAGAACAAATGAGGGACAAAATGCAGGATAAGTATGCAATTCATTGCCAAACAACCACTTACCTTGCGTCTCTCCTCTGCTGCGTCCAGTTTTTTCTGGATCTCATCCAGAGATACCTCCTTCTTCTTAGGGGTGGAAAGTGGGAATTCTCCCTTGCCTTCTGGAGCCGAGGGACTCAGGATGACTTCAAAAGCCTGTCCTGAGGCACGCTTGTCCAGTTCCTTAACCTGAAAGTCTGTGAACGATACAGCATTGCATTTAATAATCCATGCTCCATTGTCTTTGCAGAATGACTTCATTTAGATTATGGTTATAGTGAAGCATATTGATTTCGAAATTGGAGCATAGCAGCTCCTATTTTCACATCTTACCTCCAGAGGACGCCATTGCACTTCCAACCTCGATGGTTTCACACACCTGCCATTTGAAAGCATATAATAATATCAGAAAAATGCGAACGTTTTGCCACTAACATTGATGCAACTTTTGCTTACACAATCTTTTCTCCTAATCATCTGTATTCTGTCACATACTGTAAACAAGCCTGAGCTATAAAACCGCCTTTCTATCATTGAAATATATATATATTCAAGGTAACAAGCTAATCATGAAAAATCTTTCTTCAGTCTCTACGATAATATATATATATATATATATATATACAAACACAAGAAATATACCTAATTAATACATATATAAATAACTTGAAATAATACTAGTACAGTACTTAAGGGAGTGGCGTCGCCACAATAGTCATGCATAATTTACCAAGTGGATGATATTATAGGAAGGAAAGGAAAGAAGTAAGACAAAACGCTTGTTAAAAATGCAAAATTTATTGCCTATTAAATAGCAATATATCCTTTTTTCTGGAAGCCAAGAAAAGGATGAGTGGCTGCCAGCACAACCACCGGATCCATATATTCAGACGTGCTGTCATCATCATCTAATTAAACGATAACAGTTCAATTAAAATCTACAAAAGAGGATGTCCACACGGGTGAAATATAGAGAAACCGAATCATCACATCTTTTTGTAATGTAATGTGATCCAGCTGGCCACTGAGAGATTAAAACAAAGGGATATTGTGTTAGAAACGAACAAAGACAAAAGGGCAGTGATCCTCGAGCTAATTCGTTGTAGAGATTCGTCGCATTTTAAGTACTAGACAAACTTGACATCTTAAATATGACCTGACAACAAATCATCACTCGATGGCTGAAAATAAACATCCAGCACTTGTGTCTATCCGATGGGATGCAGGATTTCATCCGGAGACAATAGATGGCCGAGATACACCCTGAACCCCCATTATAACAGTCTGCAAAAATCCATAATATATCACATACCATACCATATTAAATAACAATGAGAGCCTAATTATGTTCAAAGAACATGCTAATATTGAATACAAGCTTTATAAATAATGATATGGATGTATCAGCCGTTTCCAGCAAACCAGATCACACCCAAATCTCCCACTTCACAACAGACACTACTGCACTGCCCATGGAACAGAATAATCTCAGTGGCGACATGCAAAATGCATATTGCTATATGTGTATTAATCGATGTTATTAATGCATGCTAATGTGAACAAAATATTTAGTCAGGATAGTTGGTGAATGCACAAACAACGAAGACAAAAGACGTCGAGAACCTTAGATCACCTGTCAGACTGTATTATGGGCTATATGGCGGGCTTGTTGTTAAAATTTGAGGTAAAACAGAAAACCGTTCAAGCCTGTGTCACCAACAGCAAAATCAACTAACGAAAGCCAGCCAAAGAGCTACGGTTCGACCATTTGCACAATTTGCTCCCGATTAAACGACAGTAAATACAAAATCGCGCGACGACGAGCAGTTAGATGGCTGCGCGTGCTATTTTTAAATTCATGTACTTTCTTAGTTACTATAACTATCTAACCAAACAGAATATTCTCGATGCCCTTGTCTGTTACCTACATCCCCTCCACAAAGAGTGGGGTAAATAATCGTTAATTAAAAAATGTAACCCAACAAACGTTTACTTTTTTGATACTTTCATTGCCTGTAACGTGAGGAACGGTTAAGATATATTGCAAAAATATTAATATTTGACAACAAAAGCCACACACCTTTAGATGAAGTGAAAATCAGAGCCGGAGTTGATCGCGCGCAGATTCCTCTCTGCCTCAGCATCAACCGTTCGCGCAAAAGAGGACCAAAATGCGTTACGTCACATTTGAACGTGACCAATGACTGTCGAGTTGAGAATTCTGGGATATGTAGTACGCTAGATTTTACTGGCATGTCAAGCTCGTAGTCCTAATTTACTTTTAAATGTATATTACCGTAAATATGACTATTTACACATTATAATGCTTATTTATGAGTAGAAATAGAGTCATAAATTATAAATGGGCGTTGAGAAGCACTGGTATAGAATAATATTAAAGCTTAATTTAGTGGAATAAAATGTGACAGCTTGAGACTAGCCAAATTATTTTTCTTAAAAAGTAGCTTCAAGGCTATATGACATGAGACTTTATCAGACCTGACCTCATCCCTAGTGTTAGTCATACAGAGATGACTAGCCCAATAAATTATTAGAACAAAGCAGCAACATGTCTGTGACTTACTTTACAAATTATATTTAGAGCCAAGCAATCTGGTAATTAACAGTTCACTTGGCATTAGTGATCGTTTTGTTTCTGTTCTTCCCGATGCCTCAATGAATCCTCTGTCATGGTATGAACTTTAGCTAAATGGCAGAGCTGATAGTCTCAGCACTGCGTTTCAAGCTGACTGGTTTTTACTGTCTTGGCTGGTGTTTGTTTCCATGTCACTGAATGGTCTTGGTCTCTGCCTGAGAAAGGTAAATGTTTGGGATCAGTTACTCATTTTGTTAATATGCATTAATATTACATTGCAAATAATAATTAAGTAGATTCTCTTATTCAAAGGAAAAATACAACACTTAATGGCATGCATTTGCATTCTATGAAATATTTTGGCTCCTCAGTTAAATATCTCATGCATCTGCATTCTATGAAATATTTTGGCTCCTCAGTTAAATATCTCTCTAATGTTTTCCTTGTAGGCCTCGTCTCTGTCCAAAAGTGTTGTATCATGCTCTGCCAGTCTCCTCGTGCCCCACCCTGGATCTCATTCATTCTGTGAGGGGGGAGACATTTAGTAATCTGCCCAGGGAAAAAGCGGGAGCAGATGGTGCTTAGATGCCTCGCCCTGTCTAGGGTCTCTGGTGTCTTACACAAAGACACAAAGAGAACTGAGAAACCCCCTGTCAAGGTCATTTTTGGCTGAAATCACTGGGGGCAAAGGCTATCATTTTAAAGCTATTTTAGCATTTTAAGTGAGTATAAATAGATTTAAGTTCATCAGTAGGCCTTTCATAGACATACTTGCTACACATATGTTGCTGATTGGAATTAAACAATGAACGTTAGTGTTTGTTTGTATGTATTTATGTATCTATATATATCTATATATATCTATATATATCTATATATCTATATATATATATATATATATATATATATATATATTAGATAGATACATAAATATTCAAATCTGCAATCAGCACATAACTTTCTGAACTTTCTGACACCAAAGCAGTCCAAAAATGGTTTTAAGTTTTCACAAAGAACATTTGGCTGGAATCACTGGGGGCAAAGGCTATCATTAAAGCTATTTTAGCATTTTATGTGAGTATAAATAGACTTTCATCAGCAGGCCTTTCATAGATTAGATATACTTGCAACACACATGTTGCTAATTGGAATTAAGCAAGGAATGCTAGTGTTAGTATGATCTAATATATATATATATATATATATATATATATATATATATATAAAAGAGTATACTTAAGTTTTAAGTATAGTCTTTTGGTACAGTATAAAATTGTCAATACAAATTGATCACAATGGAAAAACACCACATCCTATTGATCTTCCTTTGTTATGTGTCAACCTTATTATAAGAGGGCTAATCCTAATAACTGACACATGATCTGTTAAAATGTTTTTAAAACCAATTTATCCACAGCCAGATGTGCACTTTGACTGACCCATGTGCACCAGATGTGCACAGACTTAATGCCAAAATACATTCAGATAAATGCACTGAAACATCTATTGGCTGGATTGAAGAGCCAAACTGCCGGCAGGCAGACAGACAAATACTGCGCGTTTAATTTCCCACCGCTGACAGTGACCCAGTTTATAGAACCACTGAGCGACAGAGAAACTCTCTCTCTCTAATAGACCACTGAAGCCACTATAGCCTGAACAGGCACAGCAAAAAAAATCACCGCTACTTGAATGCTGGTGTGTTTCTAATAATCAATGTTTGCTTTTTTTTGAGACAGAGTTTTTCCAGTGTCTAGGTCATCAAATTTTTAGTTGGATCCATGGATGATGTCATGAAACGTAATGCCATAGTGTTATGTAATGTTCCTCCTCTTTGGACAGAGTGGGGGCTGTTATGCTTCCATAAGAGTGATGCACCTCCCCTACTCTAACCACAATATCATACTGCTTGCACATGCTTTTACACACAAACACATCCCCTCCCAATGTCTCCCAAAGCCCCTAAGGTAAGACAAAGGAACCCATTATCTAAATTTTAAACTGAATCAAAATAAAACAATAAATGGTAAAGACACCTGTCTTACATATATATATATATATATATATATATATATATATGTATAGCCAGTCAGTGACAGGGCCTCACATACTAATATTTAAATAAAGAAATGATGATTAAATTTGGCTTGATAAAAAGAATTTGTTTATATAAATCATGATCATTCATCACTAATGTATTAAGCAGCTAATGTAGTGTAAAGCATTAGTTTGCCATCACATAAGTAGGATCCAAGTTTAACATGTGCTCTGTGCTGCCTCCATTAACTGGTGATGAGTTATAGATTAATGAAGCCCTCCTCTCTGTGTTGGGATGTCCAGCCAGCCCCACCCCAGAAAGTTTTTATTTATTTATTTATTTATTTGCCCCGTGACCTGAGTGTACCTAAATTCAAAAGGCAAACCGCTAACATAACATATACTTTAAAGTTTTACTAAGGCACATACAGTACAGACAAGGTCATTGTACATTTTGATGCTTATGTAATAGGTAATCATATATGCATGATGGCCCAGCAGTATTTTCCCTTTCCCTCTCCCTCTCTGTGCTGTCAAGGACCAAACATGCAAGCATCACAAATCTTTGACGTTTGTGTAAATGAATGCTGCCACACATATGATGTTGTAGCATATTCTCAGTGCTCTCTGTTCCCTTAACTGACACGAACTACTCAATATCAAACAAATGGCATGTCTTAGATATATCCGTGAAGGATGATCTGTCCATTGAGATTCTGTTTTAACTTCAACTTGAGCGCATATATTTCCTCCATCTAATAAAGTGACAAATTTAGTTGGAAGGATTGAATTAAAGATAACTGTATGCAGCATTTTTTGTCATTGAAAGCCCATTTCCGCCACGGAAATAAAACAATAAAAAAGGTAATTACCACTTTTCATCTGCCAATTCATTTTTCTCAAAAACGCGAATTAACATCGCACAATTCTGACTTTTTTCCTCGGAATAATGAGTTTGTATCTTGCGGTTTTTATATTATTTGTTCCTTAAAGGTACCATGAAATCAAAATGAACAACTAATTGACCTTCAAAGATTTAACAGGTCATGAATATGTTAAAGTGAACGGGGCATTGCAACACGCTACAAAGGATGATTCAAAACAACATCATTTTGCACCCGTTTAGAAAGGCAATGTTCCAGTTTACAATGTTTACTTTGATATGTCCAGTGTAGACAGCCTCAAACAGTTGTGGTGCATCATGTCAAAAAATCCAGATACATTGGATGGGTTTATTATGAATTAGCCTAATTGAGTTAGCTTACTCAGCTTACTCATGATTTCTAATATGTTGGAACTTTTACTGACAGTTGAGACATGGCCTTTAGAGTTGTGTTTGCAATGCTTATGTTTTCGGCACTTTTAGACACTTGGGCTGTGTCAGAAAGCTTAAAAAATGCTGCCTTTGAAGGATTCATTCCAAAGTAGGAAGGCATTAAGACATGTCCAAATCCAATGTTAGCTTCATTCATGTCTCCTGAGAGGCCTACATCTGATTGATTTTTGAAGGCAGCATAGATGTATACTTCACTGCCTTTGATATCCTACAATCATGTGCTTTCCATTCTGTGACAATAATAGCTAAAAAATAAAGATGGTGTCTGAAAGTTGCAGTTGGTAGTCAGTTTGTGTAAATGTAAGTTTTTCCACGTACATTTAAGTTTTCCACTTCTGGTGTAATTTCTAGCGAGAAATTATTATTGTAGTAATTAAATATTTGCGTAGTTATCACCAAAGCTCGCTCTATTTTGGTGTGCACCATGATTGTGACGTCACAGCAAATTGGGCTTAATTTACCCCCACCCCACACAACTGTAGTGTATGATATTGGAGTTATTTTGCTTTTTAACCTCATAATACTAGTAGCTACCTTAAGTTCACTGTTATACAGTAACTGTTATATACATATAACTATTCGTTTGTGTCATTTTGTTTTCAACAGCCCAAGCATACATATAGGCCTATAGAATGGTGTTTAAAACAAATTCCAAAGGAAGAAAATGGTAAATAATAAATAAGCTCCATAGCAGATTCCAAGTGATCAAGGGCTTTGAGCGTTCTATTTATGCTGGGTACCCAGTAAAAGATTTTTAATATCTTATAAGATTTTCAAAATGTGAGAAACCACAAACATGAGGACAAAAAAATCCCTAGATTTAATCGTTTTTCTCATATAGTGTGTTGAGACAGCAAAAAGATGTGAAAAGCGCTATGTAAATGAAGATGATTTGACTTGACACACCACACATGAACAGATTTTCAACCACAGTCCCGACTGTGAACACGGGACATCTTGCAAAATATCTCGAGACTTCAGAATAAACATGGCGGATGATAGGCATGAAGAAATTGCGATGATAGTCCCTGCGTCTCAATCAGTTCCCTCGCTTTCTAGGTCATGAATCATTAAATTGTGTAAATGAATGTGGCAGATTCCCTGATCAGTGTCCTGACTACTGAATTAGGGAGCTGATTGAGACGCACCCAGTATTCGGAATGATTTTTACAGAAAATTCACGGGAAAAAAGAGAAAAGGGTTTGGGTGAAGTCGTGGAGACGTCGGGAACATGGACTTTACTTTATGCTGCGCCATGACTGCGTTTATAATGCTTGCTTTCTGATTGGATATTGTTTCTAGATAATCAGCCTGATTATATTGTGGTCTACTCAGCATTAAAGGTATAATATGTCATTTTTTTTATAATAAAATATCCAAAAACCACTTGCACAGTGTTATATATTTTGTTCAGCGGTGTACTTACATTATCCTAAATATTTCCAAGAATTTGTAAATTCAGAGAAATTCACAATTTTAAATAGTGCCCCTTCCTTCTCGTCACTTGCGCCTGTCAATGACGTAATATCTGCGTTATCCCTCGTTTCTTGCGCTGCACAGTAACCATGGCAACAGATATGGACAGATATGGACTGCTGCATAACGTCTAGCGGTTGTTTCATTCAAACATTATAGACCACGGCAAGCAAACTTTGGGACATAAGGAGAAATAAAACGAGGATCAATATCAGTGTAGCGTTTCCGGGATGACGAGAGCTTTGCGACAAACTTTGACTTGACAGAGACGACGCTCTTGCACGATATTAGACCAGGTAAGCAAATGTAGGCTACATAAGACTAATCAATGTTAAATAGCTCAATACAACGAAGTGTAAGAATATCATCAGTATGACAATCTAATGTTGATCTAGCTTACTGTTAAGTCTCATACAGACAACAAACTTTTTACACACTCAAATACAGTTCAGTATGATAGTGTAACGTTAGAACAAGTGAAACAGCGCTGCGTTACCTCACAGTTATAATTCATCAAATAAACTGACCTGTATGAGTAGTATTTCAGCACTTGTGAGTAGATTGGTAGAATGATATCTGTCTCTCATTAGCAATCGCGTCCGCAATTCTCTGTGTACTGTCATGTTAAAAACATGCATTCACTCATCCATAAACGTTTTTCCCCATAAATATTATTAGATCCATCGGCATGACGACAAGTTCCATGATTCCATATTCACTGCATCATCAATTTACGCTTTTGTTATTGTTTTGAAGAGTTTAGAGACCCTAGCGGACAAAAAAACTACATAGTGCACCTTTAAACACCAGGGATCCACCAGTATGGGCACTTGTACAACGTAAGCAATGCGAGTGAATGAGACTGAAGGAAGTCAACCAATGTAATACACTTTTCTTATACTTTTCAGCTGGACAGCATGTAATAGCAGCAAAAGCGAACGACAACGATCCAATCAATTCTAGATGGACAAAATTAAGTTCCGCCCTACATTTTTTCTTGTTCGAGAAGCCTTGTCACTCAGATATACATCACAATAGTGAAGAAAAGACTTAAAGATAAACTCAGAATTCTGAGGGAAAAAACTGATGCACATTCAGAATTCAAAGAAAATAAAGTCTGAATTAAGTCAGAATTATGAGACAAAAAAAATCTGAATTATCATTTTTATTTTTTTTATTCCGTGGCCGAAACTGGCTTCCATAACTGCATGCAGCAGTGGTAGGCTAATAGGTTTCACTAATGACAAATTTTGTGGACAATATTCATTAGTGATCATTACAGAGAATTTTTTCCCCATAAATCACGCTGTTCCAGGGTCAGATGACATACACCCAACAATGAGACTGTGGTCTTTCCACAATCTAAACTGTTCTTCTTGGCACTTTTCCTTTTGTGTCTCTCCCAGTGGTGCCCAAGTGGAAAAATACCAGCGTCTCCTGGGAGGGAGCGCTGACGGTTGCTCCAGTATAAAATTGTAATGCTGGTAGCCGCCTCGATCAAAATGCACAATGGAGAGGCAGATATCAGCTGCCTAGTTTTCTCCGGCCCAGAACGTCCCGCCAACATTTCAACAAAAGATCCGATTATAACGGCAAGAAAGCGGGTGAGCTGAATACCCTCCTAGTCGGTCACAAGGGAGGGGGTAAAATTCGGTTAAATCTGTCTGCTAGTCTTTTACCCTTACGCAATGAATCACACCAAACGCATTGTAAACCGACCAGTGAACAAGTGCTGTTACAGCAATTGAACTCGTTCTCACCTTTTTATACAGGGCAGGCGAATCAGTGTCCAAGAATGACCCCAGTGAGTCAGTTCTTTGAGTCGGTTCTGTTTCGTCAATAAAACACATAGGCCTAGGCCTAAATTTCACAACCAAACGTGAGATTTAAAATGACTTGTCACTGACTTGTTCTTCATATAACAATGTGTAGTTAATGACTAAAATAAAGATAATGAGTTTTGTGAGTAGTGCTTTTATTAAATAAATGAATTGATAGAACGCAATATAAACGCTATGTTTTGATCCACTAAAGAATCGGCTCATAAGAGTCATTCGTTCACCATAGCATTGGATTCAGTTGCGATGTCACAAGTTTTTATCACCAAAAACTGATACTACGGTGTTGCAAGTGCAAGAACCGTTAACGGAATAAACTATATACTATTAATTTCTGGTAATTTTTAAATGGGTTCAGTTGCTTAATATTTATTACACATTTATATATTTATTTAGGAGATGGTCATATATACATTAAACTTACATACAGTAGGCTACACTCAAGGTATGAAGTAGCATGTGGGTTCCTCCGGAGTAAAAACCCACAACCTTGCAGTTAATAATGCCATGTTACTCAATTAACATTTAAATAAGCTAAACTGGGCCATTTCAGGCTGTTATACCAACTTGAGGCTGACATTCTGAGTCCAGAGGACACTTGTGTTCAGTGATTATTTTCAAATGATCCACTCATTCACTCCTTTTGATGTTTGATTTTATTTAAATCACTGGCTCTTAACAGGTAGGTTACAAAGAATAAATGCGCTAAATGCAACTAACCAACAAATCGTGCAAAATAAAAATGTCATTTAATAATAATAAAAAGGTGAATTATTATTATAAATTATAATTAGAAATTATATATTAGAATTACTGAAGCATTTTTTGTCCTCCCTAATTAATTATTATTAAACAATTTTGGTGATTGGTTGCCACTTTATATCCTATGTAAATTCTAATGCAAAACCAGCAATGAAAGCCTCTTTTCCCATCTTGGATCACTGTGGCTCATACAATAAATCATGTATAGGAATTCCTTGTGATTTTTGCCAAGAGGTCTGACTTAATGTTTGTCTGCATGTCTTTTTCCATCATTGCACCTCTCTTTCTATCCATTTCACTCACTTTGACTCTCCCCTCCTCCTCTTGCTTCATCTCCTACTCTTTCTTTCTCTCTCTACCTCAGGCAGCCTGACTGGCACGTTAAACGGCATGTGCCGTGTGTCTGAGTTGGTACTGCCACCCCACACTCCTGCGCTGAAAAAGCTGCCGATTATTTTTCATTGGCTCACATCAACACATCATCATTTGCAACAACACAACAAATTCCTCTGCCACAGTAGAGCCAAGAAGCCAGAAAATACTATTAGGCTCAAGAACAAAGAAAAGGTCACCCCTCGGTTAAGATCTGAGGGTGCCATGGATGGAGTCAGCTGCCTGGGGTTGCCACTAATAGCTGTGCTTTCACACGACATGTAGTTATTAACTGATGAAGCATGCTTCTTGTCTGCACCGCATGTGGGCAGATGTAATAGCATCTCGCTGCTGTGAGGATGTAGCCTTTGTTTTCAGCTTTGCTTAAGGCTTCACCCTTTCCACTTCCACACAGTGTCCCTCCATGTTGTGCTTCTGTAAAAACGAGCAGAGTCACATGATGCGAGCAGGCTGTTGGGGCTTGGCCCTTGTCCTTGCATGATTTCCATGAATATCAGATGAAAGCATGTCCCATGTGCAAAACATACAAGACGAACATATTTGTAAGTGAGTTTTTTTTTTTTTCAGCAATTACAGTGCATTTTTTAGCCAAGGCGGTTTCCTTGGCAACGTTTTACCATAGCAACGGCACAGGCACCATTCTTATTGGCTTGTTATACAAGTGTAAGGCGGGGGGAGGGACCACACTCCCTCACAGCATATTTGGGTGACTACATGCGAGCTAACATCATCCTCAGACAGCCAGACACAAAGTCAATGAATGTGCTTGATATATCAAGGGAGGGAGTGACAATATAGCTGTATTTGATGTCTCACTGAATATGCCATATATTATCCCTCATATACGTAATGAGTGCATCAGCATTCATTAAATTGGTCATTTTGTCACTCTATCATATTATATATGTATACATATATATATATATATATATATATATATATATATATATATACATACACAGCATGTAAATTGCTTTTATTACAACGGTTACTACATAAAAATATATTCTATTTAATTAAATGATTAATATACAGATTTTTTGTTAAAATGTTGTTATAAAGTGAATTTATTATTGTTATTTTACTAAGCAAATTTATGAAGTTAGTCTGTTGTTTTTTTAACATGGATAGAATGATGTTTCGACCACCAAGAAGCCTCAAAATATAATATATTCAGCTCATGCAGAAGCAAAGCAGTTTAACCAATACTAACTCTATTTCCGATCCCATGGGAAAGTTCTACTTCAGCTTATTGCTATGTGATACAGTGGAAGCAGATGGTTATTAAGACAGACACAAAATGTAAGAACATAATCATTTACACTATACTATGTATCATTTACACTATGCTTTTTGTTTTGGTACCGATCTGCATTTTAAATTTAGACAAAATTAAGAAGAGATCAAATGATCAGGGCCTACATAAATCCTCAAGTGTCCTTTTCATTGCAGATTTGTCACAGATGTTGTTGTCTTAAACTGTTGGAATGGCAACGATGGACAGATGTTTAAAAAGGGGTCTTATCAAGATTAGAAGTCTCCTTTAATCTTTATTGGATGGAGTCTAGATGTTGCCCTCATCAGCCTGCAAGAGTAGGAGGGACTCCATAATGCCAGCAGTATGTCACTGTTGTTTCTGCTTAGTAATCAGTGAGAACGAAGCCATATGATGAGCATTATATGAAGATGATTAGGACCATTAATTGAGAGTGTGAAAGGTAAATATTGAATGACACTACAGCAGTGGTTCTTATCTAAAATGGGGGCCTTCGATATTTCCTGTTTGTTTGGTTTTTTTGGTGTAATTCTCCTTGTTTTCACACTTTTTTATTAACAGAAACTGGGAGCATTTATTACACAATTTGTATTGTGATTCTACAATATTCTGTATATATTATTTATATACATTTATTATATATATATATATTTATATGCAAATTCTGTCATCATTTACTTACCTTCATATCTTTCCAAACCATAACTTTTTCCTTCGGTTTTTGGATGGAGTGTGTACATAAAATATTTATATTTCAAGTCTTCTGAAGAAACCGATCACAATATGTCATTTTTATGCTGCTCTGTTCCTTTTTTAGAGCTTGGAAAAGAGTAAATATCTTGTGTTAGCATGACAATGCTAACATGAACGTCTGGCACATGATTTTGATTTTCCTTGCACCACAGAAGAAAACAAAAAAGTCATACAGGTTTTAAAATGACATAATGGTGAATAATTAATGAGACTCTTCATTTGGGGGCAGATTGTTCCTCTAAACAATTAATGGCCTTTTCACCAAAATACTTTTCTCAAACGCTGCACTACCATGACTTGTTTCCTACAAAACTGCATTAACGTTGACTGCCAAGGCTCACAGAGCACTCAAGTGATTTGCACACAGACCATCTAAGCATCAAATCATTTTTTCACCCTGACTTGTTTATATCCACTGCTACCTACCCAGAAAGAAATAGCTTTTGACTGTAGAGCCTGCTAAGATCAGTCCATTTGTATTGATTGTATACTTAAGAACAGCTTCACATGCCTCTTTACATCCTGTAAAAAGCCAAGCTAAATATATTACGCCATATGTGTATAACATTAGACTTTTATTGCAGAGAAACACATGGTCACCCTCTTATTGTTTCATATCGACAACAAATGGCGTGTAGATTGCAATGTCCACGTGCGAACAGTGGCTCCACCTGGTGGTGAATAGACAGCACTTAATGCATTTAAAAGGGTTCTGAGGTACAGCAAGTTTCAATTGATTTTCTCATACTGGCCCCTTTTGGCATCATACATTTTCGATTTTTGTGTATATACATAAAGAGGATCCCAGATTCACTGTCTTTGTAATGTTAGATACAATACACACATTGTGTGACTTCATCGATGTGTTTTTAACAGCACAGTAACTGCAGTGTAAAAACATACAAAGGCAATTTTATCCAAGTTTGGCAATTACAACATTTTACACTGATACATTAGCAGTCATCAGCATAGAGTATAAATGGGACGATACTGTAAAATAAACACGGAGTAGTAAAATAGACAAAAATCAACATCCCAAAATGCCCCACGCTTAATACATAATACACTTTTCACACTTATGATGACACAGACAATCAAAAAAAAAAATATCTCTCTGAACTTGTCAACTTCACATCACAGTCATATCCCTCCATTTTGCATGTTTAGGCTATACAGACCTTAAAAAGGCTATGGCTCTTGGACAACCTCGCACCACCACATTTAAAAAAGGAACAAGTAGTTATTGTTTTATTATATGGTTTAGATTAGCTCAATTATTAATTCGAGTTTGTATGTATTTTCAAGAACATGTATTTTCAACTGACATCGAAGATCTAAACATAAACATATATTGTAAGTACACTCCCTTCAGTGAGGTCACTCTATACATCACATACAGTATGAGATTTTATAGAGAAAGTGGACGTTGAACTATTTTTTCTTATCCTACTCTGAACTTTCCATTTCCCATTTTTATACTGCATTTTTTTTTTCAGGTTTGGCAGCTAATTATACATTTTTTAATATCGTTTTTTTTTTTTTTTTGAAGGCTGAAGATAATGCTACATGATGCTTGAATATTCGCACACATCTGTATCTCTTCATGATTACCATTTCCAAAGACTGAGGCGATTTTCAAAGACACATTACTAAGATCATATACTATCATACAATATCAAACCACAACTGGATGTATACAGTACGTAACTCACAATAGTCATTATTGGATAGAAAGCTCATAAAAAGAACAGCATTTTGTCAAACAAATGCGTAAAATTTATTAAAGCATTCTCAAGCAGGTCCCCCCATGTTTTGGCTTCTCAGTTTAAAAAAGTGAGGATTGCTCTTCGACTTCCTCTAGCAATATTCTGCTTCCTTTCCTGTTTTTTGGACATTCCATTTTTTCATTGCACGGACCCTTTGAAGACCTTGTCCTTCATTTCACATTTTAGCAGCCCTCTGTTGCTTCCCATAATGCAGTCTGACAGGCATCAGGAACAGTCGGTAGAGGATGAGCTCCAGGGGAAAGGCGGGGGCGGTCGAGGCCCCATCTCTGTGGTCTAGGCATAGACTCAGCCACCTAGGAGCCCTCCTTCACCTCTGGGCTCTCTGTGGGAGTGGGGGGTTCCTCCGTAGACGGAGACTGAGCATCACCTGGACCGTCTGAAACAGAGACAAAAAAGACTGAGGAATAATAAATGCTTTTATTATACAGTACTGAAATTATCATTGCACCCATTACCAATGTTCCCACACTTTTTGATTGACCTTGATTTTTCCAATCATTTGTGATAACTATAAGTATAAAATCATTCAAATAAAGTGTGATTCATTAATGATTCATTTGTGAACTAGTTTGACCACTTCAATAATTACAAACAATTCAAAATACAGATTCATTTTCAAATTTGACAAGTTTTACTCTACGCAAGAGGAATATGTCAAATAAATATTACAGATCTGAGCAAAATTAGGGGAAAAAGTATATTCACTTTTTAGATTTTATTAATTTCTGTCACTTTTCCAGATGGGAAAACAATATTTCCGTGTATAACTATTTGGATACTTTAGTTGTACCGACAACTCAATATAATTATTATTATAATAATTTATAATAATTGTGATGTTTACTTTATTTTGATATTTTCAAATATTTTTGGCCATCACAGGCTACCAAAAGTAGCTAATTTTTAAAATAATTGTTCATTATATTTAAATATATATATAAAATATATAAATCTGCACATAATTTTATTTATTAATTGTAATCAAGGACTAATATAAATAAATATGTACGTGTGTGTGTGTGTGTGTGTGTATATATATATATATATATATATATATATATATATATGTATATATATACACAAATTTTTATTTTATGTTAGATGCGATTATCAATTTGAAAGTCAGATTGATTAATCGCATCTAACATAAGTCATAAAAGTTTGTACTATACATATATATATATATATATATATATATATATATATATATATATAAAATATATAAATCTGCACATAATTTTATTTATTAATTGTAATCAAGGACTAATATAAATAAATATGTACGTGTGTATATATATATATATATATATATATATATATATATATATATATATATGTGTGTGTGTGTGTGTGTGCATGTGTGTGTAATATTATGTTTATTTCATAAAAATGATAAATATAATTATATTAAATGAAACCCAAAGTAATAAAAGTATAAAAGAGTTACCTGTGAGGGACAGTTCTGCCAATTTAAGAGGCAGATCAGGAGGGACTCCGACAGGAGAGCCCAGGATGTCGGGCAGTGCATTACGACGACCAGAGCGGCCCGATGAGGCAAAATCCAACACCGGCTCCACTTCTGTCATTGCTAAAGAAAAGACAGTGCTTGCATGAGGCTTGTAAACAGTACAATAGGAACAACAGATGATTATCTGAATAAAGCACATGTACATGTCTTTTCTGACCACTAGATGGAGGTGGCACCCCAGAAATTGTTTTTCGCCCACAGGAGGAACAACAGAATTATATAAGCAAACATTTTTATGCTTGACCCATCTCATTGGTTCCACCGTGGCCCGAGGCTTGTCTTTCACAAGCACAAATAGACCACTCTACAGAACGCAAAGCCTTCCCAAATCACTCTCCATTCTCTCTCAGTCAGGAAGCAGTTGCCTTGGCAACAAGATGGATCACCTATATTGCATAGCAACAGGTAATCTCTTCTGACAAACAGTGAGATGCACTTTTGCACTGTTTTCTTTTGACACGGCTATTGCAAGATACAAGTTAGCTATTTTTCAGTGTGATCCCAGTCTCTGTGTACAGCTACTCTCTCACATACGCTTCGGTGAACACATGCATACTGTACTCACATCCCTGTCTTAGCATGTGCTTGCCCAAACATATGTCTGTGCATCTTCAGACCATCCAGCCAGCATCAATCTGCTGATTAAATCCGGCTCAATTCTAAAAGCTTATAATATCTGGTCCACATTTACAGTTTTAAACACTGTAAAAAACAGACTAATAAATCAGCATTTATATATAAAAATAAATCATTGACAGACACTCAAGGTCATGGTGAACAGGAACTAAAAATTGAATGCAGCTCTTTAATGCAGAGATTTTCAATGACACATATCATCAAAGATAACATATCTTTACGATAGCAGGCATACATCATCCCACTTTATCTGTTTTCATGGCATGATTCAAGTGTTTATTGCAGTGTAAAAGCAGCATAATTCATACACTTCATTTTGTTTATACTGAACTTTTATCCTCCGGCTATAATTATTGTTTATGGACTGTTAAACATTATTTTTCTAAGATGCTTTGAGTTGAGTATGTTTTAAAATGCTATTTAATTTTTCTACTTCAAAGTTTAACGTTTAGTTAAATTGTGAAATTTATTATCGATTTCTGAGAGAAAATGGTTTTTAAATACTACACCAATTTTTTTGTGTTGTGTGTACTTGTAGTTGGGAGTTTTTAAAAAAAATCTTTGCATGTAACTCATCCCTTAAACATCACAAATCATGTGTTTTTGTTGTGTCGCAGCTGGTTGCAAAATAAAGATAAATGCAGGATCTAAACACAAGCAGTATTGAACTTACTTAGCATAGAACTCAGGAAACATGAAACCAGAACAGAACACCCACCATCACACCATGAAAACTGACAATAAAATGAAAGAAACACAGGGTTAAAATAGAAGGTATGTACGTGATGTGCAGCATTGGTTCTCAGCGTGAATGCCGCAAAGATTAGACAAAAAACCTCTAAAATGGGAAAGAGCTATGTGACTGACTGTACCAAAAGATTTGACAAGAAACCTCAGGTATATTTTTAAAGCTGCCGAAAGTTACAAAAAAGGGAAGCAAATGGGCTGCAATTAAAAGACACAACTGGACTCCAGACAGCGAAACATGGATTTGGGGTTATCATTTTGACAATATGTTGAATATGTTGAATTAAACATCAATTAAATACAGCTCTGGAAAAAATTAAGAGACCACTGCAAAATTATCAGTTTCTCTGGGTTTACTATTTATAGGTATGTGTTTGGGTAAAATTAACATTTTTGTTTTATTCTATAAACTACTAACATTTTTCCCAAATTCCAAATAAAAATATTGTAATTTAGAGCATTTATTTGCCAAAAGCAACAACTGGTCAAAATAACAAAAAATATGCAGTGGTCTCTTAATTTTTTCCAGAGCTGTATTTACCATCTTATAATTTGGATCATTTTACAGTTTGCATCATTTTCATCCAAGTTTTAGGGCTGTACGATATGAAAATAAATATAACACTGATAAAAGTAATCGCCCAGATTTAGACCTCCCCATATTGTATTTTATAAAGCGTTATGTAGGCCATTTCACAGCATCAAAATTAGGCACATAAATGTCATTAAACACGAATCCTAACAACATGTCAAGATCCATGGGTCACTCGTTCTCTGGTAACTTGTAAGGAACACGATCAAGTTCATCTGCCTTTAACTTAAACTCACAATCGTTTGCATTTTCACAGTTTCCCCTATTAAACATTCATGCAGCAGGTACTTTTGCCACTCACTGCGTCCGAGGAGGGCGTGTTCCGGCAGGAGAGTGACGTCAATATATCCTCTATAGACAGACCAAACTAATTAACCAAATGGACAACAGGTGTTAATGATAATCAGACAATGAGTAACCAAGAAACTAAGGGGCTGTTTACACAACACCGTTTTCAACTAAAAAAACCTCATCCTTTTGAAAACAGGTTTCAAAGAGCAAGCTTTCGAAAACGATACCGTTATCTCTGTGTAAACAACAAAAACCCTGCTCTGTGAAAATGGTGATGCACATGCGTATGTGTTTAGTCTATGCATGCACGTTCGGCCCAGGTGTTCTGTAAAAGAATGCATATGTTCGCACGCGTGTAGTCTTTCTTCATAAAGTGACATCGCTTTAATACAGCGTTATTAGTTATTTTCTTGGATCCGTGTGAGCGGAGATTGTTTGGACAGAAATGTCATCTATATAAACAAAAACCTTTTCCATTGTTTTTTTTTTTTTAAATCATTGTCGTGTAAATGTACCCTAACACATGAAATGGAACTAAACGCATGCAAAACCCAACCACACATATAAAGAACACAGAAACGCAGACTATCCCTTACTGTTTTGTTTTTGGGGTTTTTTTGCAGGAAAAGGATGTTATTACTTTCCAAAGCATGCAAGGTGGACAATAAAACACCGGATAGATTTACAATGAAGGAGGGACCACGATATTGTTTAGAGACTTTGGGGTGGGATCTTCTGACTAGGGACATCAGCTAGCGACCACCCAAAACACCTTAGCAACCACACAGCAAGACCTTGGCAACGGCCCACATGCCCTCGAAATGTCTACTAATGCTATAAAATATAAAAAGGATTATTCAAGGCTCTCTCAGCCAGGGACTGAGTTCTCAAGAATTCTTCCCAGGCTATTAAAAACAGCATAGCTAGGCTATCTAAAGACAGCATCACTTCCTCTTTCATTCTGTTTGTCTCTCTCATGGCAGACTGCCTGACTAGCTGTGGCTCTTGTAGCTTTATAATCCATATTGTATGAAGCTGGAGGATTACGGATGAGAGGAAGCGCTGGAGTGGATCCACTGCACTCCCAGCTACGCTCCTTATTTATTATTATTTATTTAAACCCCCTTTTTATTTAAACTTCTTCTTTGTCCACACTTGCTTAACAACAGATCTTAAACTTAACTAGATGTCATTGCCTCAAAGTTCAAAGAGCACGGTCTCTTAACACCTTTGAACAATCAATGCTAAGTAGAGTGGAAACATGTAATCTATGGTTGCGGTAAGTGTGTGGATCAACAAAGCTGAAAGAAGCAATGTGAATTCAGATGTGTAGTCAATCCCTGATTAAAATATAATGTACAAGTTAAACCAATGCAATAAAAGACAAAAAGTTTTTTTTAATGCAACAAATAATCAAATTATTGCAATTTTTTATTTTAATACATTTAAAAAAAAAAAATTTTATAAAAAAATATTCCTGTCATGGGAAAGTTGAAAACTGCGATTAGTTTTTCTATTTTTCTTTTTAGGATGAATACAAATTTCAAAAGAATTTTTTTTAACAGAAATGTTTTGTAACATTATAAATGTATTTACTGTCACTTTTGAGCAATTGTTTCCTTGCTAAAAGTATTTCTTTCTTTCATACCCCAAACTTTTGAATGTCCAAACTAAAAACTAAACTACCAAACTAAAAATTACTAAACTAAAAATAACAGTGAGTATATATCTTTAACCTTTGAAAAGTAAAACAATATTAAATGTGTTTTTACTAGAAAATATATATTGTACTGCAAAAGTTTTTGACAGATGCTTTATATTAGCTCCCGTGATTACTATTTTACCAAAGTTTAAGTTCTTTTACAAGATGAATCTGCAAATAACTCTTGAAAGAAAATAATGGGTTAGTTTGAGCAGCTTGTGCAAAATTATACCATCTGTACCTGTTTGCTTTCTCACACAAATAACCAAATAAATGCAAGACACAATCTGTGTTTTGGAAACACAATCTAACCTGCTGTACGTTAAAATGGCATGCTGTAGATTGTGATGTGCACTTTTTGATTGATGCGTTTGTTTTACTATTAGACTCACATGATCGGTCAACAGCTGGAAGCCCAAAGCAACGACCTTCACATTGACAACCTAATTCTGTTAGAGGAGACACGGTGCACCCAGATTACTGATATTACATTTTGTTGACAGATCTCATTTCTTGATTGTTCCATATCCACAGAAAAGTGAAATATCAAGCCAGATGTTCATCACTATTAGTGTCCATCCAAGAGTCCAAGTGTGTTGCATAAGACGCAGAGGAAGTGACAGACTTTATATGACAGGCTATGTAAACAGATAGAGGTGGACCGCAGGGGTCACTTCACTTCTCTGAGCATTCAGACCGGACAACTCCAGAACACTTTGGGGATGACCTCATACTGTCTATCAAACTGGACGACACACATTTGGACATTGCATTAGGGCAATCCTCAAACAACAACATGGGACGAAACAAGAGTGATCTCAAGAACTGTCGGGTGATCACTCTCAAGATGATAGATTCTTCTTTTGCTTCATTTCTCTATCATCACAAGTCTAGATGAAATAACAACAATTTAACCGTGAGTTTTATATTTTATTTAAACCCTATTAAACCCTATATTTTTATTTTAACCCTAAGGACCTGAATCAGAGCTCTAATATATATATATATATATATATATATATATATATATATATATATGGTTAAATATTAGTTAATGTTGTATATGGTTAAACATTAGTTCAACATTATTTAATGTATTAACTAACATGAACTAACCATGAGCAACACATTTGGTACTGTATTTAATAATCTTCGTTAACGTTAGTTAGTGAAAATACAGTTATTCATTGTTAGTTCAAAGTGCATTAACTAATGTTAAGAACATTTTAATAATGTGAAATTAGCATTAACAAAGAATAATAAATGCTGTAGAAGTGCAGTTTATTGTTAGGTCATGTTAACTAATGAACATTATTGTAAAGTGTTACCATACACACACACACATATACATATATATATATTTGTGTATGAAGATACTTCCTTATGATACTAGTTTCACTTCCAAGACACCATTACATCTACTGATCTGGAACAAAATTATATGAACTTTTGAAATGATCAGGCAAATTTCTCGCTTAGAAATAGAGTTGGACATAAATCAGTTTCTTTCAGCTGTTCCAATTGGACATCATTTTCATTTTTCCTCTGAACTACAAGCACAGGATTGTACATATCATGCATTTTACATGTATACATACATTTTACATTTTACACACAGTATGCTGCCTTCCAAATCTGACCAGATGAAAGCATCCGAATAAACAGGATGATCCGCAAATAATGGATTCAAACATGATTTGATCTTCCTGTCAGCGAAGGTAGTGATTTCAGCACTGACTGCATATTTTACAGTTTCGTGAAGTTTTGTAAATCTTATATACAAACTACTACAATCTGTTAGTTATATGTGATGAAGCAAGTGCGACAGTGAAAGACCACATGATGATTGCAAGTTCAAAATGGGCCTCTTCGGTAATTGCAGCCAACAATAAAATAAAAACAGAGCACAGTGTTACCAGGAAACAAAACACTATTAGGTAGCACATGATAATAAAATAATAGGGTATACATGATAATAAAACATGAAACAACACGTGTTGTTTAATATTTTATTATTTTTTGACAAATGTTTAAGCAAGGAATTATGGATATTTTTTTTAAAATGAGAAAATGTGTACTGTATGCATTGCCTTGTTCTCCTAAGTTATAAGGTAATTCATAAATAAAATAAAAAATCAGGTAACAAACAGTAAGCCAACTAACAGGTTTTTACAGTGAATATATTCAAGTTTCCCTCAGGTTACAGCTGAAACTGATCTGACAGCAGCTCCAGCCCACGGATGAACATGTACAAACGTTAATGTTGCACACACGTCCCTTGATGCCTCACATCTGCGTTCTGTCACCTCCAAATCAACAGTTTTATAGAGAATCATCCAACCAGTTAGTTTATTTATATTTTTATTATCACCCTTATTCATTTCAGTCAACAAAAGAGGTGTCCATTCTCGCGACATACTAGAATCGTGGATGTATTTCAGTGCAAGTGATCGTTTATGCAAAGCTATGGGTCAGTGTTTCAGCTTAATGATGATGAATGAATTTCATACACTGTGATTGAAGATTAAGCTCAAGGAAGAAGCATAAGAGGCGAGAACTCACCAGCGGTGTAGACAGATATCCACAGTCCCTGACTGATGCAGATTTTTCACGGTACTGATGAACTAATGCACCTTTTTCAAGAGAGACAGGGTGTTTTGAAAGCACCTGCCCCACTTCTAAGGTTTGACACCATCTCGGCTCCCGTTTGCGATCGTGATTTCAGTGGATTCTCGGATTGACAGGGGCAACGAGGACGATACCATTAATCGTCCGTAGGGGAGACGAACACCGCAGCGAGGAGGAACTCTGAATAAATTCGTTGTAATTTCACATAACCGTAGCATTACAATGATAAAATAACGATTTTATGGCTAACGTTTGTTATTTAATATATATGTTTTTTATTATTTTATTGGATTGGGTCGATTCAACAAGTCAGAGGGGTGGGCCTCCAGTTTTTAAGCTGTAATCAAAGAGTCATCTTAAAATGTCAACCATTCCCTTTAGGATACTCAAATGTCTTAGTGAATTTCAGTCATATTTTGAAACTTGTCACTTAATTAAAGTTTGTAACCTAAGATATTTGGTCAGTGAGAGTAAGAGCCCACCTAGAAATATAATATCTAACAAACGTTTTATTGTTGTGGATCCAATAAAAAAACTCACCACCAAACTGAATGAGTCCTATAATGGCCTACTCAAAGTTTACGTTACTGTCACGGGGAAAAATAACTCATTATTATGTTAATACCAGGATTAATATGAAGCCACACTGGTATGTCCTGTGACCTGGAATCCTTATCTAAATGCATCCAGTTACACACTCATAAATCTAATGCCATTTTATCTCAATGCCCACTGCAGTAAACAAACACATATGTAGGTTAATTACATCCTTTTGTGAAATATCTGACCTAATTCATCAAAATATTTAATCACTTTGGTACAAATATCATCAATAGAATTTAAGTAAGCTATTTATAAGCATCGAATTAATTCAAATATCAACATGACAAATGAAATTACTCTTAACAAATACAGACTTTGAACTGTTTGAACAACACCTGAGCTCACGTTTCAAAATAAAAGTTGTCATCTCGTTTACCACATGCTAAAACTGGCTGTACAGTTGGTACATCACAGTCACATTTATTACTCACATTAATATAAAAGGAAATCAATTTATTTTATTAAGCTTCATTATAAGCTGTGGTTATTTACAGCAACATTTGATTTGAAAAATACATTATAATAGACAATGTAAAAAAAACACATAAGTAATAAATACATAGTAAAATACAATAAACATAACCACTACATAATAATTTAACATTACACTGAGGCATTCGAGTTTTTGGGAGAAATGGAAATATCAGTTTGGTAATTTAAAAATTGTATGATGTATTTTGTTATTTATAAGCCTGGGAATATATATCATCAAACTACTTAGACACTTCTTAAGAATCACGATTTAAAAAAATAAAAATTATATATATATATATATATATATATATATATATAGATAGATAGATAGATAGATAGATAGATAGATAGATAGATCCCCCATGGCTTCATAACATAAAAAAAACATAACAAATAACAATGTATGGTTAAATGAAAGATTCCGTGAGATTTAGTTTTCTTGTAGTTTCCATGTGTTGTATTTGATACGATTTGCTCATAATAGTTCAGGTATGAATATAAAGATGCACTTTTATTATGAAATAGCATAAGTTGCCCCTTACAATCGTTAGCTTCAAATGCAGGAATCATCTGACAGAACAAGAGAAACACCTCATACTGTAATTGACTGTCAATTCATCTTCTGACGGTTTGGAGTCGTTTATTTTTTGATTGAAAATGGGGGCCTGTATGGCGTTGTGCTCTCTTGCGAGCTGTGTAAGTGTTTGTTTCATTTTTCATGTTTTAGCTAACTGAACTGCCACTTGACAGGGTGGCTAAATCGTTATCTGAACAGAAAATACAGAACAGAATACAGAACTAAGAAAGCGTATGTGTTAAAAATAACGTAATGGACGCCCATATTTAAATAGAAAATGTGTAGTTTCGGAGAGCTTTTCTCTGAAAATAACCGCACACGGAAGTGTGTTCATATTTGCATTGAGGTATATTGTTATATTAGATCCCCCATGGCTTCAGAACAAACAACAATGTATGATTAAATGAACCATTCCGTGAGATTTAGTTTTCTTGTAGTTTCCATGTGTTATATTTGATACGATTTGCTCATAATAGTTCAGGTTATACAGGTTTTCAGAGTCAGAATTCACTCTGATCTGTGTATCTGAAGCTGAAATGTGATAATAATTTAAAAAAAAAGATCTAATAGAATAGGTTAGAAATGGTTGTATCTACATACAGTATAACATATTTCTACATATTAAATTTCCAACATACTGGCTGAACTACTTTCATCTGCATGCCATTTAATTTGCTGTAAATGACCCACTTTCTGTAAGTGATCATTTCACTGACATTCTACTACTTGTTGGTACAGTATGTGCATGACAACTAAATCTGCTCTTGAGTACAGCCAAACAATATTCCCAACACTTTACATTCAGTCTACAGGTGGTTTTTGAGAAATACAAATGAGTAGCAATGATGTTTTTTGTAATAATTTTGTTTGGGAGTTGGTGTTCAGTTGATCAGACACTCCTAACATGAGTAACAGTCATGTGGAATTTCCTGAATTTAATTTTTATACTATATGCATGACTGGATTTATGAAGGTCAAAGTCTTTAGCAATGATTTTCGAACTGTTTTGTGCCTCCAGTAGAGTCAAATTCATTTTATACTTTCGTGGTGGGAATTAACACATGCTGTGCGAATTGTTTTTGCAGCTGATTCGCTAAAGGAACAGACTTGAAAAGAATTTAAAAATCATTCGAACAAACATTGAAATTTAATTGTGGGTCAATGCCAAATAAAGCTTAAAAAAAAAACTTTTTAAAAATGAATGTAATGCATATTTTTGAGTCAGGAACAATGTGTTTTAAACAAGTTTAAATTGTTAAATAACATTTCATATATATTTGTTCACGAGTTGTTCACTTTGACCTATTATTTATTAGTTTAAATTAAGAATTTACATGCCATGACATGACATGACAACATTAATAATGTCAGGGAATATGCTGAGAATACTGGATTAGCACCTCTCTTTTCTTTTCGCCAGATATGCTTCTCTTGCAGCTAGATTATTTTTAATGCACTTCCTTTTTTATCCCAATTTATATTATAAGTGTTTTTAACCATATACTAACGTTTAATTATTTAATGCAGTGCACTTATTGTGTACATGCATGTTACATCTGTAATAAATTTCTTTAATGACATCTTTAATTACACTGTTGACCCTTCCCTTAACCCACCCTTAAACCCATACCACCAAACATCTAGGTCCTAACCCCACCCGTATCCCACTTCAGTGTTTTGCAAAACAACATGAACAAGTACATCATACCTAACAATTTTATGTGAGTACATAGTAGTTAAAGACACCAAATATGAAGTGTGACCGAGTTCTTTACTTAATACGATAGTGATATCTAAAATGATTAAAAAATGATTGTAATAAGTAATTATTTTAATAATTTTAAAACTAATTGAAAATAACTTAAAACTAACATTTTAGAGCAATAATTAAAAATAGAATAATAATAGACAATCTTACCTTAAATATTTATTATTAGTTTATTATTTATTTAGCTTAAATAAGGATTTTGTATTTCATATAGGCACATTCATTGCAGTTGCACCTCCTGACTTCCTGGTTGCACCACCTGACTTTTGCAACTTATTCTACATTGAATGGGCTTCTGCGTGGATGCCTGTATTATCTTTTGCCTATGCTAGCAAATTTATACATATAATTTTTAAATACAATAAAGAAATGATAAAAGTTTTACATTAGTTGTACTACCTGACATGATAAGTGTACCGACCCACCCATGCTTGAAAGTAGCTATTTATATTGGTATTTGAAAGAGATCTGCAGACTTTCATTCTGCCTCAAGGATCAGTTAGGGTCCTCTGGATGCAGCGTTATCATGCTTACTGTTATTACCTTGTCAGTTCATAAGACGTGTTTGCAGGTGTGCTACCTTTGATAAATATACAGATTGTTGGACAAAAGTTCTTCAATTATCTCAACAGCATTAAAACTACTGATGTGTATAAAATTAGTTTAAATGAATGGTTTCAAACATAAAATTATGCCAAAATGTTTTATGAATTTCTCATTAAAACACTTTTTAAATAGTTTTCGTAGTCTGTTCATTTGTGCGGACGGTTGTGCCACCAAAATGTCAGGTGGCACAACCGTAAAATATATATATATTTATATATATTGAATGTACTGAAAATTCAAACTCAATAGATTTTATAGAATAATGAGTTTTGAATTTATCAAATTATGCATGTCACTGTACATGTTTCAGATTTGCACACCCTGTAGGTTCTAGGACACTTCTTCAGACAAAATAAAAGTTTTATTAATCCAGATGTAAATAAAATATATATGCCATGTTTTGATAAAGGTCAGCTCACATTTAGTAATTTACATTTACATTTACATAGATGCTTTGTATATAGGCAACTTCTGTTCTAAAGTTTGGAGTCTGTAGTTTTAT